>QVRM01001774.1:0-97500 GCA_003439945.1 Dermanyssus gallinae | reverse complement strand
CGGCTTCTGCCGCAACCAGGACCTTAGGCCACAAGACGCTGGTCAAAGTCGAGCCACAGTGAAACCATTGAACCGCGGCGATGGAAGCGAACTGCGGCGGGTGGTGCCCTGAAGCGGTGTGTGAAAAGTGACCGGAGCGCAACAGTGAAGGCGAAAGCGAATCCTCGACATGATAACGCGCCGCTCCGATACTCCTCCCTAGTCACCACCATGTCCCATCATGTCTGTTGATTGGTGGCACATGGTACATTTAGCTATAGCTGGCCTACTGGGTTGTTGACAGTGCTGGCTCTTACTGGCCCTGCTGCTCTTGTTGTTGACGTTATGTCTCGTTGTGCAAACGCTCGCGTCGTCACAACGCACGTGAGACTACGGGGCCATGTGGGGGGAGCGGGGGTTCCGCCAACATCTCGCTCTCTCACCCTTCATTTGTCTGTTTGTCTATCCGACCGACCGACCGGCCGACTCCCCCCCAATCCTTGCTCCCTTCATCGGCTATGTGCCAAGGAGCGACTCCTCAATGCGTTGCTACGTGTTCCGTCACATCGTTCCCTCGCTGCTAAAAGGGCAGTGTGCAATCTGCTTGGCGTTGTTGTTTCGCGTTCGTTCGCGTCCGTCGCTGTTGCTAATGCTGCTGCTGCTGCTGTTATATACAAGATTCTATCGTTCCTGTTGTAGATATTGTCATTCTTGTTGCTATGGGCATCATAGATATTGTTATTCCTTTTTAATGCTTTGTGATTGTCCTATTGAAGCTGATAAAGCGCCGTAGTCGGTAGCGGTGGCCGGTCAAAAAAATCCTTTCGGGGCTGACTCTCAGCCAAGATTTAACGTCCATGGGACTGCTTTTCGCATTGCTTCATAGACAGACGACCCCTATAAATACAAATATGCAACGGTGGGGCTCGAACCCGCGCACCTATGTGCCTCCTCCGGTTGCGAGGCGCAGACGCAAGCCACTACGCCATCGGGCTCGACAGCGGTGGCCGGTCAGTATCCTGTACTGGCCGTGTCATGCCACAACGTCAACGGTAACTAACATCACCAACAAGAGTAACGTGTAAAATTACTGCAGTAAAAGTGGTAGCCCAGCCGTTCATGCAGCAATGACAGTAATAGCAGATACAGCAATACAAGTAATCACTACTGATAACGCTATTAATCGAAGAAAAATTCAGGCAGGGAACACATTGTAGTCCACATGAGCGCTCTGAGAAGACAGGGTAAGGTTCGACCTTCGCTGCTGCCGGCTGGAACCGCAGCAGCAGCAGCAATAACAACAACGACAACGACAACAACAACACCAGCAACAGCAACAACAACACCAGCAGCAGCAACAACAACAACAACAGCAGCAGTAACAACAACACAACAACAACAACAACTGCAACAACAACAGCAACAACGCCAGCGTCATTATCAGCAACGATTTCAGCGTCATTATCAGCAACGATGTCGTTGTCCCCCCGAGATCCGATCAGTGGCAGCGTATGGAAAGAGTGTTACTTCGCTACCGGGTTGAACCTTACTGATTAGCCGCAGCCGCCGCCGCCGCTGTTCAATAAGGTTCAACCCGGTAGACGATAGACAAGCATATTGGCCTCGACACAGCCATTGGCATTGTGGCCGCCGTGTCTGGATCGCGTGCGTCATGGCACACGTCGCAGCGTTATGGTCGCGTGTTGTTGTTGTTGTTGTTGTTGCTGTTGCTGTTGTTATTGTTACTAGCTTTGGCGCTGGCCGGCCACGCCAAGGCTGAGAAGTAGTTTGGGCAGAGATGGACGAGTGGAACATGGAGAACGAGACGGCAGACGAGAAAATGGGGATAAACTTCACCGGCCGACAACTGGTAGCCGCGACGCGTCGTGACACGTCTACAAGCGTGGATAGATCGTAGCAATTGCGCAGCCTCGCCAGTTACTGTGGCGTCGATTTTGATGATTATACGAAGCAGCACACCTGTATATCTGTTTGTCTGTCTGTCTGTCAGTCTGTCGGTTTGTATGTATGTGTGTTTGATTATCCGTTTGTTTGTTTGTATCTGTATGTCTATCTATGTATCTATGTATCTGTATATCTATCTATGTGTCTATATATCTGTATATCTATCTATTTATCTATCTATCAATGTATCTATACATCAGTTTAACTATCAATCAATTTATCTATATATCAGTATATCTATCAATTTACTATATATCTGTATATCTATCTATCAATTGATCTATTTATCTACATATCTGCACATCAATATATTTATCTATCTATCAATTTATCTATTTATCTATATATCTGTACATCTATATATTTATCTATCTATCAATTTATCTATTTATTTGTCTATCTATCTGTATATCTATATATTGATCTATCTATTAATTTATCTATTTATTTGTTTATCTGTACATCTATCAATTTATCTATTCATCTATCCATCCATGTTTGCTTGTTCATCCATTCGTCTGCGACCGGCCGTGTATGTGTGTGTGTGTGGTTGGTGTTAGTTGGCGGCCAGTCGAGAAGATCCAAAAACTGCCGGCGACATTGGCCACAGTCACTGCTGCAGCAGGTCCTGCGTGCGTGGTGGGGTGGGGTGGGGTGGGGCATCGGCGTTCGTTTTTGTTTGTGTTCCTGCGCTTGGGGGGAATGCCCTTCCCCCCCCTCCTGCTCCTGATCGGGCTGCTATCGTGACGCAACGAACCGACGGCCGGCGGGAGGCGGGGGGAGACGGGGGACGGAGGCGACGACGGGGACGATCGTCACGGCCACGGCAGTGGCAACGCGACAACGAAGCTGACAACGGCAACGACCATTGAAACCATTCACAAACACACACACACACAACTTATTTATATATTTATATATATATATATATATATATTTATAAGCGCAAACCGAGGCCCACCAGGAGTGGAGCGACCCAAGCAACCTCAGCAACAACAACAGCAACAGCAACAACAACAACAATAACAGCGGCAGCAGCAGCAAGCAGCGCGTATGTCGTTTGTTCTTCGCGTAATGTTCGCGCATCGGCGCCGTGCGCGAGAACGAAGATCAGAGCAGGGCGCGAGGGATGAAGGCGCTGCTGGTAGTGATAATGATGATGGGGATGATGATGAATGAATGATGGTGATGATAATGAATGATGGTGATGATAATAAATGATGGTGATGATAATGAATGATGGTGATGATGGTGATGATAATGAATGAAGGTGATGATGATGAATGATGATGGCGATGATGATGAATGATGATGGCGATGATGGTAATGGCGTGGCGGCGGCGGCGGTACTGATGGTTCCGATGACGATGACTATGATGCTGATGACGACGGTGATGTTGTTTAATGACGGTGGTGAAGTGAGGTGAGATGAAGAGCATTGCCCTCACACACACACACACACAGACACACAGCCGGGAACTACCACACGTCGACGTCACAAAGCAGACCTGCTGCTCTATGTCTCAGCAGCAGCGGCAGCAACAGCATTACCATCACCACCACCATCACCACCACCACCCAGCGCCATCATGACCTCGCTGGCGTTCGGCAGTGACGTGTGAGGTGCCATTACACGAGAGAGAGAGATATAGCGAGATAGAGAGAGCGAGAGAGAGAGAGAGAGAAAATGCTTCGAAGTAGCAGAGAAAGAAGAACAGGCAGGAAAAGATGAAGAAAGAAAGAAAAGCATGAAAAGCAACGAGAGAAGAGTGATCGGCGGTTGATACCAGACAGATAGATAAACAGACGGACAGACAGATCCCGCGGCAGCGACCGGCGTCAGCCCTGACGTCGCGGTTATCGACACCACTTGCTCTCAAGGTCTCGTTGCCAGCAACCACAATAACAACAACAAACAGCAACAACAACAACAACAGCAACTAAATCAACAACAGCAGCGGCGGCGTCGGCAGCCGCAGAGACTGTGTATGCAATTCGAACAAGCAGATAGCGCGTTATTAACGAGAAAGGGTGACTGACCAAAATCCGGCTTCTCTGATGTTTATGCCTAACGACGGCAAATGCTTAACACACTCATATAAATATATATACATATATATATATATATATATATATATATATGAGCATTTGTCTCCGCGTAAACGTATAATCACGGGTTCTCTAACCTAGCATAAATATATATATATATATATATATATATATATATGAGCATTTGTCTCCACGTGAACGTATAGTCACGGGTTCTCTAACCTAGCATATATACATAGATATATTTATATATGGTTGCAGGTATACAGCATTAACTCACTACACAAAGGCCTGTGAGGATCACTACCCGCCGTCGAGGATGTCGTCGAGACAACCCCCCACTGTGCCCATTTTTGCTACTGCATTGCCGCGCTGGGCGGCCAGCGATAGCAGTCAAAGAAAAAGCGATTTTCTCCCCTGTAGCCAGTCCAATTCGTTTGCGAATCTTCTGGAGAAGCGATCATGCCTCGGAGAGGAGTCCCCCGAGTGTCTTGAATACTAGTGTGGCGCGAAAATGAATTCAAGCGCTTTTCCCCTTTGAAAGGGGATAGGAGTGCGACGCTTCTCAAGAGTCCGACTGGCTCTCGGGTGTACAGCGTTAGAGCTGACCTAAAGCTGGCTCAAGGTACAAGCTCGTTCACTTCGCTGTGACGGCTTTGCCACTCTTCGCTTCCGCTGCACGTGAGCCCGTAAGTCCCCCAGGTGCTACACACCGACACCATTGCTCCTCTGTTAGCTTAGTTTGCCTTGCCTCCAACCACCTCAAACCGATGCACAGGCGAAAGCTTTTGTGATCAAGTCATGTACTAAGGTTTGAGGAGTGGATGGCATGGGGCCATTTGCTAGCTCCTGTCTGGACAACTGCACGCAGTCGGGCTTCATCTGCCGTGGTTAGTGCGTCAGAAAGTAAGCGCCGGTGCTTCTTAGAAACAATAGGGTCGTCGTAGGTATAGTACTCCAGTGAGTATTCCCGCTGGAGCTGAGAGAGCGATACGAATTTAATCCGGTCGGCGAGGTGTACAGAGGGCATGAACCGTCACAACGACGGCATTTGCAATACACTCTTTTGGTTCATGACCGACATAATAGATGAGGAAATCCGTTGACACTGAAGCGCTGAGTGGCGAAGTGATGACATGATCGGAGAGATTCCTTCCAGGCCTGGTAATAAATAAAATTCTCTGGGAATTAGGGAATTTTTTTTAAAGAATATCTGTGCCGAAACGTTGTCAGTACGGATACTTGCGGTACATTTAAGGTGCGTTAATTTATTGATAGATTATACTGATTTCGCAAGCATGTATACTTCTCTGCTGTGTGGATTCGACGGAAAGTTAAGTACTCACTTTGGGAACGCTGGATTCACCCTGCCATTCAACTGCTATAAATGCGAAGTGTTAAAATGTTTCCACGTCACTTGGAACTTGTAAGCTGCTGCGCCTGTCACTTTGGGCGTGAGATACGTAACGGCCGTCTGAGTGGACAGCTGTATTGAGATTTTGATACTAACTATCGCGATAAGCGCTTTTCTACAACGCTTAATCACGTGTTGCAAAAAGGTCATACCTCAAAATTATCATACGCGGGCTCGTTACCCCCACGCCAACCCTTGACAATCTTTGCTTTTGACTACGAGGAACTAGGAACTAGCCATTCTGCGAAGCGCAGCCTGCAGGTCAGTACAAATTCTGCTGAATTTTACCAGGTAATATGCGTAGAGTAGGGTTATGACTGTTAGTTGCAGCCCTCAGGAGTACGCTGAGTAGAGTTAGCATTCGTGATTCAACTCCAGCAGCTTTTTCACAACAATATAAGGGTGGGTGATCTCGATGGCAGACTACAAATCAAAGAAAACCGCGAACATACAAAGTTTTTCTGGCTTATTAAGACTGTGACTGCTCAGGAAGTACTTCACAGGCTGGAACGCCTAGTACCGAACCCATTGAAGCTTATCTGAGAGGAACGCCAGTGCTGTCAGAAAATTCGTATAGCATCCATAAAGGCACTCGTATCACTTGGCTGGCAGAGTTCTCTCAGAGAGGCATCTATTGAAAGGAATTGCCATATGGACACAAAGAGATTTCCCTGCCAAAGGTGCTCATTCCTTACAAGATCTCTCCCGAATGCTTTATTGTTTTGAGCGAGGGGAATATCTAGACTCAACAATTCATCAACAGCCTCAGCGAAGAGTTTTTCAAAGGCTTCGAGCTCGTGTGAAGTAGGAAGCTTGACAGGCACCGGATCTGAGTGGGCGAAGGTTGCATGACAGTGCCTCAAGAGTTTTTCAGATGGAATTTGACGGCTTGTAAAGTTGTAAGGCTGTTGTGCGATGATGTGATGTTTTATGTATAAGAAGGCCATTGGTCGGCAAATTATCGATTTTTCAAATCTTCTGATAATGTGTTCGTGTAATTGAGTAAATGGCCGCATCAGCTGGGTCTAAGACGATCGTTTCATAGTGCCAATCGATTTGATAAACAGCCCGAGAACCACGGGGATAGCCAAGTGCGTCAACGAATGTATGGGCAACAAAATGACTACGGCATTATTCTCTGCAGATAGCAGGGTCATGTTCCCAAGGCGTGTTTTTCTAGGAACAAATACGACAGCTGTGGGACGACAAACAAGCGACTCGTTGAGAGCGATAATGGAAACTATAGTAACCCGGGCGGGAAATGTTTGCTTAAGAAATGCCTCCACATATCGTAGGAGGTGTTACTGACACTGAAATGCTGGAAGCTCTTCTAGGGTGCAAGACTATTAGCATGGATCTAGAATTGCTAGGCGTTCCCCTATTCCACAGGGATTTCCGACAGCCCTCGAGAGATGGCTAGAAAAGCTAGAACATGCGGAACATGTATGTTTATGGGTTTATATTTGTATATAAACGTTGTTGAGAGCCACCCGTTATAAAAAAATAATTGACGAAGTCAAAGTGATCGACAGGTTCAGATTGTATTGCGGTATCGTACACGTCGTGTCAGAGAGACATACACGTTATTGTACAATGTGAGACAGGTGGTCATTCACAATGTAATAGCTCACAATTAACCTCTAAAGCATCTTGATGAGGAGCATTTTAGCCTAGCTTATACTTGTTGAGCAGTCGTAGAACAGTCCGCTTCTATAATTCACTTCGTTTGTCTCGTTACGTTGTTACATACGTGGGTTATGCAACATGGGTTTGTAGGTAATAAAACTGTTCAGTATCGACCCTGGGAGTTTCGGTTACGAAACTGAACGAAGTGAGCGTCTTTTCAGAAGGTAGGTATCCTAGGATTATAGTATATACTTGCTTGAACTACTCAACTTTGAGTAAGCAGCTAGGTGCCCTGACTTCTAGTGTATTCTTACCTACGCTTTTGAGGTAAAATCGTTGTCAAGTGACCGCCAATATCGAAGAAGCCAGCAGCCTCATAGCTGAGCGGTCCGAAACCTAGCCGTTTTGGCGGCAGCCGTGCAGACGAGTGTGTACGGAACAACGGAGAACGTGCCAGCGACGAGAGCGCTGAAAGGCAAGTCATGGAGAGCGCGGGCACAGAGCGGACAACTGGTGACTCCAACAAGCGCACGGAATGTAGTTGGTAGTGAAAGCGGCAAAGTGATCAGAAAAGAGGCAACACCAAGCGCTAAAACAAATGA
This sequence comes from Dermanyssus gallinae, assembly GCA_003439945.1. Lineage (NCBI taxonomy): Eukaryota > Metazoa > Arthropoda > Arachnida > Mesostigmata > Dermanyssidae > Dermanyssus > Dermanyssus gallinae. The sequence continues at coordinate 89,865 of QVRM01001774.1, read as the reverse complement.
GCGACCTGAGGCGATTAATTTTATCGCGGATAAGAATCTGCTGGAGACAACGTTTAACGCTGATTGCGCTGACGTCGCTAGACACCTTAGAGGAAAAGCTGCGAAACCTCGTTTGACACGAGCCGGTGAACTTGTTATCGTCGCTGAGGAAGCCGACGACAGGGCGCGACATTGCTGAGTTTAACCTCAGTCAGAGGTATCCCGGTCTATCAGTCTAGAGTGAGCGGCCAATCTGGTCAACAGCAACAAGAAAAATCTGCGGTGTGCATCCGACGCTCAGCGATACAACCATTGTTAACGCCTTGGGTTCACTAAGTGTCACCGAGGCCTTCGGGTCAGAGTGAAGGACGCCGCTATGGCTCCTCGAGTCATTTTCGCAAAACGCTCGTGTTGAGCATGGTAGAACAATCTCAGCAGGCTGCTTTACACACACAATCTATGTGATGCCGTCGTTCCATACACTCTAGCCATCGTCACCTTTGACAAACACCGGCCGTAGAGCAGCTTGTGCTGCTATGGTGTCGTCTTTTCTCCTGAGTCTGATGATGAATATACAACTAGACATTTGTTTGTGAAGAACGCCGCTGATGTAAAATCAAACGCCGACAACGCTACATGAGTTCCGGCGTTGATCCCGTCATCAACTGCATTCATTCGCACTTCATTCAACGATTGTTTGTTGCCCAGCAAAACCTCAGAATGCTATCAGTCGTTCGCCGCGTGGTCGCTGCCGAACTGACTAACATGACAACAAGTTGATTCACCTAGCAACGGACCTGGACTATTCGTCCCGTCTGGCTCAGATTGTGACAATTACCTTTTCTGTCCCTCGGTGTTCACTTTTTCGGGACAACCTTATTCGATTCAGGAATCGTGCCCCACTGGACGCCGCCATTAATGCCAACCATTGCGCGGCGCCGAAAGTCCTCTCCCGCCGGTGAAATCAACGTTACCCCAAGTAAAGTCCAAGCAGCAAGTCAAAATTTTTAAAGAGCTTAACTGGTGGCTCTAACGGTCCTAAACCCAAACACCTAAAATATCCTATTACAGAGGGTAAGATCCGATCTGCCCTCTCCTCCTTGCTCTGACGAACTTCTGCAACCTCGTCGTGACCGGTCGCCTACAAGGGTTCGCACTTAGTAATTTCTACGGAGCTAACCTCATATCTGTAAAGAAAGAAGGCGGCAGTCTCCGCCCGATAGCAGTTGAGAATACACTGCGGCGGCTAGCGCATCAGGTGCCAATCCGAAAATAAATGGCTCCGATTATCGAACAAATTGCTTACGTTTAACTGGGCTGTGAAGTTAAATTAAGCCCATTCAATCTTGTTTGAGGTTAAGAATTTGTATTCTCCAAACGAGAGGTACAACAATACAACACTGCGCATCGTCCGCCTGTTGTTAGTGCGCTCCATATTTGCTTTCTTTGCAACATACTGGTGTTAACGACATAAGAACATAACCTTAACTGTTTTACGAGCTGTGGGATATACTCCCGCCACAACGCTTTCAACGAAGTTACTTCAAGGGCACTGCAATCCGCTAACGTGCCCTGCAGGAAGGAGCCTTTTTTTTTTCTGGGAGGTTTCGGGAATGCATGATGCACATGCGCCACTAGCAGCCTGTGTGACTAGTGTGAGACTCGCAAACCCACTTAACCCGGATTCCTCCCCACCACCCCAGGCTCGGTATTACTTTGGCATTACATCGAATGCAGGAAGGAGCCTGTCGGACTGGCAGTGGACTCAGCCTTACGGCCAGACGGGTTGACCTGGGTTCCGTGGTCCTCCGGAAAGGCCCTTGTGTGGGACTCAACCGCGTGAGATACGCTGGCATCGTCTTACAGAAGTCAAGCTTAGAGATCAACAATCGCTGTTGCCAATTTGGCGGGGCAACGAAATAGTCTGAAGTACCGTGAGTTGGAAGCAACCTTTATAGTACAGCCAGTTGCAATAGCGAGTCCTCAGTAACATCTGTGAGAGAAATTGGAACAAAGCGGCAAGTGACAATAATGAGAAAACGGCGGGGGAAGTTTACTACAGAAAATATCAATTGAAGTTTAATGTGGTACTGCGGCCGTAGTGCTAGGCTCACTGCTCTCAGATCGTGATTTCCCGAGGCTGACCTGAATATATATTAAATGTATATTGTATATAATGAATAAACAAATATTGGCTAGGATGTATACCGAATCCACTTGTTTAGAGTACTGGCTCGTAGAAGGCTACTACATAGTATTCTTTCGTCTTGACCCTTTAGCTATTTTTAGCTTGCTCATTCTGGTCATATTTGAGCTCTCTGCAGATGAGGAATGTTCCAGCAGGATAGAGCTCGACTCAATTTAACTATTAAGGAAGAAGAACAACTAATCTTACCCAAGCTGGATAAGACTAGTCACTATAGAAACTTCAACACCGCGAGCATGGTATAAAAATGCCGGTGCACGTCTAACAGGAAGTGAGTAAGAAGGAGGAAATTACCAATAGAAGTACTCAACGAAGGTAAGATTTTCTGTAGCGAAGGCCAAACAACTTTCACAGACCAGACTTGGTCACCGAGTAAATGTTTCCAATAGTAAGCGAATTCTGCGACGCGTTCTGCGAAGCGATTGGCAGACAACTAGGTGGACAAGCAATGACTCACGCTCGTTATCATCGCACAGTCGTAGCGAAGAGCTCTCGGTTACTCTGGAGACTATTTCGAAAATAAAGCTGGAAAAGGTCGAAGGGGCTACAGAACGGCTGGTTTTTAAAAGAGTAACTGGACCGCACGTTATGCTCTATGGAATAACTAAGTTATCTGTCACGTAGCGGCCAGAGGTTCTCAGGCCCCAAACAGGCTATGAAAAAAGACGAGCCTGCCCTCATCCTTCACTCGAGGAATATGCATCTCGGCCTACCGGCCCCTATATTGTCTCGACACCGTGGAAAAGCTCTTGAAATCACTCTAGTCAACATTGAACGAAAAAGTACAAAAGGGCTAAAAACTCTATTACGGTTTGCGGATGGGCAGAAATGCGCTCGACGCCCTGACGAGGGTACTGAAACAAGCAGTTTAAAAGACCGCTTAGATCTCAAAATGAGAGAATTCGCGCCTCTGATTCTCTTAGATGTCAAAAACGTCTTCACTACGATGAACTGGAACCCACTAAAGGGAATATCTATCAATCTCCGCCGAATAATTTGGTCGGACAAACCTGCTGGCTTAGTCTGGCGACCTGGCCCTGATAGTGACGGCACGGACCGAAGCGGCTCATACAACACGCGGCTAATGAAGCCCTGTCGATATTTTTGTTAGTTTTTTTTAAGAGGATTAACTGAAAAATACGGTTTGCACATACAGAAGCCACGGCAGGAAAGCTTGGCTGCAAATGTGAACCGGTAGTGTGGGGCTCCAACCCACTAAATACCAGTCATGTCCCCATCCCCAGACTAAACTGACAACTGCTCAAGCAATACTTAAAACAATTGAGGGAAATGAATAGTAGCGTCCTAATCTTAGCTGGCCTAAAGTGCCTCACGGGGTCTTGTCACCAGTAAGTCCATAAGGAGTCGTCTCAGCTTTTTAAGGCTGCCATCGCTTGCTTTCGTTAAGTCCGTGCGTAAAGAAGCCCGCGCCGGGCACAGCTGTATTGTGTGTTTGGATGTGCCCCCGTTGTTCCTTTGCAGTGCTTGCAGAGTTGCGTATCTACGTCTTCTATCCGAAAAAGGTAACTCTCAGAGTTGCCATGTTCTGTGGGCACTTGAGTACGTAATGTGCCAATTTGCCGCCGGGCCAGTTAATCCATGCCTTATTGTCTAGAATTAGAACTTTCACTCGGGTCCCGGGTGACCTATCCGGTCCTGACTTTTCTTGATTCTGTTTGCTTAACGGTTTTGCCTACAAGCAACAACGTTCGTCGGCCTGCAGGTCCCAAGGAATCGTGCTTGTCAGTACATGCACAGCCGCCGCGCTAAACGTTTTATAGGCCATCGTAGTCCGTATGGCAGCGATGCGTTGGGTTTTGCGCAATAGCGCCCTGTTGCAGGTTAGGGCGGTTAAGAGCCTTACCGGGATTGCAAATAACATAATCGACCCGCCGTATTGCGGAAAGACACAAGCTGTCTTTGCGAAGTTAGTACTGTTTCAATCAAAAAAGGCCGAGTTCTTCCACGAATGCTCGCAAACGGTTATCTATAATCGCCCCGATACTCTTGGCCAGTGTGCTGGCCGATATATTCCGTTCACTTTCGGGATAAGCAGTTAGGTGGGCCTTTTTCCAAATCAGAGGCACGCGTACGGACCTGGGTATTCGTGAAGCAACCTAGGGCACTACTTCAGGAGACTCTTTCAGGATAACCTTTACAGCGGAGGCCGGTATACCATCAGGGCCTGATGCTTTTCCGGCCTTGAGTCTCTTTCCCGCTGCATGGACCTCCTCTAGAGTCACCTCTGGGGCTTTTAGCCGCATTTGCTTCGAACAGCGTCCTGTTAAGGGACGAATGTCGGGGGTGAAACGCTTTTATTATCTGCAGTAGTCCGAAATCGAACGATGCGGACCTGTTCTCGCAGACCTGTGGAAAGGATCCATGACTTGGATATCGCCAACACAAGGGAACAACAGTGGGAGAGGGAGGTGAGAGATGGACGGTGAATATAAAAAGAGAAGATTAGAGCTCTGGGGCGGAGACATCCCTCATGCGGTGACTGACGATGCTGCAAAAAGGGTAAGAGAAAAGCAACTTCAGAACGCCAGAAAGTTACCAAAAAGCTACATAAGCTACTGAATACGCTAGTTGCATCAACAGAGAATAGATAAAGGGCCACGCGAGACGCAATATTAGAGGTCAATGGCAACAGAAGGATCGGGCGGCTGCACACAAAGTAGATTCAACTAGATAGAAGAAGAAAAACAAGCTCAAGGTAAATGAAATAGGGCAGTCGAGGAAATAAGATGGGGGCGGGGCACGGAAATCTAAGGGATACTTTGTTTAAGATGTCAAGGCACGGAGTATCTGGGGTGTGCACCGGTAACAATTGCTTGGTTCAGGTCATACCTGTCTGGCGGAAGGCATATTATACTGGTAAGACGATCGTGTACGCGGTTGACACCTCAATGCTATTTTGTTTTGAGCCGACCAAGCTTGGCAGACATACGTACTGCCCTTACATATGTGAAAGAGACCTGATGATATGCAGCAGGTCACATGGGAAGCATCATGGTTTGTCTCAGACGGCAGCAGACACGTGAACAGCATTGCAACATTTTTAACCAGCCGCTAGGAGCGTTTGCAGGCATAGTTTCCAGAACGACATCAGGATGGAGTCGCATGTCCAGGTACGAATATGGACTGCAAAACTAACTGCCGAAGCACTGGTGTAATAACCAAAATAAAATAAAAACGGTGCACTACTGGGCAATGGCGTCAATTGCAGATTGCAAGGAGATCTGAGACTCGTTTGAGTAGACTGGACAGTAAAGCTTTAGATCATCAACGTATTTCGCATATTTGAGATTTGGGCGAGAAGTACCTGCTTATGTCAAAAAATAATCATACCAAAAGCGAAGAAAAGCAATCACCTTTACGCACTCTAGTTAAAATAGATCGGCTTATAAAAAACGTTAGCGACCCTCACAGCCAGGAAGTCACGAATAAGAATTTCCTCTTTACACTGTAGTTAGTTTGACACTGCTTACTTGAGCGTGTATCTAAAATCCTACAGACTGCCAATATAATCTAGCCAGTAGATGATACCTTTATTTTAGTTACAGTATCACTTAACTAGTAGATGTCTCATCTCTACTTGTCACTCATCTCTACTTGTTGTTGTAGCATGTTCATTAGCGTGATATTTTCCTTTCACTTAAGTGTGCATATAATTGCCGTTGTCGAGAAATTTCCGGAATCGAGATTATTCTCTGTTTTCTAGCACATTGCGATAAAATGCCTGTTTATTTGGTCTCTGAATACTGTGTCAAGGTACGCACGCATAAGTAAACGAGACGGTTCTTTGTCGATGGTTGTGGGCCAGAAACGCGTGTTTTCAATATGCGGGTTTCAATATACTAGTGGGTTACCACATGGCGGTATAGGCGGGGGGGGGGGGGGGTACTTTTATATCAAGTATACTTTTATGTCAATATAGCATTACTTGATATACAAGTGAGGGGCTACTTTTATATTAAGTAATGCTATCTTCGCTTTTAGTAAACTTCTTTGCAAGTTCTAGCTATTCGTGCTGACTCGTCGATGCGAGCGACGAAAGTTTTGTTTAAAGAAGCTAGGCTAAAAACCAGGCTAACAAACGTGCTAAAGATTTGTATCTATTGTTCGCCCGTATGTTGTTTTCCCTAAGTGTGGTTGGGTCTGTTTTCGCCTCTGCGTGTTCCTGCTAAAGCAAATTTCGTCCACGTGTGCGAAAAACTTAGCTAGCGCCTATTGAATATGGCACATTACATGTTAGGTCGTCCTTATGCACGATGATCTGCAAGGAAGGGTGGCGATTCTGCATGCGGCTCGGCAGATATTTAGCAGGCAAGAAGCACAAAAACGGACACAAATTGTCGTAGTATGCAGAAAGCCGGGTATCCGTTATGCTTGGCTGCTCAGCTGTACCATCCTCGATAACAGTCAGCTTTAGCACTTTAGCACTTTACTAAGATGTCTTTCCGGGACCTAGGCACCTACTTTGTGCTATCGTAATATGCCTCGACTACTTTACATAAGCTTCGGCGAGGCGAGCTGATATGCTTTTTGATATCGAATCGTTCAGCATCCCAACAATAAAATGTATTCTAAAGTAAGCTCGTTCAGCCCTAAATTTTATTTTATTCTTGAACACAGGCTGTTACAAAGGAATTCTAGCGCACTTACAATACATGTGCACATATATCCTTATATTTGATATATATATATATATATTTTTTTTTTTGTTTTTTTTTCGTCTATTAACTTTAGAGATGCGTTTTAAGAGCAATCGTTATAAACCTAGCAATTGTATCTGTAGGTATTGTGGCAAGGCGATATTGACCTGCATCACCTGTTTGAATGTGTCAAAGTGATGAATGAAACGAAATTCGTGTTTGTGTATTGAAAACATCATATGCATGGCTTGTAGGGCAGCTACCGACTCGCCGTGATATCTACGTCGATTTACTCTTTCTATTTATCCAGGTAGCGCCACACCCGAGCTCTTTGATGTTCCTATCGAAGCATTAGATCGAATGTATATGAAGCAAACCAAGATAGTAACCTTCATTTATATTCCAGCTTACCAAAACAATACACTTTTCCATAGACCGAAAAATGCAATGATCGCCTAGCCTCATAAATATAACAAAAAAAGCGTAGACATGGCAAAAATGCCTAAATGATGATTAAAAAATGATTCGTGCGAGTTCCTCAAGAGTGACTGTTTTGTAGGCTCAGAAAGTAGAATGCGATTAAACGGTTTTTAAGTTGAGAAATGTAGAAATAGCACACGGTTATGTCCAAATACTCCCACTTATGTTGCTCGTCCCGATCTCATTTATTTGAAAACGGTTGTGTCAACATTTCAATTGAATAACTACCTTTATAACTAACTAGAGGCAAAAAGGTAGGGATATATACAGACAATAAAAACCAGCAACTAATTTTACTAATTCGCTTTCAGGTCGAACTCGGTCTGGCCTTATTGACTAATTGTCGTAACAGATATTATTGTTTTCAAAACCGACGACTGCCACGTAATCTCTAAAAATGCAAAACATTATTTAGTTGCTATGCGAGGCGAGGGTTACAGACATGACTGTAAGTAGCGTACCCTGTACTTGCAAACTGCGGATCGAATGGATGATATCTGACATCTCTACTTATGCCGTGCGGTACTTACGTTGGAGCGACAGGCTTAGCAATCAGCCTTGCTAAAAATCTGCTGTTTTATATATTTATACATATAATTAAAATTCTTCTTCATGAGAGTATTGGCGAGTACACACGAGTGAACTGCAATTGTACTATTGTAACACACGTCGGCATAATTTTAAGAAACACTGCATGATATAGATATGTATTTTCTCAACTAGTCTGGGCGCTCAGACAATTGTAGTTCGTAACCGTAGAGGTATCATGTCATTCGTCCTTTGCGGTAAAGTGCAGAAATTCGTTTGTACAGTGTGTCCCTTGTGCTGCCCAAGCATTTGCGCTGCTGTGCAACCAAGTGCTCGTAAAACTTTGCACATTCCACCACTGAGTGGAGTGCTCGAAAAATAATACGGGAATGGAACAGGTCGATAAACTATTAATTACAGTATAGTAAAGTATTAGTGTTATTCTGTACTGGCCGTAGTCGACATGTATATTTACTACTGTCGACTCCCACTTCAAGAGAAGAAGAAGAAGAAGAACAAGAAGAAGAAGAAGAAGAAGAAGAAGAAGAAGAGAAGACCTTTAAGGTAAACCAAAATCTTCCGAACGCAGAGCAGAGACGATTAACGCATTCCTTTCCAGCCAGGATAAAAAAACTGGCTGAGGTAGATGTGTTCCCTTACGAAACACAGGCAATGAAGTCGAACACCTGGAATGCGTCAGAGGTTTCACGCGTGTCAGTGTACTTCATGCCCAGTCCTGTACCGCCTCCAACGATGCTCGAATCCTCCGCCGCTATGCAAAATACCGTGATGTTACCTATAAAAGTAACCAACCAACCAATCAATAGTTGAATCAATGATCGATCGACTTAAAAAGCTGACTTAAAACCTTATATTCTTATCTATCAATTTCTCATCTAGAATTTTAGCACCATCCACCAGCATTCAAAACTTACACATTTGTGATAGTCGAATATGTTAGCAGGATCCTCTCCTCATCTCATAATAATTATTAGAATAATTAGTAATTAATTAATAGGCTGTCTGTGCGTGCACCACCTTTGAAAATAACGGCGAGATGTCATCTGACGGTGGTGATAACTCCATGATTAAATTTGGAGCCGTAAACACACGGAATAGTGGTGCGTCGACAACATACGTGCCGCTAAGTAGAATATCTGGGTGTACGTGTGAAAATATGATGGGCAGGAAAAGAACTGCAGAGCGTGATCCGCCATTTGCTGGTTGCACGGGATGGGTGTGTGGGGATCGGCAAATTAATGCAGAGGTGGCGAAAGTAAAGACAGAGAGGCAGACAAAGGTGCGGCATCACAAACGCAATACAACCCAAGTGGGAGACATGCATGATCAATGTGCAACAAAACAAAAGCTTAAAGGGATTAAAAAGAGGGCAACCGCTTTGGAGCAGAGGGAGGAGGAGATCGTTACGGTCAAGTAGGAGCTGATCGAACGAAGGAATGCCAGCGGAGAGAGAGCCTACAACAACTGCCGCTGCTGCTGATGGAGAGATCGATATTGAAGTCGAGAGGAAGGAGACATTAGAGACAAGAGTTGCTGGAGGATGCTGGACGAAACGGCCGGCGTGGACCAAGTCAAAACATGGACCCGGAATAGAGAGGCGAGAGAGAAGGCGAGACCGGCATACGAGGAGGTGGTAGATCTTAAGCTGAATCGTAATGACGGTGAGGACAAGAAGGCTGACTGTCGCACAAAGACAGACCGAGCGCCACACAACCAAAGCATACAACAGACAGTTGGAGAGCGCCACGCAGGTAGATCCGACAATAATGGGTACTGAAGATATAGAGGGCGCATTGTAGCTGACGACATTGTAGTAGCGTAGACTGCCGCCAGGCGCGGGTGGATCGACTACGGTATATAAACGGCTGCGGTCATCTTGGCTCTCCCTTTTCTCTGCGGTGCACTGCACGCATGAGTCGATCCACCGCCACCGGCGGCGTCCGAGGGTAGGCACCACGCCACGCATCAGAGCCGCCACCAAGGGGTGAGTCAGAGCCGGGCACCGCGCTGTGCTGCGTTAGATATGTGATATTATTAAGAATAAAGACGAAGCCGGAGTGCTGTGTTATTCTCTATATACATTAGTTCTCGCTCCGCAGATTCGTTTGTAACACTGACGATATTGATGATGACAACAAGGGCGAAGACGAAGATGCAGGCGGAGGCGAAGACCGGCGAATGATACTACAACAAAGAAGAGGCGATGATGTTGTTGTTGCTGCGCTGGAGGAGACAACGCACCAACCAGGTAAACAGCAGCAGAAACAGCTGGAGACCCGGGGAGCAATAGCGAACGTTACCACCAGTTTGCAAAAGGGTAGTAGTAATTGCTGGGGATTCAAACATAATCAGGGTAGACGAACAGCTGGGGGAGATTATTCAAAGGAGTACAGCAAGGCTAACGATTATTGGAAAAAGATTAGGAACATCCAGGGCTATTGTAAAATAAACTGAAGAAGATATGGATATGAATGATAATGTAGAACAGAGATTGGTGTTACATAGAGGGTTAATAGATGTAATGCAGGCAAAGTGAGATGGAAGCGGTTAGGGAGGTCAGTGAGTAAGTAGGAAAATTCATAAGTTTTGCACTAAGCGTTGAGTAAAGTTGATGGTTGCCCTCATTGCGTGAAACAGTTGACCGAAAGGCAGGGCGAGACTATAGGGGGCTTGCAAGGCTGTTAGCATAAACATGGCCCCGGCTGGTGTTCACTACGGTGAGGTGGAATGGCGGCACGACCAATTGGCCGTCAGCGCTGCAAATGGCTTGGAATGAAACGACAACTCGGAAAAGAGGGAGAAGAGCCACAAATATACAAGAAAGGCAAGAAAAATATCCATCGCAATTTGTAGATCAGGGACAAGTGCCGTATAGACATGTAACGAGGCTAGTTCAGGCGTCGGGAAACGGATATATAAACACAGAGGGACATTACGGAGGAAGAACACAACAAATGATTGAATGGGGAAACACAAGCACTGCGTTTAACATGAATCAGGGAGACAACTGGGGGGGGGGAATGGATACAGGAAACAAAGAGACAAGAGATATTTAAACGAACAGCCCAGCAACAGCAAAATGGAAACGAGACAGCGTTGGACGTGATCCAGAGGTTGGCCATAAGCAACGCAAATCTTGAAAGATCCTAAGCAGACACCAGATACGAGATCGAAAAATGAAAAGGAGGTAAAAGGAAGCTTCTTTCCGACGGGTAACATTGCTAAATATTAGAGCTGGTAGGAGACGGGGTAAGTTAAAGGAACTATACAGACTGATAGAAAAGAGAGAAGTAAATATAGTTGTAGTAACAGAGACGTCTACGTGAAGTTTCACCGGGGTTCTATGGATACAAACAAATAGAAAGATTGGGACAGGAGAAAATTGGTTTGAAGGAATGGGTATAATAATAAAGAAAGCATAATACATAGGAAAAATATTGAATTGAAAAAACTCGGTTGACATTAAAGGGCTTAGCGGGGTAATACATTTTATAGGGTATACAGGCTGCCGAGTAATACATTAGAGAAGGGAAGAACATTGTACAGTGAATTTAACAGAGGCGGTCGCAAGTAGTGAGGAAACTATAGGCCTTTAAGATATGCACGCCCACATCCATTAGTTAGGCGGAAGAGAGAACATAGAAGGAAAATGCTATTACAATAGGTATCAACGGCAGGGCTAAATATACCACAATTTAGATAAAGTAGTCGTTAAAATATACGTATAACCAGGGAAATAGGAAGCCATGTGTAAAATAAATTATGGTCAAAGGAAAAATACTCCCGTGATTTTCCTTGGGTGGGAGAGATGATTATAAATGAAAGAAAGAAATGAAATATTGGCAGTGACCATAATTGGATGGAAGCTACGGGCGGGGAATAGCTACAACTAAGTTGAAAGTAGACAAAAAGGTAATAGACAGTCAGCAATGGGCACATAAAGTAGATGAAGGTAAACAGCTGTTAGGGGACACCATAGAGATGGATGTAGATGAAATGCATGCAATAATACGAGATAAATATGATAAATGTTATAAGATAGTTAAAGGCGCAAGAGCGGAAAAGAGGGGGTGGTGAAATGAGGAGATAAGGAAGCAATATTGGAAAGAAAAAATTGAGTAAAGAACACAGGATGATAGTAAGTAGGGCTGGGAAAAATATGCAGGCAAAATTTCAGCGTTTTTTTTACAAAAAGAGATAAAACGGCAGGACGAACATGAGTTTAATCCGATATTGGGGGTTCCAAGGCGGCAACGGGTAAAGCGATTCTAGACATATGTAGACAATGAGGGAAAAAGCACGACTAGTCTTGAACACGAAAAAGTGTACACAAAAAAAAGAGAATAATGCGGTAGAAGCACTATTTTTTTACTAGCAATGGAGTTAGTGAAGGGAGGCCGAGAATGAATGCATGCATAATCATAGGGGTAGAAGAAATAAAACAAGTTACTAGGAGAATGAAAAGGAAGACGGCGTGCGGGTTAGACGAAATTACAATAAAGATACTAAAGACGTTAGGAGAGGATTACATGCGTTATTTATCTAAAGTTTATAATAACATCTTTGCCGGAAGCAGCATACCGAAAAGTTGGCGCACGAGAAAGGTATCTTTGCTGCCCAAGAATAGCGATGAATTGAGAAATAGACGGCCAATAACTATTACAACAACGACGTGCCGTATTTTCATGCAATTTTTTAAGTGCCGGGTACAAAATAGGTTAGAAGCGAATAGTAGAACTGTGAAATGGCAATTTGGGTTTAGGAATGGATATAGGTTAGACGACCATATGTTTTATTGACTCAAATTGAAATATCTAGGATGAGAGGACAGGGTTGTATTGGGGGCTTTTTAAAATAGCAATAGGTTCATTGATCGGGCAGATTCGCAGCATTACTAGATCATTATACGCATCCACCTATGGGGCACACAGCGCAAAGACAAAGCCGAAAATTCTCCACAAAATGTGATGAACTCACGAACACAAATTAAAACCCGCTCGAGCTTGAGAGAGAGCGAGAGAGAGAAAAGAGGATGCTAGCCGCTCAATTTTTGTCCGCTTAATTTCATGCAGCCAAATTTGCAGTTCAGCAAACAGATGACGTCTGGAATTGTTTGTCCGTTGGTGAACGGGAGCGGTGTTTCACATCTATTTTGATTCATTTAATACAACGGGAGGTTTTGCACGTGGGCATGCGTGCGTGCGTTGGATTGACGGAATCTCCTTTTTACGTGCCCTACTGCTGGTAACAATGCCAGACTTCTCTAGAGTAGCCTGTCCATACAACTATAGCGTACACGTATATATGAATATAAATATATATATATATATATATAAATATAAACAAATGCAATATTTAGCACAGTATATTATATATATAATATATACACAGTCAGTTACTCAAGTATCTTTGCAATTACCTCAACATTTCCAGCTATCTCTTTTGTTTATATATATATATATATATATATATATATATATATATATATATATATACTATATGTGTTAGCTCACTGCCGCAAACATGTAAGTGAAAAAAGCGCAAAGCTTTTGTTTAAAAAAAACGTACTAGAATCATGTTTAAAGGCGTGTAGAAGACGGCGTGCACCAGCTATTGATACAGTGGGTTGAAGCCCTTCGGGGAATTGTGGACCGAGTCGAATAGCCAGTCGATATAGGCAGTAACCTTCATAAAGACATCAACTCCTTTTCCACAGTTTCCCTGGCCTGAGGCAATGCCCACAGATATTAGACGATCGCTAATATTCATCATAGCTGAAGCTCCCTCATCGCCCTGCAAAACGTAGCAAACCGGGAACAGGGTCAGCAAACCGGGTAATAAAATTAGACCAAGTATCTGACCTTACAAATCAGAACAGGGATGTCCATTCTTTGCCACGCCTTCCGTCTTCTGATTAGCCTCGACTGTGGTCGCAACTGCTAGAACTAAGCATTGCTGCGTACAGGAAAAAAATGGCAGTAACGCATCCAAAGCGGGCATAATGCATAGAGAAATGATGATGACGATGATGATGATGATGATGATTATTATTATTATTATTATTATTATTATTATTATTATTATTATTATTATTATTGTGAGGTCGGAACGTTTAAGCCAGGTTGATTCTGCCTTGTTCGTTTGTATTTTTATTATTATTATTATTATTATTATTATTATTATTATTATTATTATTATTATTATTATTATTATTATTATTATTATTATGTGGTCGGAACCTCGGAATGCGAAGGACACAGATCGGCGATGCTGTGTCCTTCGAATTCCGAGGTTCCGACCGCGATCTGTGTCCTTCGAATGTGGCTCATCAACCTAATTAACCATTAGCATTCACCTAGTATGTAATTAATAAAGTGCTATGTTGGTTAATAATTTAATGCGAGAGAGAGAGAAATAACAACGACATTTAGAAATCGAACAGCAGCGCATGCAACCTTATTTAGTCGATTCATGGATTTATACAATTGAAATTAAAATACACCTATACTTTAGGTGTATTGAGTAAGACTTCTAGATAAGTGTAAAAATGGGCCAACGAAGCATGCTTCTAATTAGCCAAGTGTACACGCACCCAGCAGACTCCTGCGTCCTGCCTGTATCCACAGAACTGCGTCATTCTGTCCATCTCTTGCGGACAAGTCGACTGAACGACCCCGCTTGTATACAAAAGTTCTGTTGAATCTCTGATTCCCTTATCTGGGTCATACTTTTCACGTAAGCCGAAGCCCGCAACAACGTACTCATCGCCAGCTAAAAAAAGATGTTTGTGTTACACATGTAATTAACTCGCGTTTAGCTTGCGACGCATAACCTACTTATACATTTTTAATACGAAAATATTCGAACTGCGACTCAAGTTATTAAAATATTAACTACGCTATGTGCAATATACTTTTACTAAACGTTACTGCTTACGTTCTGGTAATTTCCTTTTGGGCTCCTCCGTTGTAGTTATGGATTTTCCTGTAAGTTTGTGTATTTCTGCAGTGAACTCCCCCAGTGGTGGAACGCACACGCTGGGCAAGCCCTCGACCGGTTCAGAAAGAAGAAGCAGCGCAATGTTGTTTTCGCCTCCTTCTGTGCTTCCAGCATCTCTAATGAGCACAAATCATCATTAGGATCAAAGTTAGGAGTAGACAATCTACATACCTATGATGTCAATGAACCACGGCGACGCATACGACTTTGCAATACATACGACGTATGTAAATACACATAAATCGTATCGATTTGCATGTTTACAATACACAGAGGTAGTGCTGCAAATGAATTACGAAATAAGTCAGTATGCTAATTATGACGCGGTGAAACCGTCCAAATGAAAATGTGCAACCGACTCGAATTCAGGCTCGTAAGTGAACTCGATTCCCCGTGCCACCACGTCGCCCCGCTGTCAACTAAATCCATAGGGATCTTAAATATACAACAATATATATAGTCAACAAGTATTACACATGTCCCTCAGGATATCCTTGACCGGAGTAGACATATAGGTGCGCGAATTCGAGCCCCACCGTTGCACATTTGTATTTCTGGGGGTCCGCCTATGAAGCAATGTCAAAAGCAGTCTCGTGGACGCTAAATCTTGACTAAGGATCAGCCCGAAAGGGCCTTTGCAAGGACATCTTTGCACAGAGCTATTACTCAGAGAGCAAAGAACGCTGCTGGAGGAAGTTCTCATCAGAGCTTGGGGAGGACCTAGGAGGTCAAGCTAATACACGACGTGCCGAAAATCGAAAGCAAGACAAACCTTCTTTCCGAAGAACGCTACTAAGTAATTACCATGCTTTTCCCCCAACGTCGTCCCTTTGGCAGGACACTGTGTGGAATACGAGTGGCCGTAGACTATAACCGAGAAACGACCTTGGTGGAGGTACACGCTGGGGGAAAATGATTAGTAGGGAACCAGACTCTGATGGCCGAAAGTACTCTTTAAGGAGCTCCCGGATATGGTGACTAACGTAGCCATACAAATACTCAGCGACGGCTGCGTTTCCCTAGCGTAGAAGAAAGCCTATAGGTCAATTTGCCTAGTTAGCGCGCAGGAGAAGGTTAGTAATAGAATCCCGTTTGGGATGCCTTGCAGGGAGACACGGCCTCGTCTCGCCGACACAACACGGGCTCTAAAAGGATTCATCAGTTTACTCGATAAAGGCGGAGGTCCTGCACCAGTCCCCGGCAAAAGCAAGGGTCTTGCCACTGGCTGTACTCCCGGACGCTAAAAGGGTACTGAGTTGCTGGGGTACCCAGATGACCTCGCAGTAACCGTTCAGGCTTGCTCACCCCAGTAACTGGAACTGAGAACCAATGACGTCCTGGTAGATATCGCTGACTCGATGAGGGGGCTAGTATACAACTGGCGCCGAATAGGAATGTCGGAGGGCGTCGTTCTAGTCTGGCCAAGGGGGTGCTTTCTCCTTAAACGAACTTTAGATGGCCAGTACATGATGGACTGCGGCTACCCCCCGGACTGGGGACTTCAAGGCACACCTCATATGCGTCTGGCAGCAGAAAAGACAAGCTAGCCCGGATAATGTTAAACAACTACGGCCCACGAGAATCACGACGGCGCTTTATTTGGTCGGTGGCCGAGTCCATAGTTTTAGTCGTAGCCATGGTGTGGCCGCCAACTGCACTGTTTGCAGCCAGACACACGGCGACGCTGCGCAAAGCCAAATGCGTAGTCGTACTCTAAGGTCTATCTCAATGACTTGTAGACTAGTCAGGACGACGGTTTCTTTTTTGGCTAGTACATTCATATTTGACTCAAAATACATTAAGCGGCGCCGCTTAAGGGAAAACGCAGTAAAAAAGAAAATTGAGAAAATGAATCACCCCCTCGACATTTGCCAGGCTGAATGGGATTCCAGTTTGGACGAAACGTTGGATAATACCGGATCTGATGCTGAATATCGTGGCCTATCGTGGACCGGCGAGGTGGCGAGCTGACATTCTTCGTGAAATAGGTCCTCACCGATCATGGGGATTTTGTTGTCTTATATCATCTTATATATAATCTTATATATATTATATATCTTATCATTGGATATTGGTTTTATACGCAAACATATACGCAGTCAAACAAGGATTGTAAGTTTACAAACATAGCCCAGTCCTATGACATGTGATCGTTGGCCTTTGACGCCATGTTGTACGGCACCGACTACCTTTTGTTTTGTACAACGAAACTTCGTATGTGCTCCATGAGCAATAAGCACTATGAGACAGATCTGTATTTTTCACATCTCTTGTTTGCTCCTTTTTGTGCAGCGGGTTCACAATACTTGTTGCTTGCGAACATATCAGGAACGATACCATCATTATAGGCTCTCTCAAGAGTCAGTGCCTAAATGGCTCAGAAAGGAACAAAGCAATGTTTTTCTAGAGAACAGGCGGCACCCCTTGTCAGGGGGTAAAACTCAATTTCAGCTTTAGCTTTGTGAGTAGATTGTAAATTTCTGCCTTACAAAACAATATTGGCGGGTCTAACTGGTCGGCCGTTGAAGAGTTGAAACGAACACCTGCTACATGTAAGCAATATGCTGACGGTTTTATCGCGAGTCAAATCACGATAGAGAGATGCGAACTAGCCTTCCGAAAGGTTTGTTTCCTTTAAGGTATTTACGGCACATGTAGAGCCAGATCTAATCACAGTAAGCAACTTTGTGTCTCTTACTCGAGAGTTGACATAGATGGCAAGCACGAATATCCTCACGATCAATATTATGCTCAGTGAGCACTCTATGCCGTTCCATATGTTTTTTGTTGATACAGTGAGCATACGTGAGGGTCTTCGGGGAATCAGCGGTGATACGAATTTCTGAGCTTGCGATGCGTTCCAGAATCTTTTGTCTGGGTCGAGACTCGTCAAAGGATGGAGATTATAATCGTGGAGCTTATAAAAATATCGTTACTTAAAAACATGGTTATTAGGTTACGGCAGCAATTGACTAACGTTGATAACATGTCACATTCACAAGCTCACAAGGATGAAAGTAGGCCAATCAATTATGTCAATGTGGGCAGCAATTTGTTCCATGTGTTTATGTTTGTAATCAAGCATCTCTGAATACATTGATATTTTACAGGAATCAGCTACAACCGAGAAGCTAACAGCTTTGTAATCCGATGCAACAGGACAAGGTACAACGGAAAGGTTCTAAATTGTGCTAGGATCAATAGTAAGTACAAGGCCAAAGATTCATCCAGCTTTATATGTCGGTATCGTAACAAGTTAAAAAATATTTCTATATAAACAACAATTTATAAAGAGGAATGATTTGGTGTCAAAGTCCGACGGACCGACAATTAACCAGTTACCGTTGGGCACTCTTTATTCATCGACAATTATCACCGTGGAGTCAGTAGTGCAGCAATAGTTAACTGCATTACACACATCGCGTTCACGGTCAGTATGAGTAGCAGAACTTCCGAAACGAAGCTTGATTTGTGTTGTCAGGACACCCACTGCAATGTGTTTTCTCGGAGGGACGTCACATTTAATGACACGTCAATCGCACAAACCTCTCTGACGTTCTAAAAAACTTTTCTGACTAGAAATTAGATGCCGGCATCTCTCGTGGGTCTATCCGCTCTAAACGCATTAAAGTCGTTTTACAGTGTTCATTCTATATCGAAACTCGATTTATCGAACCCGGGTTTCACATAAGAAAATAAGATCAACGTTATTTAACAAGTAATTGAGTCCGTACGTCTGTATGTCCCAGATACCAGTAGGTTTTGCTGCAGAGCGTGTGTTCAGATGAAGGCAGTTCAAATTTCCAACATGTTTTCTTCCGCAGAGCGCCCAAAATTTGGAGCAGTCGGAGTCGAAGCCGGTGAAGACGGCATGATAGGCGAGTCAACCACTGGCAGACCATCAAACCTTTGGTCTTTCACCTGAGGGAGTGCACTCACTCAGGTGACAGGCGACCCAGGAAGGTCCTGATGATCGTGCCAGCCGACCAGAAACTAGGGTCTACTAGGACATTGCCATCTACTCTGTTCACAAACACACAAAACGGTGAATATGAATCGCGCCAGATGCCTGAACGCAGACAATGAACGGCATAGCGTTGACTTGACTGCATTGTACACAGGTCTGATGCATCGCAATCGTGTGCTGTACGAGAGATGAGAAGGCGCTTCTTGATTACTTTTGCAACAGAGGGAACATCAAAGCCGACTTTCGACGCAGCTGATCCGATAAGGATGGGCGACTCTCTGCTCACAGTTAGAATTTTCCTCCACTTAATCGAACGAGAGCGGTCAATTCCTATGTTATTGTTTTTGTTGTTCACAGAAATGCTCACAGTTGTTGTTGCTGTTGATGATGACGACAATAAATTAGATGCGAACGAGGATCGACTGGATGAGCTAGTCATTTCACGATGTAAAACCTTCAAAGATGTAAAACAACGCTAAACTCGAAGATGTTTAAAGATTCACCAACTCTCTTTTGGTGATCCAAATGCGTTCAGCAAGTTCCGATTTTACCGAGAAAAGTTCATGGCTTTGCTGAATAACGATATTTGTGATTTGTCAGCTATTAACAGCAGCCTCAAAGCAGGGGCATGACTGCCAGCGGGGACGTTTAGTATGCACTTTGTGAAAAAATTCAAACTGATCGGCATAAAGCCATACTCGGGATGCCGCAGGCACCTCAGGCAATGCGAACACTTCCTTCTTGACCAAATCTAAACTTAGAGCCCTACGCAACCCTACCCAAAATATAATGTTGTACCTTACAATGTTTCTTAAGATGCATTATTAATACATGCATATGTACATAAAGGCAGTGCGCGGAGTCAGAAATATAGATTCGCTACACACGCTTGCCATATACCGGTACATATGTATACTAAGAGAACGCGTTTGCCAATAACCATACCATACGCGCTTTTTCTATTACGCGCTTTATTTGTAGCATAATCTGATTTACTTACATGATCTGATCATTTGGTTTATTTAGACGTTGCATAAAGGCAAAACGTTAGCAGAACCTTCCGAACCTACTAATCAGACGAACGTGCGTCTTTTATCAGAGACACTGCGGCTGTTACTAGAGGTATGAAATATGCTTATGTGTATGTATCACGTAAAGGCCAGGGACTCAGTCGCCTAGCGAACGTCGTGTTTAGATAATAGGAAACCTTTTTGACAGAGTCGAACAGCCCTGTAATAAACAGACAAACCAAATATATGTACCTTACTGCGGCGGCGTGGATGTGTATCATGTCTCTCCGAACACTTGATCCGTATCCAATGAGCACCTCTTTGATTTCATTCACGCTGTAAGTGGTACACCGTTGACCATGCAAAAGCGATCAGCGATTATTTAAATATTAAAATGTAGCAATTGCTCAGATTGATATAAAATGTGAGCCTACAGTAGAGTCTAGTCTAGGATACGCTCTACCTCCTAGGATTTGGTTGAAAAAACAGGTCCAACAGAAGACTAAACATTACATTTAAAAATGTTGGTGCAACATCAATTTATATATATATATATATATATATATATATATATATATATACCTCAGGTACCTTTGTAGTTAATTTCAGAGACGACGGAAGATGTTGTCTACGTTACTATTAGACTGTCCGCCATTCTTAAATAAATACAGAGAAATTGAGCTCGTGATACGCCACAACACACCTAGAGCTAGATGTAGACAGCACACTCGCAATCCACGTTCCCACCTACGTTTGTTCAAAAATTGAAGGCCGGAATAGTTTGTGTCCATGAACCTCTGCTGCAACAATTCATCCAGAATACAGAAATAATTTATAAAGCAAAGGAACAGACTGTAATTAAAATGTGCTGGGACATAGGGGCTTATCACATCACGCACGAGTACAAAAGCCATCGCTACTCAAACGATAACCTTTCAACTGAACAAAATGGCTCCTTGGCACGACGGTCTACGTCCGACGCAATGACGTTTGGGCTTTGAACCAAGTCTCCAACCGCCGAGCTATTAGCAGCAAAGTAATACGTTTCTTTTATACATTTTTGGGATCGCCGTTTATTTTCTTGCCTTCCAATGGATCATTTACTGAGTGCACTACAATGCACACTTTGGTATACCCGGAACTGTTTTAACCTCATTCACGAAATAATCGTATACAACGTTATGTCAATTAGAAAAACAGCGGCCGTTGTTATGTCGCTGTTTTTCTATCTGTTCTGGGCGGTTCACTTGTAATCCACACCATCGGCGTGGTCCAGGGAGACTCAGCAAGCCTATTTCTTATCATGTGCACACGAATAAGCTCGCCGAGTCGCAGCGTTAGAGCCACGCACGCTTTTAGATGGGGACGATAAAATAATTTTTGCAAAATCGTGTAGCCACCTACAATTTTAACTCATTGAAACAGAAAAACGGTGTGACAGACTCAGAATAATAATAATACAGAAAACACCAATATTTTAGAGATGATTAGCAGAGGAGGTTGCTACGCGACCAGAAACGACTTCCTAAAAATAAATGGGACATTGTTTAAATTAGTTAGCTGCTTTATTTACAGCTTGGGACAATTCGTACACCTAGGATCTAACAGACATCGGTAAGGTAGGACGAGTAAAAGCCATAACCGCAATCTGATTGCTAATCAGTTTACAAAGCACTGCCCTGAAGAATGCCTGAACTGCTTCAGGATCAACGTATTTTCAGTAGTACCATCCTGTTTTCCCACTATTGCGCTATGCTAAATGAATTTGAAGTACTTATAAAACCTAGATAAATGAAGGCGGCTTGCTATGCTATGATAAGTGCACACGGGGACAGCCGAAGTATCACTTGCTGTAGAATTATTCGCAAATAAAGCTTGCTGAGAACAGATTTTGTGCTTAACACATAAGATATCGGTCAATACAAGGCACCATTTTTTTTTACTTAGGCAAGCGTCACAAGCGTAAAACTTGCTCATTTAGAGAGGCCACAAACTGAAATGCCTACATTGGTGGTCTTTTGTCTACAGGGATGGCAGTTGGCCCTACAAATAAACTGAGCAACAACTATCTCCCGAACAATCCGACATGCATGCCACTACCCAGTATACATGTTGATCAACTATTTGATCGTTTAAGAATCAGTATGTCCTGTTTGCAGAGAATGTGACATTACAAGAACCGCATACATGAGAATTACTAAATCGTATAAGATTTAAAGAAGTTATGCTTAAGAAGAAACACGGTTACGATATATATATATATATATATATATATATATATATATATATATATATATATAAATACATATATATATATATATATATATAGGGTGTCCGGATAATCTCGTCTAAAACTCTGAGGTGTAATCAAGCTCGGTGAGAAGATAATTTTTGCCAGTGGAAAGGGTGGTGGATGGAATGTGTTGTATAAGAGTGAGATGAAGTTTTTTCTAAACTGTGAATTTAGGTAGGCTATCCGACATATATTTATAAAATGCACAATTGCGAGAGAACGCATTACTCGATTTAAAAACCGCGCATACCAGCACATTCAGGAAAAAAATATATCGTTTAAAATGTAGTCTTAGCTGGAGCACAAATTCTATATATAATATTATCATTTTGAAAACTCTTCTTAATATAACAAGAATTACTGCTCTAGCTAATGCCAGATAATGTAGAATTTTATTTTGAATGCGCGAATAAGCTCGTTTTTAATTGAGTAATGCGTTCCCTCACAATCGTGCATTTTGTAAACTCATGTCGGCCACCGCTTAAATCTCAATTCAGATCATGCATTAAAAATCTCTTTCCTGTACAAAAGACTTCCGCTCTTTTTCCATTGGTAAAAATGATGTTCCCACCGAACTTGACAACGCCCCAGAGTTTTTGACGTGATTATCCGGACACCTTATATATATATATATATATATATATATATAAACATTCCAGATGCTGTCTCGGGCGCAGGTTCTGCGGTGGCTGCATCAATGTTTAGTTCCTGGCAACAATCGTTAAGAATATTAGATTATGAGATAGGTTACGTACTGTACTAGAGGATTTCTCTTGGCACGCACTGGAGTTCCTCCACCCAATGAAACAGCCAAACAGGACCGCGCCGTTGTTTAACCAAGAATACAAGCCAATCATCTTGATTCAAAACGACGTGGCACGCCTTTGTGATGCTGTTGGCTTTTTGTTTTTGTTTTGAGAGGCTTTGGGAATGCATGATGTGCATGCGTCACTAGCAGCCTGCGTGACTAGTGTGAGACTCGCAAACCCACTAAACCCGGATTCCTCTCACCCCGCCCCCCCCCAGACTCGGTATTACTTTGGCATTACTTCGAAGCCATGGGAGAGGCGTCTTTGCCGTTCTCCTTCAATCAGCTCTATCCCTGACTTTCATCTCGCATGTCTACCTGCAGTTGGATAGGGGGATGCTGTTGCCTAGTTCAATGCTCTAGCAAGTGCTTCCGTTCCGGAACCCTTTACGAGAACTTTGTCGTCAGTATCTGTATTGGTCTTTGCTTAGAGATCCCACTAGTCAACGAACATGAGCGCAGCTTCGGTGAGAAAGTCTCTCCACTGGGTTGCCATGGCTTATCCTGCATCCACAGCTTAGGCCGTAGGATGGGAGACGCTGCGTTGAATGATACCCTGGCCCATGCTCTAAGGTCTTCTGGTTTCCTTTGTGTTCCCGAACCTGCAGGTCTGTATACAGACGACTTCCGTCGACCTGACGGAATAACCCTAACAGCCTTTGAGTGTGGGTAAACATTTGTCTGGGACGCTACCGTGACTGACCCTTTAGCACCTTTCATAGTCAGTCACGGCGCTGCCCAGGCTAGTTATGCTGACTCGCAAGTGGAGAGAAACAAGCGTCGGAAGTATGCATTTCTCAGAGACTCGATTTAACCTTTGGCCTTCGAGACTCTTGGGGGCCAGATACTTTGCTTACTAACGGAGTTATCGCTGAGGTATGCAAGGGTATTATACTAGCCGTGTGGAAACCACGACTGGTAAATTGGTTCGGTAAAAACTATCATATAGTTTGTCGTCACGTTAACTGAGGGACAATTGTTTATACTGCATTAAGAGTTATTAAAAAAGCTTTAAATACGAGGACTTGTTTACCGGAGAGACCGCGCCGCATTCTTAGCGGGATAAGATACCTTCAGTGGGGGGTAGCTCAAAGCCTTACCCTCGCCTCAGCTCGACGCCACGATGGATCCTAAATCTTTCCAAATTATGTCAGCACTTAGAATAGGCGTCCCTGTCTGTGAGTAATTTGTGTGCAAATGTGTAGAGAAATGCTAGATTCCAGTGGCCTACGTTTTCTGAGTCGCCCGAAGAGCGCCAGCAGGTCGTTCAGATACGCTGAACCAAACAGTGTGATATTATGGTCTCTTAGGAAAGCGGGTATGCTATCTACACTTAAACCAAGAGGTATAGTGTCCGCCTGCGAAACAAGATCTGATGGGGAGCCCATTGCATTCTGGTGACATGAGAAATCTTTAGCTTGGGATGCAACGGTTTTGTGCACAACCGCGGCTTCCTACTTACAGCACAGCTCAGTTAAGCTGGGATGAATAACGACGCCCGCGAAAGCCAATAAATTGAATAAAAACACTGGAGTGGCAACAAGATATATACTTGTGCCTAATGCCATGGAGCCACTAGGACCAATTAGCAAGGGAACCGATGTATTTCATAAATAATTACGTAAGCGAATTCAGGAAGTCACAAGCGATCGAAAAGAGAGTCAATTCTTTAGGCAAGTGTTGTCTTTGGCCGGTTGCTGGGGGATCGCGGCTTCTATTTTAGGCGCCGTGAAGCAACGTAATTTCCTAAAAGAATTGTGATAATAAGTTCAGACGTTATAACTGTAACATTGTTTAGTATATATATATATATATCTATATATATATATATATATATATATATATATATATATATATATATATATATATATATATATATATATATATATATATGCACATATACAGGCAAGCTCATAATTGCATCCCTCTAGAAGGTCGCGTTCTTCTGAGGAGATGGAGTCATGAGCTTATATATATATATATATATATATATATATACATTACGTGTGTGATATTTAGTGATGTGTATACGTACAACACAACAATGTTAGCAGCTGTAAGTACATGAAGTTTGGTTATCAGAGCTCCTGTGCCCCGGGTCCGACGTTGGCTGTGAGTATTCACGTAGATAACGACCACCCATGGGAACATGCCGGCGGCTGGTGTGCCATCAGCAATGCGACCGCTAGGGATGTTATGAGGATTGATAATTTCGCCACAACCTGCAAAACGTGTTCGATATCGGCATGCTCGCGTAAGATTACGTTTTTGATCAAGTTGTCGTTTATCGAGTTACCTAGTTAATCAAGGAAAACAACTATACCACGGCCGTATGCAACTAGGCAACGCACAAACAACAACAAAACACACGCTAACTTAATAAGGGCAACGCCAAATAAGAGGATAATTCCAACACAATTACGCGTATTATTGATTCTATTCTACGCCTGTCAGAAAACAATTGCACAGCATTACTTGACGAAAGAGTCACTGCGAGTCGTGCGATGACTCAAGCAGCAAGCCTTCATAAGGCACTTCTTTTCTAATGAAAAACGACGAATGCGCAGTACCTACAATAAATCAATTAAGCATGTTTGTAATATATAAATCCAGTCATTTTTTAAGCGATGTCAAGCTTACTGGAGAACCAAATTTTGTATCAAAAAAGCGCAGCTATCATTTACAAAAACTTCTGACAAGACACACAATAAGAAAAATTCAATGTTCATTATCGTTTTGGCGATACGTTGTATACGGATTTTTCTGACGAATACTTTTTAGGATCTGATGAGCCGTGGGGCAATGACTGACAAGCCATGGGGGCTAGGAGGAGGACCGCCCCTAGTTCCCCAGAAATAGAGAATACAGCTAAGGGAATAAAGATCCTAAAAGAGGTTATGAAAAAGCAACAACAAGTCGCTTTTCTAGCGTGGAAACAGCGGGCATGTGGCTTTATGAATTTGTGCAAAATGCACGTTTCCGCAAAAACCGAGATTTAAAGAAAAAACCAGAAAGCGTCTCAAGTTAATTAGCTAGTAGCGTCAATAAAGAAGTCAAAAGGGCCACAGGTAAGGTCAGAGGACGAGAACACCCTCTAGGATGACCATTTAAATGAGAAACCAATCGCCTGCATACAAAAGATTACAACTGCAGGATGATGTAGATAAGCACAAAATAGAGATAACCTAGTAACGAAAATAGAAAGGAGATAGGAAAATCTAAGGACAGGAGTGAGGCCCTTTGTTTCACATTTTACAAGGAGTCAATCGACTCAGCAGTGACAGTCGGAAAAGGGTTGGGTACGGTGATTGCGGAAAGATAGGCGTAGATCGCGGAACAGGAATAGCCGGACAAAATAATCAAACAACTTAAGTTTATCCATATAAACCTCATCTATAGGAGAGATGCCCGGGTCATGACAGCTACTAATGGGCCTGCATTGGATAAAGTCCTATTAAGTAGGCTCGCGTCGATGGACGCCAACAAATTCGTATTGCTTAAGAATAGTAACGCCATAGAGCTTATTAGCGCCTCAGGCACTGGCAGCTTATCAGCACCTGTGCGTTAGTGTAGTGGGCCCCAAGAAGCCCATTGGAACTAAAACACTGGGTGTGCTCTGAGGAGCTGTTATCAAGAAGGCCGTCGAGTTTGGAGGTGACGGGAAGCCACTAGTAGCGCTCGCCACAGAGGAGAGGTGAATTAAACTACCCGTGCGAACTCTGCAAATGTGCCGCAGGAAAGCCGCCGAAGGCAGCAGAAACCTGGAGATATAATTCGGTCAGCGGTCGAACAAATAGTTATCATAGGGAACGTATGTGCCGCCAACACGGCATGACACAACCAGTACACATCTGAGAGGCAGATATCAGTACGGCATACGAGAGGATGAGGCTTCACAGCAGTGCAGGGGGCCGCTGCTATACTTCAAAGAACATACGCGAGATCGCGGAGCTGGATCGGTGGAAGAAACCGGAGGGGGTCAATTTTCAACCGGCTGAATACAAAGCTGTCCGAAATAGATTCCTGGGTACGCACTAAGCTCGGCGTCCATGTGGACGCCGAGCTTAGTGCGGACACCCGATCGACATGGACAATCAACGGAGGGGAGCCCCAGCCCGTGGACATCCCCCACACCAGCCTCCCAGAAGCAGGACTACAGGGACTCGCCACGGCCCCCGGCTTAACACCCGGTGTTCCCAGGCGGTCTCCCTTCCAAGTACTAACCGGGCCCAACGTTGCTTAGCTTCAGTGATCGGACGAGAACCGGCGTATCTGAACTGAAAAAGTCTTAGAGGCACGGCAGCGAAGGGGGATAACCATGTACCTCTGACGATTAATATCATCTTACCTGGGTGGACAAAGTCTGGATGGACGAACCTCAATTATCTGACGCCTTTCATCCGCTGGGATTAAGATACTGTATCTAACAGGTCATACGGCAAGCGTTGTTAACATTGTGGTCGTGAGCTATCTGACTAAAATTAGGACCGAGCGCAAGTACCTCGGAAATATTCGCAATACAGTATAAACCGGGACGGCGTATGAAAACCATGTCGCGAAAAATGTTCTTAACTTTGACACGGATAATGCTAAGGACTGGACGAACGTCTGGGGGAACTTTCCGGCTTCTGGCTTTTGCTTTCTGAATCATCGCTTCTCAACGCAGCTCCCCCGTTCGGGCGGACATGACATTGTCAACGGCGAGAAAAAGGGAGCCCCTTGGGTCAGCAAACCAGACGCTGGCAACCGGTCAGTGCCGGAGCTTCATGGCTCCAATAAAGAAGGCCACGAGCCACAACTGTACGCTGTGCGACTCTAGGGAGGCGAACGGTGTAGAACATGGTGTTCTGCGCTGCGAGTCCCTTTGGCGACTAGCAAGCGACGGCCAGCCAGACGCGGCCGCCTCATTAGGAAAATGGTGACTAACTGCATGATAAACCGTAGAGGGATGCGACGGATATGCTCAACGCCAACGACGCTTGAGACAGCCGCAAGGAAAACGCTTGGCTTGGGAGGTTCGCGAGGTGGCACCCTTGGGAGAGTAGTCGAGAAAATGGCGATGAGAATGAGCGTGCAGCCAGACCCCGAAGTCTAGACGCATACTCGGACGGTGTAAACTTTGGCATGCGTTTTCTCCCTGGCCGCATGTAAATATGCAAGAAGTTATGCAGTATAAACCGTCTTATTATATTAAATACATACCAAGTATGACAATATTAAAACTTGTTTGCGTGAGGGAACGGGTGTGTCTTGTGACATTTACGTCCGACAGCGGTAAGTGTCTCGCTTAAACACACTGGCATTATAGTCCAAAATCGAAGTAACTGCAGCATCATTATAGGTGAAGATCCTCCGCCAACTAGCATGATCCACAACTGCCATGCGCTAACATTTTTTAGTAAGTAGCATATAATAAGTACGCCAACCTTACACACGTATTCTGATAAACAACTCTACGATTAAATAAGTGTTACAGTAAAATAGTGAGATTATTATTCGCGCCAGAGTTGTTACTATTAGAGAAACTGCTCTTACCTGGCTCGTTTAGTTGAACCGTGTCATTTCGTAAGCCAGTCGTGCGTGTAGTAGGGCTTTGAGTTTCACCCCGAGGCGACGATATGTCTAAATACATATACGTACACAAGCACACCCATATATATATATATATATATACATATATATATATATATATATAGATATATATATATATATATATATATTTATATATATATATATATATATATATATATATATATATATATATATTTATATACATATATATATATATATATATATATATATATGCGAGCACTGCCAAATATGCAAACGTATTGTAAATTATTATTAAATCATCACAACAGTTTCTATATATATATATATATATATGCGAGCACTGCCAAGTATGCAAACGCATTGTAAATTATTAATAAATCATCATAACATTTGTTACATATATATATATATATATATATATATATATATATATATGTATATTAAGGGTGCGGCAAATGTCCTAGTAACCGTTAAGTCATGCAACAAAATTTATAACTTAGTCATACTTTATTTACATAAAATGGCAGCACTCAATTCTTCAAACGCTTGACCACTTTATCCACCTCTAAATGCATTTAGGTTTCATCAGGTTCGTCCTATGTTTCCTGAATAACATGCTTGAGCTAGTCCAGATGTTGGTGCTGTGTGCATCCAAGATTGGACTTTAAGATTCCCCGATATACAGACTCATCCGTGGGGTTACAAGTTAGACATTATCTTGATGGCCATATCAAGTATTGTGAATGAAATTAGGACGACCACTGATTTTTAGCCCTTCCTGCACAGATGTGGTGCGGCGTGATCCGCCGCGCCGTTGTACGGGAATATCCAGCGGCCTACGAACTGAAGTTACCCAGCGCCCAGGGAAGGACGTTTTCGAAGACCTTCGATTTATCACTTCGGCTGTTCGTAGTCGTCGAAAAAAACAGTGGGTTTTTTTCTAAAGTAATACCGCCCCAAACGATGACTGAAGAACCCCCCCCCAGTCGATCGGCGGCCGGCGAGAAAGGAGCGAACACTAAAGCAGGCGGCCATAGAGGCACTGATTAAGGTATCTGCATGAACAAAAATCACTATCTGGGACTGGCCTCATCGAAGGCAATGGCTGTGTACCTCACGGAGCGAAAGATGACACTGGGTATCGATATATTCTTCAACGGACACTGATTCCTTTTAAACAGTGTTTGGAGTAATCCACGACACGGGCCTCACAAGATCAGCCCACCTAAGTCATGTTACCCAGAAGTTTAACCGAGTTGTCCAGAACCTGGCACAATCTTGCCTAGATCGGGGGGAGCCTCCAAGGAAGAAGAGGCCAAACGAGCTTTAATGGCGGAATCAATTGCCTCGGCGCAGCAATCAATGGTCATCCGGGTGAGCAGGGCGTATAGGACGATCGCTACGGTAGCCCTACTTGTCCTTGCTGCCGTGGTTCCTGCTGGCGAAGGAGAGAAGCGAGCGATTACTTAACGGGAATCTAAATCTAACCAGGGCTAGAGAAGTCACCGTGGATGCTTGGTAGGGCGAGTAGCACCCCGACGGCCGACAGCCGGGCCCTGTGGACGAAAAAGCTTATACCAGACCTTTGGCCCTGGAAAAGCTGCCAGCATGAAGCGCTGTTGTACTGCGCCACTCATGTGCTGATGGGACACTGACAGTTCCGGGTATACAAGAAAAGGATAAACAGTCGACAAATGTGTTCTATGGGACTTCGGAGATTCCGACGGTGTCGAGGACACGTTCTACCGATGCGCGGCTCTTAAGAGGGCGCGCTCTGCGACGTCTGGGGATGAACAGGGTCTCTGATGGACCTGAGTGCTCATATGGCTGGCGGGAGAAATGCAATTACTTGGATAGCATTTTTGGAATTGGGGACGGACCTTGTGATGAATGAAGATGGTGGTTTGAGCGGCGCCCGCAGATGGACGAGCCGAGGGAAGGTGGGTTAAAGCAGCTGGACCCTCCTCAGGACGAAAGAGCATCGGGAAAGCGCGCGGAGCGCTAAAATATGAGACTCTCCCGCGGGTGCCGAAGTACCGCCATGCAATTCCGAGCCTGAGGAGATGAGGAGGATA
Source organism: Dermanyssus gallinae (assembly GCA_003439945.1). Classification (NCBI taxonomy): domain Eukaryota; kingdom Metazoa; phylum Arthropoda; class Arachnida; order Mesostigmata; family Dermanyssidae; genus Dermanyssus; species Dermanyssus gallinae. The sequence continues at coordinate 59,288 of QVRM01001774.1, read as the reverse complement.
TTGGTTTTAGTAAGTTTGCCGAGCTCCGCACTAGTCACTGCTAGCTGTCAGTGACGCAGGTGCATAATGCATTTCCCAGACCTTTCGAAATACTACACTTTGATCTTAGCCAAGATAAAATAGTTTCACTATGAGAACTGCTTGTGTTATCTAATAAGTTTAGCTAACCTATAACTAGCTCCCGATCAAACTTAATTCCGCTAAATCATTTATAACGTCGACGCGATATAAACAGGCATTCCCTTTAAGCTCAACGCATGCTACGAAATGTAATTCTTCCACCAATGCTTTCTTCCCTCCATCTCATTCAAAAGCCTTCAAACGGTAATGCGGTATTAGTATTTTCCAGCAGCATGTTTATTTGGTCGAATCGACGGCTTAATGTGCGGCTCCATTGTACAACGACCTCACTCGTGCGATATCCATGGCGTCGCCCAAATTGGCCAGACAAAAATTGCATTTGTTGCTAATAAGGGGGCGGACACGAGCTCTAGGTTACCAGCTATGTTGACACACATTCTAAACTACAGACAGCAATATGCGAGCAGACCACTTCAGTGGATCAGTCTTCAATGGCTATGCGCCGCCAGGAAAAAGTATGCACGTTTAGTTTACAAATGTGTTGCAAGCGAGACCTCCAACCAATGTTTGCCTGCCAATGGCTAAATTGACCGTGATAGTCCACCCTCACGACTGCACGTATCCTAGAGAATGTGCCAACATTGTTGCCTTTGCACTTTCATTTCAATTTTGGTCATGAAACTTGTTTTGGTTTTGACAGTGTGGTCGTTTCATCATGAGTGGAAGTAAAGGGATTACTCCCACAACGATTCAGAGCTTACTTCGTGGCATCTAACGTGAGATTCTTGCGTAAAACCGATAAAAGGTCCGAGTTTAGTGTTTGTGAAACTCGGCGATCTAGCACACAGGGCAAAGATAGCCGTGTACTATGTACCTTATGTAAACGTGGCGGCTATTGCAAGTCGAATTTGCCCACAGGTGGGGTAACTAAATATATCCAGGGCCTTTACTTTCTCGCTAACATGGGCTGTTTTTCGGCACCATTCCGCCAGAAACAGTTTATATTATAATGTTTTCTGCATTTTCGATCTGAGCCAGCCTAGCCGATCTGCAACAAATCTACGCCACTGGCCTCTAACCGGCCTCCGCTTAGGAACTTTACAGCTTTGTTTTATGCATATTCTTTAACGCTCTGACAACCACATTTAAGACGCTCGTAATGGCCTAACGTGCCTGTGGCACGATGTCGTCTAAATGCATTTATCGTCATCGTGTTCTCGTTATGGGATTTCTCCAGAAGAGATATGTAACAGCAGTGCAATTACAGCCACGTCCAACAAATACAACCAGCAAGGCCGGGGCTCGAACTTGCAATTGTTTTCCCAATCATGGTTGCCATGGTTGGCAACGCCCCGTTTCGAGCGTTGCGTTAGCTGCTTAAGCCACTTCCGCTACAAATATTCATGTGCAACTTATTAGAACGAATAAATCCGTATACTATACTGGTGACCCTACTAAAGACAAGGATCACAATCCAAGCCTACATTGTTATTAACGTAGATAATTACGATAGCTTTTCTGAGCTTCTGTCACATCTACTAAACACGTGAAGAAATCTAACTACCGCTGCGCTTGACCTTGCCTTGCTCGACGAGAATTTTAAGATGGGAAACACGCCCCTTTCAAACTTAGTTTCTTTGTTTAACCCCTTAAGGGGAAAAATTTGCAAGATCTTCCGATAACATCCAACTTGAGTCACTGAGGGGGACTTAACGATCCCAAAGCCACATCGTAAAATATGAATATGTAATGATTTTTCAACAGTTGTTACCTATATAGGTATTTTCAAGCGATCTTGTTTCAATTACTAATGGATTTCAATCTCGCAATGACCATTTTGTGGAACTTTCCCGCCGTTGTTTGAAAATGTTGCATTTTTAGTGGGCTTCTTTTAACAAGGAAAAAATTATTCTTGTGACTCCGTGGAATGGCCAAGCACTGAACCCACGTGGACTACCAACGTTTGTCATGGTTCTAATGCGTTACATACAATCCCTGTTGTGTTGGGACATACGAAATAGATCCTGACATCCCACACCTAGGATCATTCCCGAGCACACCAGAAATCAGGGAAGTGTTGCACATTGCCTAGGCAGGCCACGCCGCCACACGTATCAGTGACAAGCACAAAACTCTATAGTAAGGCGAAAGCCAGCACCATCCTATTTGTTGCAACAAAAATTCAATCAAGGTCATGTAGCACCTGCACTAGTTTTATCAAGTATGCGTTAAGCATTTAAAAAAGCATCTCGGCGCTGGACTTTATCGTAGCAGTTTCACTTTTGAGCTGCCGCGCTTCGGACGTCGACACCCATGCTACCAGTTTCTTGAGTTTAGGGCCCGAAACAAGCCCGAAAAACGTGCCTTTGAGATAATTGGTAACCGATCAAACATCTAAACATTGGCCCAGGCATATAACGTGACTTGCTTTTAGAAGTTGCTTTCAAGTCTACAGCAAAGCAGACCAGATTCAGGTAACCTTGCAATTTTTAACTTAACATTAGGACACTGCGAGGTTTCCCTACAGCGAAGTAAGTGAGGTAAGCTTGCGCGCCAAAAGCACACGTTAAGGAGCTAAAAGGTGAAGCGGGCACCTAAAAGAAGCTCAGGTGTTTGCACATACATTACTCTGGCGTACGCGAAGCGTCACGTCGCTTCAACGTCTCGTGAGCTCAGATGTTTTAACCGCGGCAAAAGCTGTCTTGTCTAAAAGACGATCTCTGTGGCAAAACCACTTTTGCCGCTAACGAATCGCCGCTGACCACAGAAATGTCCAAATGTTTGTGTTAGTAAAATGTAACTAATACGACTTTAGCGTTACAAAGAGTCGGCTTTAGAAACACAAGAATTACGAGTACCCCATAGGTCAACCCTCGACCGGAGACTGACGGTTAACTTGCCTGCAGTTAGTGCTTTTAAGCGCTCTCGGCGGCAACTCCTCTATTACGTAATCCTTTATATTTGCAGGTTCGTTCTAAAGCGTGCGTACTGCCATGCGTGCACTAACTGCGATTTTCCGTGCTGGTTTCTCTGGTCGTCGCGGTCCCTGTTAGAAATGTTTTCCTGGTACGAAACTTGACAGAGTTCTTGTGACTGTAGTTTTTGTCTGATCATCTGCTGGCCCTGTGGCACAACGGAGCCGACGAAGGGCGAAATAATGGCGGGAAAAAGTGCGTTCTATACTACAAGGTAGCTAGTGGTGCTGACTTAGCTGTACCGGGCTATAGTTAGAGAAACCACTAAGAAGATAATCGATGCCTGCGCACGTCGTAACTCATCCGCGGAGTAGGTTAGGGTAGTTCCTTCATAGTTTCTTAGCCCGGCTCATGGCGCGCACAATAGAGACGTCGTTTCTTCTGCATCCAGAGCCAAAAACAGCATCTGCTTCGCGTCGATCGACTGTATCCCTCCTTATTGCGTTTAAAGGCATTTGAATTATTTACCTAATAGAACAACCTTCAACAAGGTTTCTGTTGTCATGGGTGCGACGATGTGACCTCTAAACAGTTTAAAATAGCTACTTTCTATTACGGTTTCCGCACATTCCGCTATCCATCTCGATGGCTTGTCTGTACTGCAAGCAGGATACGACCGCCGTTCAAGGCACCGCCACGCCCCACGCTAAGCATTTCCTATATGATTTTATTATTAGATTTAAAATTATGATTAGTATTATTTAATTGCTTTTAATAATACGATTCTTGTTACTTAATTATATAATCATATGATTACTATTAGTATTGTTCAGGTAGCTTAACATAAGAGAAGGGATTAGATCGAGCAATATATATTTTTTATATATAATTATATATATATATATATATATACACAGGAGACCTTACCTCTAATGTCGCTACCCACGCTCATGCGGGATATGTATATCATGTTGCCAACAACGATCCCGGTCAGAATGAAAGCCACGGCCCACATCGCTAGGTTTGTGGATCTAGCCCAAAGACTGCTCGTGTTCTCGGAAACATCATCTGCGTTCGCGCCAAGCGAGGCACGGTAGTCGAGGTAGAAAGGCTTCGATCCCGACATCTCCCTATCTAAACTCATTATTTGGCCATACGAACTCTTACAACACGCGGCGGACGGCGACCCCATGGTTTCGTTTTTGCAACGTTTCAACTGATCAAACGGCAGGGTCTCACTAACCGAAACATCCAACGACTTCAACGACTCGAGATATGGGCGGCGGAATGGAACGACTTCACGCGGCGTGAGATCTCAGCGTGAGATCACGTGAAAACACAGTCAGAATCGGCGAATGCTCATTCGATGGCGCAGAGCAACACAATCACGTTTTGGTGATGTCGGCCTATTTTGCATGCTCACATTAATTGCAGTCGTAATCTACAATTGGCATTAGGTATGGCCTTCTTCTAAGCGAGTACAAAAAAGGATTATGCCATTTACTAGCTCTACCTACCTATTTGAGAATTTGCGGTTGCTTTGCAGCCTCCGGCGTTTGCAGCCATCTCGGTGTTGCGACCGTACGCAGTAAAAAAAATACATTTAGATGTGCCCGTGTGTTGGCGATTGTCGCGCAAGATTTTCGGCTGATAAAATAGGTGTGCGGATTGATTTTACATGTTTTATCTTGATTTGTAGATAGTAGAATGGGAACAGACTAGCGGCGTGTTCTAGCAGTACGCCTACCGCCTGCTGAATCTGATTGTAAATTAGGTGTTATCCGCTTTTGAAGTAGATGTGGTTGCTTAATGAAGAGCCTCGACAATGAAACCTTTTACCTTTAAAATCGCCTCTAATAATTGTTAACAAGCGAGTCCGATAGGCTACGCGGCCAAACCAAGTTTCAATATATATATATATATATATATATATATATATATATATATATATATATATGTGTCATTTTCACGAAAACTCTTTCCTACATGGCGTGCAATGTCTTGTAAAACATCTTTTATACGGCACGATTTGAGGCGATGCCCCTGTATTGTTTTGACTCTGTAGAACTTCTTTTGCTTTTAAAGACTGGCTGTGCCCTTTTGCGCCCGTGTTCAGGAACAATTATTAATTGATTTATTAAACAAGTTAACGCAGTTGACGCTGTTGTAAAAACGCAGTATTTGGTCTTTCTATAATCTTATTTAAATCGTCCTCCTCGGCAGGACTAAGTGTAGTATGGATGAGAAACCCTCCAAAGGACCCCTCCAGAGGACGAGGAACCCTCCAGAAATGGCTGGTCCCTACACTGGATCCCCCGTAATGGTGCACACGTTCGCAGGGATCCAAATGTCATGGTCCGACCGTGAATGATTTGAACTTGAATAAATACGGACAATATTGGATGATAAATAAGCGATTAATCCTTCGTTGATCCATAGTACTGTTTTATGAAGATCTGGGCTATCAGAGAGTGAAGCTTAAGGGGGGAGGTGCGTTTAGTGGGTATGGGTCTCAACGGAGTAACATCCAACCGTTGGGGTCGAGTCCCACACTGCTAGAGATAGAGACTCGTAGCGATAGTGCGTAACTGCATTTAAAACCTCCTCCACAAAAAAAAAAAAAAAAAATCCTTCGTTGAGACTTTGCGCCATCTACAAACGACTGAACCTGGCTTACATGGCTTGACGGCAACCACGTTGAAGAATAAAAATTAAACGTTATTTTTGTGTAATTAATATTGGCTATGTGTTATTTTACTTACCGAATGGTCTTCTATTTTATAGCAGATTTATTTCATTATAATTTAGAAGAATATATAAAATGCTTCACGGCGTTGCTGCTCGTCGACCTAGTTGCTCCTTCTGCGCGCCGTAGTCGCTCTATCGCTCATGCCCGTGAGGAAGTCCTGCCCGCCCCCTGGCACGAAGGTCCGGGTCCATCCAGTCTCTCATAGTTCCGAGCACTGAGGTCGCGTTACCTCTTTGGATCGCCAGGGACAGTCGCTGGGAGAAGAAGGCGTGCGCCCTCTTGTCCATTGTCGCCTGCCGTAATGCGTCGCCAACTCGAGAGATCAATGTTACCGTGAGGGGCCCAGGGCCACCCATCGTCTCGAACGCGAATGGCGAAAAGTGGTGCGCCCGACTTAGGTCCGCATACTTTCTCATCTTTGAGGTCTCAGCTCGCGTAACGGCAGTCCCCGGGCGGGACGCGCCGGGACCGACAAGGAAAGGGGTCAGAGAGTCGGTCACCGTCGCATCCCACACCAGGGAACGACCCTTATAGAAGGGTATCAAAGTCATACCGTCGGGGCGCTTACCGTCGTCTCTTAAAAGCCCAGGTGGTTCCAGGACGCACGGAATCCCCGCCCTCCGCAGCGATCTTGCAAGCATTTCATTGAGGGCAGTGTGTCTTGGGCGCCGGCCCGCTGCGTGAGCGCAAGACAGGCCGTGTCTGGCGAGTCGCCCAACGGGCTCGCCACAAGAGCATCTGTGTGGCTCAACCAAATCAGCCCCCAATCTAAGGCCAACGCATATCCGGGTGGATTGGTCATCAAGGCGGGTACCCAGTGAGTCAGCGGGTAGTGCATGCAACCAGTCGCTTGCTCCTGGGCGAGCGACAGCTAAAAGGCGTGCCTTGTCCTGGTCATCCCTGCATTCTTCAAGCAGCGAACTAAGCGAAGCTTCGTGAGCCTTCTCGGCCTAGGCCCTCTGGCAGGCTAGTCTATCGGGACCAGGCGATGAAGCTTGCAGTCCAGTCGCTATATCGTCACGAGCCGCCTCGAACATTGCCTGAGCCGCCGGCGGGAGCAGGCGCTGGACATTATCCGACGTAGCATGCATCGAGGCAGCCACGGCCGGGCCCGCCAAGGATCGAGCTGAGGGGGGACCAAGGCCGCCCATGGACGTGGGGAGGGCCGCCTGGCGCACCTCTCGTGGTCGTAAGTTAGACTCAGCACTGTCTGTAGGGCCTCCACCACCTGGTCGTCGAATGGTTGGAGAAGATGGTTCAAATCGCCTGAGCAGTCTATGGACCGTAAAATATGTACGATGCGGCACGCGGAGAACGACGAGCGAAGCAGGTAGAGTCCCTGGTGGGCTCCAACAAGCGGTAGACATTCCTGCATCGCCCACAATCTGTCCATCAAGGGGTCGAGTTGTCCTGGCAGCGCAGAGGGCAGAACCGGTGCGCCAAGAAGGTTTATTTCGTGGTCAGCCACGACTCTACACCCCGGTAGCAGCTCGAGCAAGGCCCTCAATGAGGGATCGTCTGGGTCTGTCCCCGGAGCGAACACCTCGCATTTGGCCGTGTTCAGCGCCAGACCACTGACTGCCTCGAAAGCAAGGACTCTGCGCACCTCATCGAGCAAGTCCACCATCGGTCCACCAAGTGTGCCATCGTCTAGGTACCAAGCGTTGAATGGCACTTGAACGGAGTTAACCAGCTCACGTATCCCCAGGCTGAATAGGGCCGGTCCCAAGGGGTCCCCCTGCTGTATGCCCGATGTCGAAAATAACGTCTCGGCGCCAAACAACAGGACGGATGGCTCTTTGTACGCGTGTTCTACTATGGTGAAGAGTTCCGGGACTGTATCCCGAACCGCACGAAGGAGGTGATCCCTACGGATGGTGTTGAATGCATTGCGAAAATCCAACTTCAGGAGTGCCGTACCATTTTATAGCATCTCACTCTCTTAATATGTATTTTAGTTCATATCACCATATCATTGGTAGTGGCGGAACAGAATGGTTTAGCTTGACAATACGTGGTTGAGGTTGCTGTGATCATATACGAGTATATGATAACGTTCAATATCATAATGCATGCAGAAGTTGCAAACACAATAATCCGTGCTTAAACAGTTTGGTTTTATATCATATATAGTGGTCGTATTTATGTCACTTGGCTTGACTAAGTGCGATATTTTTGGTGGAATTAATAGAAGAAAAATTGCGGAAGGCTAGACCTTCAGTTTATTTTTTGCAGACGAATTCTAAATTTCTATTTTATATAAATCCGCGATAGTCACAAAGTGTCTCGGGGCTAAATAAAGATAGCCAAGCGTTAGATTTTCAATTGGCGCTTGTTCCTTATGCAGTTCGGCTGCAAGTGAGATCTCCTTTGCCAATCACAGCATTTGTCTAGCTTAGTGCGGCTTCATTTTGCTCAAGCCTTGCATGTTATGTGCGGTCCGCTGTAATCGTGAGTAAACAATGTAAAAAAATCGGCAGTACTTTAAGGCATAATACGCTCAAAACTGTCATCATACAGTCGTCGCGCAGCTTACTGAAGTAGGCTAATAGTGGCTTCTGATTTCTGCTTGTACCTGGCCGTACGATGCGTACTAAAAGGACAGTTTGGGAATTTCGGTAACTCCAAGGTAGGTGAAGTTGTTGACGGTCTCAAAGAGTCGGTTTATATTTATGATGACTATCTCAAAGAGTCGTCGGTTTATACTTGTGTTGACTACCTCAAAGAGTCCGTTTATAATTATGTTGACTATCTCAAAGAGTCGGTATATATTTATGTTGACTTTCTCAAAGAGTCGGTCTATATGTTTTTTGACTATTTCAAAGAGTCGGTGTATATTTATGTGGTAGTTTATGTGGTAGGTGGTATGAGGCGTACGCTTCTCATCTGTTAAAGCGCAATGTCTAGTTTTTGCCAAATTGATTTTCGAGCTCTTGGTGTGGGGCTGTTACAGCGTGTTTCGTCGGTCGTCAGCCGCACTAAAACGTGATTAACTTAAACACTAAAAGGTGCTATTGATTGCATTCTCTCTTACGGTGTATTCTCTGTAAAATGTTGATCTAATTTTTCTGTGTGAGACCTAGAAATTGAAATGTTTTAAAGAAATTATTTTTAATTCCAAAATATCCTCTTTTCCCTACAGACTCACCGTGAGGCATATCTTCAATGCACTTAGGGCATGACATGTTGAGATATCTGGTGTTGCCTCAACAGTTCCAGTGGCAGCACTATTGCTGACTTTCAGCGGTATATAGTCTATCATCTATCCTCGATAAGCGACGCTCAAACAGAGTTCAATCAACAACAGAGATCGCACTGCGGCACCCCCCATGACTAACGCTCTAGTCCCCTAGACCGCGTTGCCACTCTGTGTGAAATCTAGTTCTGTCAGCCTAGAACGAACGCTAAGCTATTTCGCAACAATACCTTCTGATGCTTCCGGCTGGACCGTGGCTCGAGAGCCGTATTTGTATATTTTAGTTTTAATTCGTTTAAATGCTATACCTGTATAGGGTGATATATTTGGTTAGCCGACAACAAGAGCCACTGTCCCGGACCCTAAGACTGTGAAACTCCGTGATATAATGAGTCCTTGTAGAGGCGCTCCTTAAAAATCGAGAATCCTAAATTACGGCAAAAAGATTCGCATAATTTATCTGCGAGGTAAAAATTATCACCGCAAAGGTCAACAGCCTAAACGGCAAGAATAGTAACTATTTTTGCTAGGTGAAATAATCTCCAGAGACAATACCGCGGCCGCCGTGGCTGTAACAACGACGCCCAGTGTGCATTATCCATTTTACCAGTTAAGCTCAAAGAAAAAAAATACCCGGTGAACTCATTGCAGTAGATCTACTCTCTCCGCACAACAAGTTTCGTCTTTGCTGTGTTGGTGCATCGAATTCCAATAAATCTGCGTTGCGCGCAACGGATTAACGAAGGCTGCGACGCTGCCAACTTCCACTGTCATTTTGATGCTTCCGTGACCATCATTGGCGACTTCAATTTACCCCGAATCGACTGGACCACTGCAAAACCCTCCACCGCTGAGTCAATAGGAGCTCTTTTCGTCAGCGTGCAGCGTGAAAGCAATCTAATCCAGCTTATCTTTGGCCCCACGCACAACTCTGGTCCCATCATCCATATTCTGCTGATCACTTATCCTGACGCAACCGACAACATTGACATCCGCGGCCCTAGTGTGAGCTCTGGTGTGAAGCTCGCTAAGTTTGGTCTCTAAATTGACGTTATTAAAGCAGTTCAACCGCTGCGTGGATTCAACTTTTAACAAGTGAACATCGAGATAATGGCCAATCACCACAACCTGATCGACTGGAAGGTGTGCTTGTTAGACCGCTACGATGTTGACAAAACGTGCCAAAAGTTCAGGTGGTGCTGTCGCGTTATAACTAACGCCTTGCTCCTAATGTGGCAAGAAACCCATATGTAGGCTTAAACGACCAATCTCTCCGCACCTAGCCCCTGTCTCGTCCACTGCGAATGATCGGAAACTCATGAGAGGAAAAAAGCGTCTCGCATCCTGACCGAGATAAGCATAAACGTCAAGAAGAGCTGACCTCTGCTCCGCTACTTTAACTCTCGCCTCACCATCGATAGATGCCCACCAAGATGCCCTGGAATCAGCCTCGCACTCTGACAGACGAAGAGATTGGTTAGACTACTAGCATATCAGTTCTCCTCTTTGTTTGACTCTGTTTCAGTAGCCTCCGCCTCACCCATGGCTTCGTAATCATACGATATATCCTGACATGCCTATCGAGTTTAATTAGTTTCATATTTATCTATTTCAGATACCACCCTTGTGCCTCAAACCAAAATGCAGTCACAAGTACACACACCTGATGGCATCGCCCTTATATTTTTAAACTAGCAATTTTTTTAGCAGAACTCATAAAGCAAGTTTAGAGCAAATGGCCATAAAATGACGCCATAGTCCCAGATCTCTTTAAGCAGAGCATTATACCGCCAATGCATAGGAATGGGTCAACGCTCCACTGCCTGTACCGTTTTTGAAAGGATTTTTGTCAGACACATAACCAATTATATGACCGCGAATATTCTTTTTGATACATTCCAACACAGATATGTACCTCGACGCTATGCGTGCACGCAGCTATTAGTAATGGCAACATACTAAGCCTTCTACATAAACGCCAACAAAGACTTTTATTCGATATACTTCGACCAGACCGAAGTGCTTTTGATGAAGTCGATACTAAACATATTGTTGGCAAGATAAAAATGCTCAAGAACAGCTTACAGACACCTAAACCGCATATTAAACACAAGGAAGTTCTTATTGAGCTATGACTACCTCTGTACGGCGTCCCACAGTAACGCTGCCTTTCTCCTCTGCTGTACGCAATATTTATTTTAGACAAAATCTTATATTCCGTCGAGTGTTAAATAAATTTCGTACATTTACGAGCTAAAAATATATATTTCTTACAATCTCCCTCAGCGTATACTAAGCTACAGTCTGCTGTCGACGGCATCTGCCATTGGTGCAGTGACAATGGGATGAAGCTGTCCGTTTCAAAATGTCTCGTTTTGAAACATGACCTTTTCAATCTGTACTATCGATTCGACTGGACAGCCAATTTTGCACAAGACCTTGGTGTATAAATATCAAAGTACTTTGCGTTTTCTGCAAATTTTCGAGATTTAGTCAAATCAGCATCTGCACTTGTGGACATGCTGTTCCGTTGCTTTCATCATCTATCACAAAAATATCTATATCCGTCTTGAGCAATTGCGTTATTTAGATGTTTATATTGCTCGTCAATCTGGAGCCCGCTATTTGTGCAAACACATGGGTATAATTAAAGGCATTCAGAGAAGAATCATAAATAGTCTATGTAGAAGACGTATATCGAATTGAATGATGTAAACCTTTGGCCGCAGTAGTACTATTGCTGCCTGTGAGAACTTCTCGGCTTATTGACCGCTTCTTCGATGTGACAGTAGAAGCGCCAAATGATGCGACTACCAACATGTGTCGTAGGAATTGCGAGAAAACCAATAGTGTGGTAGTTCAATCAATTGATAACGTGGCGTGTAGCCATAGAATCGCACACCAAGACGGTTTCGTGGGCTTTACTGAATCCCTGCCTCCTTCCACCCTTTATTCAGTAAATAAAGGAGGTTTCTATTTTAGTCTAGCGAAGGCAAACAATAGCTAGCTAACAATACGTTTTTTACCTTAATTTCAGATGTTGGAGTGACCTATTTTTTTAAATTATTATTATTAATTAATTACAATCCATTTAAATCGATCCGCTTTACTGATCTAGCGCTCCCACGCGAACCAATAATTCAATGTATTCGTGCCATTGACCGTCAATGTATACCCCTCGTGCCGCTGTATAACCGTTTTTTATTCTAGATTATACTGCGGTGGATTGCAATCCTGTATTGGCTAGCTGTAGCTTAAACTAGCTTCCCCCATTGTTGGCCTGCATTTATATAGAAAAAATGTAAACTTTATTTTTTTCAGAACAAGGCGCAATCGCAAACCAATGGAGGAAAAATATATTCTAGAAAAAGGTTGACATTAAAGACACTTCTGACTCAAAGCCGGAAAACTACCGCGGTATACCGCTTGCCAGACAAGTTCTTACAACGCTGTTTGTTAAAAGGCTTATTCTGTTGCAAGAACTTACCAGCCGAGCAAAGATTATTTCTTTAAGAGAGTTCGGCTGAAAGAGCACCTACACATGTTATAGAACACATAGAAACCTCAAGATGTGAATAACACATAATGTGACTTGCGCAGCTTTTATTCATTTTAACGCAGCTTTTGATGCCGTCCCTAAATATCGGTCTTTACTCATGACTCCGCGAAGACATGTTTGCATTAAAAGCCGAGTGTAGAAGCACATCAGGGATATTTTAGCCGGTCAACGTATCACAATTATAAACGGGGCCCACGGAATTACCAAGGAGGTCTCTCAAACAATTGGTGCGGCACAGGGTGATAGTTAGCCCATTTTCACTTATACTGTACGCGGCTAACCCTAAAAAGTTCCTCCGAGAGGTAAATGGAGACTGCGCCACCAATTTTACATGAATGAGCTTGCACGACGGTGTTGCAAAAATATGCCGAACATCAACGTGCCAAAAACAAGCGTTACGCGATTTAACAGAGGAGAAACTTATGCTCAAAATGAGTGTAATAAAAAGATAAATAAGTATACACTAAAATTGGTTAACAACTTCAATTACTTGGAGGTAACACTAGAATCAAAGTTGTCAAAGTTGTGTTTACTAGGCATATTGAAGAAAGGAATGTACACGCGGGTTCCTTAGCCATGGTGTTGAGTGATCTCCGTCGAGGTAACCTTACGACTGTAATTAGCATATTTAACCTAAAAATCACTGCCTTAGGACCCATATCTCCCAAGTCAACACCAAACAAGCTCAAGAATCTCGACAAGAATAAATCTATGTTTCTCTAAAGAGCGTTTGTCTTATCAAAGCCACCTCGTCTACGCCGGTACACAACAAACCCACATTAATAGAACACCGCAATTAGTAGAAACCCGGAAACTCGAAGGGACCAGATGCTCAAGTTTCGATCAGCACCAGACGTTACCCCAGGCGTCCGAAGTGAAAAGGGCTGACGCTTCTGTGCTTTTGCAAGTCCACTCGACGACCCTTAGAGTCTCCCACGACTCTGCGGCCTGCCCGTATTTTGCAAGCGACAGTTGTTCTTGTTGCTACTACTGTCTTCCTCCCTAAAGACAATTCAAGTCTGCGTAAGGGGTGATGGTGATTCGCAACGTGCCTCTGTAGGACCATGTCCCTCGAAACTAATCTATGTGGCGTTCCGCTGACCGGAGGCCATCTCTCGGGAGTCACGCTTTTCTTTCAAACTCTTCCTTGCTGTGAACCCTTTGAGATCTAGCTGGTAGAATCCACCGTGGCGGTGAATTTGTGCTTATTAAACCCCACGCGTGTATGGTAGCCCACCTCTAAGAAGATGGCTATGAGGCCATCGGTGTAAGTGAGATGTTCCTCAGGTTCTGCCACGACACTGCAGCCAGGGCAGGCCGTAAGTGCACATCTTCAGGGGACTACGCCTAATAATTGATTTGCAATACATTTTGGTTGCTCAGGTTATGTTATTTCTGTGGGCTTCCGCGGTTCTATGTCTTTCAAGGCACCCCCACATGTTGGCCTTTGTTTATGTATTTAACTCGACGGTTTTATGGTAATAGCGGCTTCGACGACGGCTGAACTACCAGGTATGATAATTATACCTTTCAGCGTATCTTGATATGTTTTATTTGCGTAGAAGCGAGCAACCATCCCCTTCTCTTCAACGAATCTTAATGGCTAAAATGATACAGATCGGAAGAGCGGCGATTTAGTTGAGACAGCCTGTAACGTACTGGGGTCTTTTAGACTATTTCAGCTAGACTCCTTCCCATTATCGCTGACGGCTGTTTTGACAGTTGTTGTTTTTTGTTTGCTGCGGGGTAGAGCGGATTAAGCCATGGTGATGTTTTCGGCCTGTTTCAAAGGCAACTAAAACTACGTACCCCAAAAAACACAAACACTGCTTAGGGGCTATTGTGTTCATCTCGACCAAAGTGAATGTCGTTAAGCTCACTTTTGCGCGGCGATATCTGTGCGATTGACGAGTGTTTTTCAGAGGAAGCCGGAAATTTCGGTTGAAACCTGCATATCTGCTTAACATGTCCGAATCCTGAATAAATTTACCATGTGCAACAATCCCTCTAACATAAATATCCCTTAGAAGACTCAATCTCCAAATAGGCTGGAGTGAACCGATTTGATTTTCTACCACACTATTGGTGTACATATATATATATATATATATATATATATACACACATATATACTGACTTGAATATAACCATAGGGGAGTATATATTGTCAAATACGACTGTCCCGCAAACTAGGTCACGCATCATCTCGCCTACGCCGTATAGAAGAAGACAAGCTGGATTTTAATGACCCTACGCGTTTCTTTCGATACGCTAAGAAGCGTCTAAATCTCCAGGTAGGGGTCGCTCCCCTTACCTGTGGCGGCCACATAGCTGTGGAAGATGCTGATAAATCAGAAGTTTTGAGACGTCATTTCGAAACTGTATACAAACAGCCTGGCGACTCAAGCTCTGTAACGACTAAGCCAACAGATTCCTGCCTCAATGACGTCGTATTCACGCCTGAGCTTATCTATACGAAACTGCGTGAAACAAAGAGGAAGTGCAGGCTGACATCCGACGGGCTCCCGCCAATTTTCTTTAACGAATTGGCCTTAGCCCTCGCGGAACCTTTGGCACTGATCTCTACCGGCAGTTTCGAAGATGGAAAGGTCCCTCTAATTTTTAAAGAGTCTGTTGTGACGGCTGTGCACAAAAAGGGACCGCAATCCCTTCCAGAAAACTACCGACCGTCAAGGCTCTATACCGTGGCTTCTCATGGAAAAAATTATCGTCGATGAAATTTATAACTACCTCGACGCCTATGAACTCTTGGACCCTCATCAGCATGGGTTTAGAAAGGGGCGCTCTACTGGAACTCAGCTTCTCGAAGTCTGCCATGATTGGGCTATTGCGCGTAACAAGGCCGTCCCCATACATACGAAGATTCTCTTATCCAAAATGGCGGCGCTAGGAATTGGCCCTCGAATCCGGGCTTGGTGTCATTCTTATCTGACAGAACGTCCTTTCGCCGTAAAAGTCAGTGACTCGGTCTCGAAACGCTCCCCATGCCCTTCTGGGGTTCCTCAAGGCTCCTGCCTAGGCCCTCTTATGTATATAATCTTTGCTCAGGACTTGGGAGTACGTCTTCGCAACCTGAACATAACATACAAAATGTATGCAGATGATTTAAAAATATATGCCCAGATTAGAGGAAACGAGGATCGCCTGAATATTCAAGGAGCCATTAATAGTATTGCCACCTGGTGTGAGCTAAATGACATGGTAATTGTAGTTCCAAAGTGCGCGGTCCTGAAGACAGCTCCCGGCAACTTCAAGTATTAGCTAAAAGATTTCCCTATACCTGAGGTAACATCCTACATGGACCTAGGAGTTACGTTCAATAGACATATGAAGTTTCGGGCGCACATTGTCGATTCAGCAAAAGCTGCCTCTCGACTGAGTAGTCTTGTACCAAGAGTATGCTCATCGCAAGATGCCTCCAAATACCTGCGTCTTTATGAAGCCCTAGTAGTGCTAAAATGGTCATATTGTGTGTGGGACTCAGGTCGAATTTTGACATGCAGATCAATGCGCATCAAATGCATATTCAATTTAGGTAAGCTAACTAAATTCATTATAATGATATAAATAAATATTACCCCGCTTTATAATAAATATTACTTTTTACGATGACGAGTACGATTAATTAAAAGCTCAGTCACTGAGTTTTATTATTGGGCACAGTAATCTAGGACTGTGAAAATAGACAATTCGTGTTACTGCACCTTAACAAATTTGGTGGTGGTAGAGTTTTTTCTGTGGATTCCGCAAACTTGACAGTACTTCATTGACACCAGATTTATTGCTGTTCTTTTTCTGGAAAACTCCTATTTCTATCTAAGCCTTACTCAAGAGCGTGGGATTGTCGGATCTATTAAATAATGACGCAAACCTAGATTGGGTATTCAGCGTTGCTGTGTACTTTTGGCCCTGGTCGTTGGCAACAGCCAGTGCTCTTAACGTAAATATTTATTATAGCCATTTCAAAGTCGTGCTATACATTTGATACTACCCATTGTCTTCTTTAATACACACGTTTTTTCAAGTGTCCTACTAACCTGTATCTGTTTATATATATATATATATATATATATATATATATATATATTACTGTTTTCAGCTATTTACCGTGTGGTTCCGCATATGGCGTCATAAGTATTTACTCGCCTGCCTGAATTACTCCGCATCTGACGGCATAGGCCGGCTCACACTGACGCTCCATGCTGGCTGACAATCGGCTGTTCCATCCGACGTACAACAAACTGTGCTTGCTTTTGCGCGTGTGTTTATATGAGATGGACGCTTCAGCAAGTTTATTTGTAGGCTCCCTTAAGCGCACATCTGTTTAGATGTAGGAAGATAAGCCTGTAACACACAGTACTACGTCCTACATGCTTATCGTATTCTTATCTTATAACCGTGCAATTGCCTCGCAAAGAATTACAATAAGATACAAGTTTTGTCTCAAACGCTTTGTCTAAACACACGATTCGCAATGCTCAGATTTAGAGCACAGACTGCCGAAGCCGGAAACACTCGCCTAAAAAGTAAGAATTGGAGTGGACGTAAATTCTTGAATTTAGTTTACCTTAATAAAAGGTATGCATATAGCTACGCCTTGAAACATCTCATAAAATCACTTTTATTACATCTTATTTTATTTTAAGAAGGTTAGCAACAGGTATTTTAAAACATATAATTTGTTAACATATACAACTGATTTTTGCGTTAATTTGCGCATAATTTGTTAACATATAAAACCTCATTTTTAAACTGCGTTTTGAACCAAGGAGAATGATGACAAATATCTGTATGTAATGCACATAAAGAGGCATATACAAGTAGCATTTTTATCATTTTACGATAGAGTTTTTATTTAAACACAAACACTTGAAATGCAGTACAAACTGAAATTATACGTCGAGTACATAGTTGCTTTATAGTTGCTATGACGTCGATTGTATAGTTGCTTAATTATCGCTGTAAATGATTGAGTCATGCGGCATACGAAGACTCATGTAGCACTCACCTATTAAGCATAAATAGCATTAAATAAAAAAATCAAAATGAGCTTTACCAAATATTTTAGATATATTTGAAAGTCAGCTTAATCAAAACCGCATTTTCAAAGAACTCTCTTGCGTCCCTGCTTTTGCTTCTTAGCGTTGTCACTTGAAGAGATTCGATTTTCTTGGAAGAGGATTAAATTCTACTAAAAATCTTGTGCAACGGTTAGCTCGCTAAAAGTAATATTTGCACAGGTAGGCATTATTTACATATTCTGCAAAAGAACAATTGCCAGGGATACAGCTTTTCGTCTCCTTAATAAGGCTTAAAGACCTACAGCGCTCAACATTGCATGGGCAAGTCACATGTCGTCCACAACAGCTATTCAAGTACGCTCTAGACGGCTGAAAATAAAATATTTGGCTCGGAGATGACCCCCAATGAATCCTCGGACGTAGAAATACCTAATTCGCAAAACAGATCACCTAAGCAAGTGGGACCAGCATTTGGAGCCGATCCAGCTCCCCTGCCATCTTGGACACAGTAAATATTCCTTGATTTTATAAAATAGTACAGACTTAGAGACGGTTCGCTCACCTACCCACTCGTGCTACTGCTAACGGTCCATTGTGGCTGCTTTCAGCAATGGCTGCACCACACTGGAAAAGCTGATTCCCCCGTACGCCGAATGTGCGACTCAGAAGAGCTTGACGATGTTAGACACTTACTCTAACGAACGCTGCGCTTCTTTAATATTGAGCGAGAGCTAACCTAAGCTTAGGAAGTCCCCGATTACGTTTGACGACTGAGTTTCAATGGCAAGTTAAATGTGACGTAATCTCGGTACAGCGAACATTTTCGACAAGGGATCAAGAAGACGCATGCGCTTTAGTTAGGTTCGTGAATCCCACACTATCGTGGCTTTAGCCTACGAAACAAGGCGTGCATCATGCATTTTACCAGTTATGACCTGTTAACAAAAATGCTCTATAGTTCTCGTACATTATTCTCTTCTAAAGTACTAAGGTCTCTCTGTTGTTATCCTGCTACTGTATACTATAACCATTATTTTTATCACTCTCCTATATATATATGCATATATACCAAATAAATATATATATATATATATATATATATATATATATATATATATATATATATATACATATATAGGTACGAGTTTACGGGTGTAAACTTAAATTCCCACCACTGTAAGTTAGGACAAGGGTGACGACTTTATTAATAAGTGCTAAGATCATAAGTACCTTATTAGTGCTACATATACGAATGTGTGCGAACATAGACGCACGTAAACCGCGCGCACCACCTAATTAGGCTGCTTCCCGACGATCGCCTGGGAATTGCTCGACCGTGTCGTATATCCATTCGAGATAGCCACTAAGCCTAATAAAGCGGTCAGGTGTTTCGCCACAGATTGTTGTCATTATAGCAACTCCGACTGACGTTAGTCGGCCATTGACTTTCATCATAGCTGATGCTCCGTTGTCACCCTGCAAATCACGCAGCAAGTTGAACGGTAAGGAAACCAGGTTGGGGAGCAGGCTAATTAAGGCTTTCAAATCGAAACACCGATATACGCCGAGTTATTCATTTTCCATGGTTCTTCGCAAACGTCACCTAACTACGTATTTCTTGTGATTTCTGCTAGAAATATGAATGTATTGTTACGTGGAAAAAATATCAAAATGTTAGCGCAATAGCGTATTGCGAGAAGCGGGTTATCCAGTGGCAAGATTATTATTATTAGTAGTATTATTTAGACAATATAGGCGCAAAAAGACGCCCGGTAAAGTGGCTCTTGGCATGCCCACGATTCAGAAAACGTCCCTATTACGCGATAGAGCCAATTTCCTGCCTATGTGCATGTCTTGAGTGTGGCGTCTAGTAGTGGCTTTCATGATTTACGAAAAAGAAAAACAGCGAGCTATTGGCGTTGATTCTGCACGCTGTCGTGAAACGGTCGTGTGATAAATTGTGGTTTGCAATGCGTATTTCACCAGGACGGCGCATACGTTTACACTAGCCGTCTATTGCAAGTGTGGCTAGCGGAGCATAGGATCATGTTCTAGGATGTTTGGGTCTGGGCTATGGGGGTGCGGACGTTTGGCAGCTTAGCAGCCAGACTTAGAAACGCACAAAACACAGGACCTACACTTGTGAATGAACAGGTCCAAGCCAAAGGCATCTGCCTAGGCCTTGCAAGGCCCAAAGTCGTCTGAAGACGGTATCAATCCTCTACATATAGTGCGAAAACAACAGCAAGGTAGCACATCTGCACACGCTTTGGCTTCAACTCCGTGTGGAGTTTGTTAGACGTTTCAGTAAGCCGGTGCATAGAATATACATCAGTGGGTAACGTTGCAATGACGTTCCTTGCGGATTCGCTGTAGAATCCACTGTTCCTTAGCGCTAACTTGAACATTTCTGCCGTGCAGAAAAATGCAGTTAGCCATTAGTATTATGCGTTCTTTGATTCCACATAGAGTGATAGAGCTTGAATGAACTTGGAATGCGTAAACGACTCAAAACGCTGATCTGAAATCTACAAAACGACGTCGCAGCAGTTCAAGTCGGTAAACATGCTTGCCCAATCAATTCGGTTTAATACCGAGAGCTGCAAAGTCGTGCTTAAACAATTACGATAAGCAGCTTGGGTCTTCGGTATTAGATCGTGGTTGTTGGCGTTTGCATATATGGCTATCGACGAATGACGCTTTTAACACGTTTGCTGGCTAGCACAGGTAAACGATACGGGGACGTTTATTTGCTGCATTGGCCTTATTGTCATTCCACATGATGCGTTGTAGCGGTGTTAAACAGCATTCGCCATTGCACCCTGTTTCAGTGAGCGACAAAAATACAAATTAAAGGCCTACATACTAAATAATATAATTTGCTGGACATGATCATTAGGATTCCGTCAGGAATTGTGCTTGTCGTCTGGGCCAGGTCCCGCAGATATTTGCGTAGATTTGACGAGGAAACATCCACATCGTTGATGATATGAGGGGGCAATGCTTCTTCTGACATAGGCGGTGTCAGCAGCAGCATGCTCTCATTTAACTACCTGTCACTCAGGTATGACTGGAAAATTGTCGTAGGATCTCTAGTTTCTCACCGTCCTTACGTTTGCTTGGCGAAAGTGAGACGTGGATCATAATCATTGGCATCACATACTTGAGCCCATGTCGGGTCCTAAGTGCAAATGACGGCGGCACTTTCGTTCAGTGCTTGTTGACTATTTGATTTTAAAACCAAGCTACCTTCAAAGACTCACAGATCTTTTCGAGAGCAATGTGAAGTTCAGGTAGTGGGATAATTATAGACTTTTTCCAGTCTTCTTCTGGCAAATGCATGACTATCAGAAAACACATACTCAAGGCCAGTTGGAATACATATCATTTTCACTGACGGGTAACTCTCGAAATAGATATCACGAGTTGTAAGATCCGATTCAACTGCACCAACTTGTCGTTTTCCTTTTTGTGGTCGAAACCGGGTGGGCGATCATTCAGACAGGAAGCTGAGATAACAAATTATGCCCTTCACATGATACGATTAATTCGGCCCGGGAACACTACAACTTGACTAACTGCTCTGTTATCGTACAAACGTATAGAGTCTCGTTGGCTGGTCTACGAACTGTCTAAGCCCTTCTGCTTCGCAGGAGTCGAACATCAGGCCCTCCATTGAGGCGACATTATCCGTTCCGTCGGGTTCTTCGTATGCGCTCCATTTAATGAGTAAAGTTCCATTATTATTTGTATTTATCTGGCGTTTGGGGCAATGATGCACTCAATATATATATATATATATATATATATATATATATATATATATGATGAACTGTATACTTCTACTTCGACACACGGCAAATAGCGGCGAATGAAAACGCGGACACAAACTCCTCCAGATCCTCAATCCCTTTGAAGTACTTCGTGAGTACCTCCTCGACTCAGCTCAGCACTGTTGACAGCGACTTAAAAAAAGCCCCATCTCTGCTACAATGCAGACACCTAATTTTCTTATAAGCAAACAATTGTTTGGACAGAGTCGATAGCATCTTTATTTTTGAGAGATCGAGAGTTTTTCAACAGGCTCTCTAAACTTGAGAGCGCTATGAGTTTGCCGTTGTTGTTATCCTTGTTGCTGTTACTGTTGGAAGATACTTAGGTTGAGACGTTTGACATTTCTGAAATAGTTGCTGGCAGCCCATCCTGCTGGGGCTGGGTACGTATCCTCCTGAACACAATGATTAAATTTGGCATACCAAGACCACATATATATATATATATATATACAGGGTGTGAGAGAAAAATTTCAAGAGCGATATACAGATTTGTAGAGCTCGTTAAAGCAAATGTTTTTTCCAATGAAACATGGTCTCTGAGAAGTCTTGTTTTAAAGTGAGAGTGAAATTACTACAATTTGTAACACTGGTGTTTTTGCCCAACATAGGAGCACAAAATGTGCTGTTGCGGGACAACCAGTCCTCCTAGACAGAAACTAACACCTTCGTGTTCTGCTCCATCTCACGAATATGCAATTAAATTCAATTCAATTTAAGCGTTTACGCCAAATACTTCCGAATCATAATCCTACAACCACTCAAAACGGACATATTCAACATTTTAGTACCAAACATATGTCAATGCGAGCTGTGGTTGCGGAGTAATTACGATTTTTCGGAGGGCATGTCCAGATTAAGTGCATGAAAAATGACGCGCTGCGGCTGTCGCGCGACACACGGTAACGTTCAAAGCTAACGCGCTGCGGCTGTCGCGCGGTAGTGAACGTCGCCACAGTCATCTTACATGCACTTAATCTGGACATGCCCTCCGAAAAATCGTAAGTACTCCGCAACCACAGCTCGCATTGACATATATTTGGTACCAAAATAATCGCCATGAATTGTGCATTGGCTAAATATGTCCGTTTTGAGCGCTGTAAATGGTTGTAGGGTTATGATTCTGAAGTATTTGGCGTGAACGCTAATAAAGAACTACATTTTTGGCGAATTCTCTTCTAAGCGACTATGTCGCGTCTTCTGAACGGCCTTGCATATTCTTCAGATGGAGCAGAATTTTATCACGAACACGAAGGTGTGCTTAGTTTCTGTCTAGGAGGTTGTCTCGCAACAGCACATTTTGTGCTCTTGTGTTGGGCAAAAACACCAGTGTTACAAATTGTAGTAATTTCACTCTCACAAGACTTCTCAAAGACCATGTTCCATTGAAAAAAATTTGCTTTGACGAGCTCTACAATTCTGTATATCGCTCTTGAAATTTTTCTGTCACATCCTATATATATATATATATACATATATATATATATATCCACCCGGGTCTATCCACACCATATATATATAATATATAAATATATAATATATATATATATATATATATATATATATAGAGAGAGAGAGAGAGAGAGAAAACTTCGGCTGTCGGTACATATAGATAAACTAAGAGGGTAAGTCAAACAACAGCGCTTGTAGTACAATGCACGATAGGCTAGTTAAATCGACAATACGCGTTGCCACAATTAACAATTTTAGTTTTTTACAACAATTTAACAATAACTTAAACCAACTGTCTAAATACTGTCTAAAAAAAAAAAAATTGCAAACAAGTTGTTTGCTTCTCCTATGGTATACGCACGCTGCAAATTCCCGTACGTGTCATTCGCGCACAGAACTCCATTCGAAACCGGTCTGGATATGAACACCGTGTCATTGGGAGAACCACTTCAGTCGTGTACAGAAGTTCGTCAGTCATTTCAGCTGGCCGGGACCCGTTGACATCTGCACGTAAGCCGAAGCCCGCTACCGTAATTTCATCTTCGGCTGCAAAATTCATTGGATGTCACACAGGTCAGGCATTCAACCGTCGACAAGTACAGACACAAGCTGCAGCTCACTAGAGATTTTAGACGAGGGAATAGTTGTGTCTGTTAGTTGGTTAGTTAGTTAGAAACTCACTCTAACTCGTCTACGCTCACCCCACACATATGCATGCACCTTGACAGCCACTTACGTAGAGGTGGTTCTGCTGTATGTGGGAGCTCGGTAGCATCTGCTGCGTAGTCTTCTAACGTTTTTGTTGTACTACTGCCTTTTATTTGCTTGAAGTGGGCCCTCGGTAGAACGCACAACTTGGGCACGTCATGAATCGCCGAGACAAGAAGAATCAGCATGATATCGTTTTCTCGGGTTTCTTCTACGTATCCGGCATGTCTGTAAGAAGAGGCGAGCACACGAGCATATGCATGCACACACAGATACATTCACAAACAGCAGTGAGACAGGGTGAATCTATCCGCATCTTTTTAATAGCAGCCTAGTTGGCATCTAGTCGACTAGCGATACTAGAGTGTCTGAACTCCAAACTAAGTCATGGTGTGAATCGGTACAATTGTGGAACACATCGTCAAACGCGCACCTGGATCACCAAAACAGAAAACCAACCCCTGATTAGACTGATTTACGTTTATTGTTTAATTCGTCAGTGTGTATTACTCTGCGCTTACATACTTGTGTTCACAATCGTACAGTCTCTAAATGGCTTGGTGAAATACCTTTTAAAATTGCCTTCAACGGACATGCCACGCGGTAGTAGATATTCCCGAGTATTGTCAGAGCAGATAACGTCATATAGTTCACTAAATATATGCATCATCATAAAGGTTACATTGATTTTATACTAGTCCAATTTATACTATAAGGATCCAAATCATGCGGTTAGCTGAGCAACGATGACAAACTATTTTATATGAGACACTTTCAATCAGGCAGTTTGCGGCCATCAGACATACTGCATTTCAATTGCTTTGAGAAAGCTCAACCAAAACGCACGAGAAGCTAACCTGTAAGTATTCTTCGACTTTAAGCCTCTGGGGACCTTTTTTAGGTTAGCATTCCTTTTTGTCCTGGGCGTTCGGGCTTTTTTCATGGGACAATTGACATAAGAATGGCAGGTTCAATTTGATTTCTGGATTCACGAAGGTGCCAAGAGCAATGAAAGCGATTTAACCGCCGCACATGATTTTGGGGTTACTGGTTGAAGCCCTGTCCCCCTTTTGTGCCTCCTTGCTGAGCCTGAAAGGCCCTGACAACCCCAATTCTATATTAATCCGGTTGAAGTGCGAGGTGCTTCATAAAAGCTTTTTGAAAATTGCATATCAGCTACAATTTCGACACACACACACACATCCTCCAAAGGACATGAAAGAAGCGAGCTAAATGTATTTTCCTACCGCAACACTTGCAAACGATTGTATTTGTATGCGCTGCAGTCCAGCGTTCTAGCCTCTGATATTTGATGCTAAAGCAATTCTCAGTCCTACGAGTATAGATAGACTGTTCCGATACCAGACATGTCCAAACCTGTAAATATAGGCCATGAGAAGCTCATGGCATGTTGTTCTCACAGGGAAGAAGCTATTTTTTTATCAATAACATTTAGGCATTGAAAACGAATCTTGCTTAACGATTTTAGCGGATCAATGTGCCCTAAAAATCTTCAAGCAATATTTAAGTTGGATTTACTTCGCAGAGATTTGCCCTCCTTCAGTTCTCCACGAAGGAAACAAACAAAGTTTCTGTACACGAGACTGTAGATTGCAGTGAGTCGGTGGATAGCGCGCACACCGTGCAATATGAGATGATCACAAGGTAAATACTTTTATCCAACAACAAATCGATACGATTCGTGTGAATTAAATGCATACATACACCCAAGCGTTTTTTTCTTAATTGTTTTAGAATACTGGCTCCTGGCGTAGACGTTTAAAGCGGAAACAAGTGGTCGTCGATGGGACTCTGGAATTGGCCCAGATAGGCGCCTTTTGCTAAGCTGGACAATAATATAGAAACTGGATTCCTGATAGCTTAGCAACAGTTTTCACAATTGGTGTAAACTAATAATTGTAATTGAGACTTATAAAAGGATCTACACAAAACGAGAAGAACGTGTGATTATAGCTTGCCAGCGGAAGCAAGTAGAACGAGAGAAAGAGATTCAGAAAGTAAGAAAGGATGGAATAATCGAAGAAATACTAAACACGTGGAGTTCGTTAATCAGATGTTGTTTATAGTCTCATATACTACTCTTCAGTATAAAGGAACGAAGCAAGTACCAAGGCACATTGTTTTAGCTTGCATAGTATCACATTCATATCGAGCCCGGTGTTGTGGTGGCTAAAGTCTGCGCTTCGCAACCGGAGGAAACACATAGGTGCGCGGGTTCGAACTCCACCGCTGCACATTGTATTTATGGGGGTCCGTCTATGACGCAATTTGAAGAACAGTTCCGTGGACGTTAAATCTTGGCTGAGGGTCAGCCCGAAAACTTTACTTAGTATTCATAATTGTCTCCCTTCCCTCTTTCCCCAAGCACACTGAGGACTGAGGTCACAGTCTCTTATATTGCGACGATGCATACACTAATGACACTCGGTTCGAACCGAATATAAGAATTTTCTCACGTTAGGAATTCAACCGCCGGCGGGTGTTTCAGTGACAGATAACAGATTAAGCTTAAGCAGTACTGAGGCTCTTACCTACGATGAATAGATTTATCGTACGTTTTAGGCCAAAGTCAACTGTTCTAATCCACAAACTAGTTGGCGTCAGCAGCAGCAAGTGGGCAAGTAGCATTTCAGTGGGCATGTCAAAACAACTTCTATCTTCTTCGACAACGTACCTTGCTGAGGAAGCATGGACGAATTTCATTTCGTCTCTGATACTTGAGCCGTAACCGATGACTACCTTGGTTAGCCGATCTTGGCTGCAAGTGCACGATTGGCCAAAAACGAAACCAAATATTAGTATTACTTTAGCTTTGAGTTTAAAGAGAAGTCGTACGCGTTTACTGGTCGATAGGATCGTCTTTGGTGACAGTTGAACAACCAAACCTTAACAAAAAACTCACATTCAATGATTTGCCGTGCAATTTTCCGATACAGGCACATTCCCTAGTGCAAAACAACCAAACACAACACATGCATTCCTAATGCTGCACGAGTGCATGAGCTGGCGGGCGCATTTAGAATACATCAAGCCTAAATGCTACGCCATCATTTCAGCCCTCTTTCGCATGCGGCCTATCGGAGTTCCAGTGGATGGCCTTCTCTTGGTCTACAAAACTTTGTTCCTGCCAGTTCTCCTTTATGGCATTCTTATCTGGGGAAGTGGGTTTGAAGTTGTTCTCCGTCGGGCTCGAATAATGCAAAACGATGCTCTAAGAGCCATATTTGGCAGGCGACGCAGAAACTCCGTCAGTGATCTTTATGTGGCCCACAACCTTCTACCGGTCGACCTGTTCTACTTGCTGAAGGTTGCCACGCTGGGCTTTAAAATCACTCGGAAGATTATTCCCTGTGATGTTTCCTTTCCCCTTGCTCCCTTGTTCCGTAGGACCTCGAGACGTGCCACAATATATGTAGGGCCATTAGTCACAAAAAAAGTCTAGTCAGCAAGCCCTTGTGTCTCGTTTGCCCGTTATATGGACTAGTATACCACAGAATATTCGTCGTATCACTTCCCTGCACTGTTTTACACAGATGGTCTAGAAATGGCTACTCACCAACACATTTCTACATAGTTGAGGCACACATGTTATTTTGTGTTGTGTTTATGATTTATGATACTCCATGATTGACTTATTTTGTGGCTGTTTATGACTGAGAGTTAACCATTTATATTCTATTTTTTTAATTATTACCTATATATTTTTAATGAGAACTAAAGCATTGTATTATGCAGTTCCTATAATAAACCACGTTTTGAATCTTGAATCTTGCAAAGAACGTACGTAAAGCTACCGACGGAGTGCCTGAACAATTCGAACAAGCAGTTGCTGAGCAACCATCGACTTTGGTACTGCGGTGCATGTATTGCACTGCTGAGTATATGGGCTTGCAAAGAGGCTTTTCTACTAAGGCATTAAGTTCCTTGCTGAACGCAGGTTCGTCGTAAATACGTCGCATGTAGGATTGTCCTAAACTCGTGACTTGTATTGTAGTACGAACAAATGAACGATTAAATAAGCATTCGTGTTAAAAAATATATAAAAATACCAAAAATATATATATATATATATCTTAATTGCCGGGTGCTGCTGCACGTCTTGCGTCAGACCGTTCGATACAGACGTGGAATTGCGTCAGCGCCTACGACGAAGAGCGTGGTGAAGAACGAGGTGAAGAACGAGACTTAAGCCGCAACGTTCCTGTTGTACACTGGACGGGGTGCTATGTTGCCAACTCTAAGCTAATATACAAAACAGAAACGCCTTCCTGGACCGGCATTCGTTAAGGTTACGAGGTGCACACGTCGTAGAAACCCGGCAGTTCGAAAGACATGTTTTCCCAGGAATCCCTCAGCACACGGGTACCATATGCCGGGTCGTCAAAGCAAGAGCGCTCGCTTCGTAGCGCCATCGCAAGTCAACCGGGTAGTCAGTCAGTCGCCCAGTGACGCTTAATCATAGCGATGCTCGCCCTGTTGTTCAACCTCGTTCACGCAGTCCTGAAATACGGAAAACGTTGGCACTTTGCATATTGATATTTTTGCTCACACGTGCCTCGACGATGCCTTGAATGGTAATCGGTGGTGCTAGGCTGCTGTTTGGCTGTGAATGCCTTACCGGGTTAAATCAGTAGGTCACAGTTGGTCGCTGAAATGATTTTGCGTTCTTTTAAAACTCCACCCCAATATTTCAATCCACACCTTGGATGGCTTTACTCTTCGTGCAAAAGGTGGCATTTTTGCCCGCTTCTTCTCCATAACTAAAGTCTATCGCGCTAAACAACCAATTGCTGAGCGGCACACGACAGCGGTAGGACAAAGAATGACTAGTTCTGCTGGGCTGGCTTTTTCACGCTGGCAATCTCATTCGTCTCTTCGCAGAGGTGACCTAAAAGAGACAGACTTTAGATTCCAGGTTTTTCGCCGCGACATTCTCCATTAATTGATATGCAGATCTTTCGTTCGCCCGCGCGTCTAGAAACGTTGCGATAGGACCGTCCGTAATTTAAACACATTTCTCTGGTCTCGGCCACTGTCACCCACCGATGTTCAATTTTGGCGCTGCGCGGACAGCCCCGCATGTTTTATTGGGACGACGTCCTTTTAGAGACGGGCCAAAAGGCTATCGCATTAAGGATGCTATTGCCAGCAAGAAGGATTTTCTCAGTGCTTGTACAGCCAGGGAAAAGCAGGCGAGTTTGGACGTGACGCGCTGAACGTAGGCCGCACCCTAAGAGCGGGCTCCCACCTTTCTGCAGAGCTAAAAGTAAGCACTCGAAATACGTACTACCGTTAGAATGAAACACAAAAAATGGCCTTTCAACAATTCATAGCTGCGATTCAGCGCAAGACAATACCAAAACACTCATTCCTATGTAAGACTATGACCTACCTAGAGATAGATTTACATATTGGCGAGTGTTCTGTCTACGTACGGGAAAACAAGGTGGGCCGCTGTAAGAACATGCCGTTTTGTTATCAGAGCCCCGGTGCCCTGAGTCATAACGGTATCAAACGTTACGAAGATGATGACTGTCCACGGGAAGGCTCCCCTGGCCGGTAAGCCGTCGATAATCCGAGCGCTAAGCATGTGGCTTTGCTCGTCCGTTTGACCACAGCCTGGAAGACGTCCTCACGGTCGATGTGACTCGGGTGAGATGTTATCGCTAAAGTTCTAATCCATCCAACGAAAACAAATTACTCAAGTACAAAGGGAACCAGAAAGGACCAGAGCGGGATGTAATAGAAGGAGGGCACCTTTGTTCAAATCAGCAATTGCAGACATTTTGATCGAACTTAGTTTTCCTAAAGTGAATGTATGCATTGTAATGACAGCTATGAACACGAAGAGCATAGTTGAAGAAGACTCATATTGTGCAACATAGTTGTTGTTTCTCTGCGAAAAGTCGTATTTGTGTCCGCAACGCAAAAGCATAACGAACGTGCGCCGTCAGTGAATATAATTCAATGCAAAATGTTCTAATACTGCAATGACCCTCAGAGAAAACCTGCACAACACTACGTGACAAATAATTTTATAGAGTTTTTTTTATTTGTAAACGCACTGCTAGCAGGGCTACAGTTGTCAAAAGTGTGGTTTTAAGCGGAAAACTAACACGCCCCCCCCCCTTGCCTGAGGACAAGTTTGGCACTATTTTGCACAATATGAGTCAAAATGAATATTGCATTATTTTTACATGTTGGCCGCTTAGAGGCGCTATAGACGCTCCAATATAGTGTTCGCCCTTATTTGTTTCGAACTGAAGTCTAAATTCAGCAGACATACATACTCGTTACACACACATACAAACATACTACGCCGACTGCAACCACAACATTCACTAAAGTCTTTTTTGAGGGTTGAACACCTTTCGCAATGAACACCGTACGCCCAATTGGAAAGTGACAGACTAGCCTGTCCTAGACCCATGCTGTCAGCATAGCGACAACACGGCACTTGAGCCACTAGTAGTCCGTTGTTCGATCTTGTTTGCCACATCAAGGTAACAAAGGAAAATCATCGTTTCGTGTCAAATATGATGGCAAATAGAAAAATTGGAATTGGGACACACGTAGCGTCTGACCTTCACTCATAGTTTAACTAAAAGCGTCATAAAGAACGAAAGTAAGCGGTTTCTAGTGCATTTGCAGGTGCATAGTCGGCTCTCAAAGAACTCTTATTTTGACGTCCTCGAACGAAGCATACTTGGCAGACACTTCTCTTACCTGGTTCATTAAGTCCGCCTGTCTCTTTGCTGCTTGCGTCAGTTGTAGTAGTCGTAGGTTCCGGCGTGGTCTCTAAATGTATAAACACAAACACATTTATATATATATATATATATATATAGTTGCCATTATGAAAATAATTTAACATGTATATATATATATATATCTGAGGAGTGTTCAAATGAAAAGGTTAAAACGACGCTCTGGGTATAATTGAAGTCTTTATTGTTTCTTTAAAAGTAATCACGACGGGCTTAAGCACAACTATCCCACTGTTTCACGAGCCGAAGGGTCCGACCGATTCCCTGTGATCTGCATTTCTGCGGCTGACAAAGGCCAGTTCTCCACCGTCCGAATTGAAGAGTCTCTTTTGAGACAAGCCCTTGCTGCAGGGCAAATGCTTAAGCTGTTCCCCTTTAAAACTAGCAGGTATTTTTTGTGGGACGCTGAAAACGTGTGGGCGCGCATCGTCGTAAAACAGAATCACTCCCTCCGTGAGCAGTCTAGGCAGTTTGCTTTTGATGAGCTTAACGAATGTCGTACTATCCTACAGTACACGTCACTTTCAACGGTTATTCGTACTCGGGGAGGTCAATAAATATCGGCCGGTTGAGCACCCTCCTCCGCAATCAGAAATCTGGTGACACCCTCTGCTCTTTAATCGTTCAAATTGGATGGGACGCATAACTGCCTGCTTCTCTCCTCCGTCACACGCGCAACAATGCCGAACACTTCGTTTGCGTCCTTAGATGTCTCAGTACGTAATTCCAAAGCGGCATATTCAAATTTCAACTGGTTTGGCTGCTACTTTGCTTCGCACCTTTTCACTTGAACGGTATATACAGCTTTACTTTAACCGTGGCGCCTATCTAGCGTGCTTGAAAACTTGAGCTGGACAATTTGCCACATGATGCCTATCCCAGTGGTGCCAGCATCTCTTATAAATACGGTCATCTTGCGGTTTCATCTTAGATTTTCGCTTCTTGAAGCCCACTAAGAGTCCTTTATTATGGCTGCGGCTACTTCTGCTCAACGCGCCAATCTTATGGTTATGCTCTATTTTTTATATATTGTAAAGCCCCTGTTGCAACTAAGCCCCGTTTAGCCTAAACCGCGCTCAGTGATGAAAGAGATAAATTCATACTCCGCTGACTTGCGGAAAAGACTTGAAGAGAAGTTCATCAACAGCTAGGCGTCACACAGGGTTGGGAGAGGCATGGAGTTGGATTAAGTCAACGGCCGAAACCCAACCAGAATGTCCGCTGTTTGCAGTCTGTCGATCAACGGGAAAGTCATTGGCAAACTATACTCAATGATATGCTTGACGGGGCAATAAAAACAGCGGCCACGCCCGACACAGGAGAAACTCCAGGAAGTGTCACTGAACCGCCTGCACAGCGCACATGCAATGAAAACGCTACTGATACTGATTGCGATTTCACAAGGTGGGAGCTAGATCTGGCATTGGCCACTGCCAACGCAAGAAGTGCCCTGGGCCCCGATGGCATCAGCAACAAGCAACTGAGGTCACTGGACAATACCGGGAGAGACCTTCTTCTTCGTGATCTTAATGCTATCCTCAAAAGAGGAGAATTTCCAACTGAGTGGAAAACTGGGGAAGGGGTACCAATTCTGAAACAAGGTAGACCGCGATCACAATTAGGCTCATATAGGGTGATAGTCAAAACGACCCATGTCGGAAAGCTTTTGGAACGCATGATTCTCCGCCGCTTGCTTACATTATTACAGAATAAAGGAACATTAACGGATAATATGTCTGCCTATAGGCCACTACGATCGGCCCAAGATAATATTCTGGATCTAGCTACTGATATCGAAGAAGCAGTCGCCAGAGGGGATCATGTCATGGCCGTGTTCTTCGACGTCGAAGGAGCCTATAACAACCTTGATCACACTGCCGTTGTCACTAATTTGGTAAAAGCAGGATTGAAACCTAGTAGCGCTACCTTCAAATTGATTGTGACTTTCCTGAAAGATCGTAGCATGTCAATCCGGTGCAAGGGAACACACACGGAGGTAAAGACTCTTGGTAATGTCGGCCTTCCTCAGGGAGGAGTACTTTCTCCAGTACTGTTTGTCATGACACTAGCTGGGCTGGCTGATGTCATACCGGAGCATTTTAAGTTGTCTCAATACTCTGACGATGGTGCACTTTGGATTCGCCTCAAGGGTCGCACGATTAATCCAATCGCAGTGATGGAACTGCAACTGACCTTAAGAAAAATCGTATCGTCCTTAGGAGCTCTGGGACTCTCCATTGAGCCTTGTAAAACCAAGAGCATGGTATTCAATGTGAAAAGAGGACAGAAGCTTCTGCTGAGATTGGAAAATCGACAGATTGAGCAAGTGAGCCAGGTGAGATTTCTGGGAGTGACATTTCAAGAAAACTGCAAATGGAACAGAGAACTCGACATCATCAAGAAAAAGGGCGAGCAAGTGGCGAATATGCTGAAAAACGCTTGTGGAACTTCTTGGGGAATCAAACCAGATACGGCGATGAAACTAGCAGTCGCACTGTTAGGATCAAAGATTAACTATTCCCTTGGCGCAATGTCTCGATTAACAAAAAAGGACTATGGAGTTATAGACTCTGCTGTTGCTCAGTGTGGTAGAATAGCATTAGGACTTCTCTCTATGACATGTACTAAAGCTGTGTTGTCAGAGTGCGGTATTATGCCCGCGGAATTAAATAGACAATTCATCTTAGAATGTCACCTTCTGAGACTGTGCCGCAGCAGGCACAGTCTCATCTTAAGTATATTTGAGAAAAGGGTGAATACCATGGCCTCCAGGCTACTACGGGACTCAGACTCGTTTCGAGAACCTCTGCTGGTACCGGGGTCTCATGTATTTGACGTCTCGACAGTCAAAGACCTGTCGACTCGGCTGTCAATAGAAGGTATATCATCGAAAAAGAGCCAACACGAGAGTGAACTACGAGCTGCGAGTGAGGTCCATTTGGGCAACATATCAGTGGATAGCGCACAGATATACTTCACGGACGGATCGGTGGATGGAGCTGCGGGAGGAGCAGGTGTTTTCTGAATCAACGACAACATGGAGATCAGCAAGCATATCGTCAACTGCAGCAGTTCAACTTCGGCCGAGCTGGTAGCAATATCTGAAGCATTGCTGCAGGAACTGAATGAGCCATCAAATAAAAGGGTCGTGATCGTCAGTGACTCGCGTGCCGCCATCTCGAGCATTCGGGCTGCAGATCCGTCAGGACCCGCCTCATCTCTAGTGGAATCTATCATCAAGGTGATAAGTTATCTAGGCCAACCTGTGGAGCTACAGTGGGCACCCTCCCATGTAGGCATTTACGGAAACGAGGTGGCTGATGCACTCGCGAAACGAGGTCTGCTTGCAAACAAAGGAGAAGTAGCAATATCCCTTGGTAAAACTGTGTTAAAGGCTAGGAAAGAAGCCCTAGATAAGCACTATGAGACTTGGAGGAGGCAGGGAACTACAACTAAAAGGAACACGATGCAGATTGCACCACGGCGAAAAAGCTTGATGATGATGCCCTGTTCCAGAAGAGAAGCGGTTACTATTCACAGGCTACGTTGCGCTAAAGGGATGACGCAGAGCACCAGGTTCCACATTAAAGTTGCGCAAAGCCCGCTATGTGATGTATGTTTGGTACACGATGATGTATTGCATGTCCTAGATAAATGTAAAAAATACGATACTGAGCGGAAAGTATGGGAGAACGCTGTAGCTGCTGATCAAGTCGATGCAAGCCAACTTACTATTCGTATGAAAGACCAATATATAGAGGAACTCTTACAATTTGTTAGAAATGCTGAATTAATTGTCTAAATGAATGATATATAGCTGCCCTGAGTAGGGCTGACAGGCAGTCAAATGTGACGTGCTCTGGGTTTCTGAGATGAAACCCTCAATTGTAATTACTGTTACAATAAACTCTAATAAAAAAATAAAAAAAACCCGCGCTATCTGTAAGAGTGCGCTCCGTTATGAAATGAAAAGCGTCCTCAAGTTTCTTTCATGTAGTACCTATTCAGCAAGGCGCAATCGGTTTAAATCAGTTCAACCTTACTATTAAGTATGTAACCGTTCTCCGTATTTAACCTCTCAGCGCAATCCTACGTGAACATGATGAGCAAGCTGTCGGCCGGGTTGAGCTGCATTTCGTACTCATAGCAAATCATTTGGCGTCAAAATATTCTGTAATAACTTCAAGGGTGTCAACAACTTTAGCTATCAATATTGCAAATCTATTTGCTGTTTCACCAACGTTTTGGGACAGCAAGTTCACCAGTAGTCTCAGACAGATCAAATCTAACTCTGCTGAAAAACTTTCTGGAAAAAATCGAGGTGCGACAAAGATATCTTGCTTGTCACAATCCGAGATCTGTTGTTGGTGGTTCGAGGCACAAAGGCTCGTCCGGTGGAGACGGGTGTTTTGCCCATGTTGCTTTGGCGGCATCTTCTCGAGAAAAGAACGTGTCTGTAGAGATTAGGATATTAGCAGCATTGGTGCCGAGTCCTAGCCATGTGGTTCATCGGACAGCATGGCTAGAACTTTTCAAGTCACCGTTATTTTCACCTCTGTGACAAATTCTGCGAATCTTCCGTTGCAGGATTCATGATCCTTGTCCCTCCCTGTCCCTGTCCAGGATTACGTCCATGGGCGTGAAAGTCACTGGGTGACCTTCCAGGTATAAATTCAAATTCTGTGGAAGACGCTTCTGGCCGTTCCAATAAAATTGCTTTCGTTTTATGTGAAGCCAATTCGAGACTTAGCGTGTGAAGGTGTTGTGTGAGCAGATCCTCGTCACGGACAATAACGATCAGTGCCAGATTGTGATCGTAAGCGACGGAACTCGTGGTTGGTGTGGGGGTCTTAAGTACTCCATCGTAGGTTATGGTCCACAAAATTGGTCCCAGTGCGGACCCTTGGTAGATCCAGGTTGTTATTGCATAGGCCACGTCTTCATATGTATTATAGATGCTTGGTTTCTTAGGTACTATGCTGAGATACGTTGTAGATAGACGGGCACGCTTTTGTTTACACATATTTTGTTTATGACATCCCACGAAAGCGTATAAAACGCGTTTTTGACGTCTATTAGAATGGCCAGACAATGCGACCGGCTTGCTATTGGCGAATTTCGCTGCGTTTCAGTTATGTTTAGAATTTTGCTGATAGCCGAATGTTTGAAGCGTCCGCCGCGGAAACTATGCTGGTTTTCCGACAACGTCTGCTTGCCTTCTAGTTCTGTAGCTAGTTGTCCATTCTTCTTCGCCATCCTCATACGCATCATAAGCAAAACGTATCTTGCAGCAGTTTTTATTGTACCAGCAAGCATTCTATATTAAGTTGTGGCAATGGTAGTCGTCCGTGGTTCCCCCAGCAATAATAAAGTTAGGTTTCTGCAGATAAGCCTTAATCGTTCACTAGCAGTGTAGGACCTCGGCATTTCTAATCCCAGAAGATAGTTCTAGTCCTATAAAGTTTAGTTTGCTTTCTCTCTAAACACTTTATCCATACATATTGTATCTCTGCCCAATGTCTGCCTCATCTAATGGTAGGCAAAACACTGATGCCCTCTACGCGTTTATAGAATCATAGTTCAGAATTTGCGCAACCTCATTGGACGAGCGCATGCTTTATTATTTGCTTGAGGTGTTGGCTTAAATACAGATGTCACGCCCTTTTATATTAGACGCGTTTAGGGTGGTTGCATAATGTTGAGATATCTAGTTCGTGTGACAGCATAGTTATTGACTCTCAGCGGAATAGTTAATCATCTACTCTTGCTAAGCATCTTTCAAAAAACAAATTGAACAACAACGCCCTGGTAGATAAAAACTATAAACTATGTCTAGCGCGCTAGCCTCGTAGACCGCGCCGATACATGGTTACCTCATGCGTGGTAAGTACAACACGGGCCACCAAAGATCAGGCCGGGGATGAAACCTCGCCTTGATCGTCGTGGCATAACACACTGATGAGCTCCAGCAAACAGCAAAGCTGTCTCTAAAACCCAACATCGACTCTATTCATATCCTACTGAATGGCGAGAACCCACAGCCCCTTAATCTCATGTTGCAGCTCGTACTCGATCTCTGCTTGGCCAGCGCGCAATCGCCTCAAGATAATTCTGGTGGATAATAATAATAATAATAATAGTAAAATAATAATAATAATAATAATAATAATAATAATAATAATAATAATAATAAAAGGGAGCGTGCTCACTTTTAGGACTGGTCTTGACGTCATCATTGACTTGCGTACGGATTATATACACGATGTTGCCAATCACCACGAAAGCCATAACGACAGCGATTGCCCACATACCAAGGCTGAGGACCATTGGCAAAGCACGTTTCACTTTCCGAGGGGGTGGTCTTACACGCCTTCTGCGTCGGCTGGGCCGATCACTCGTCCAAGCGCTAAGCGTTTCCGTTAAGAATGACTCAGTTACGGTGTCATCCGCGACATTCGCCATTTGGCAGTACTAGGTTCTACTAGACGGACCAAACAGTGGGCCGACGTTTCGTTTTCGTAACGTTTCGACTGATCAACTTCGACTCCAACCGCTAGGATCTCACCAATAAAAAAAATCTATCATAGCGTCTGTACGGTGAAATTTCGTTATAAGTGGACCCTCGCACGTGGCACAATCTGAGAGCATATGTCGTGTTATGACATTAGTATTGTTCTTGGCCGGCCGCATACTTACCGGGCATTTGCCTAATCTACAGAAGCGAATTTCCGAGTTTTTTTCGCAAGGTGTTTACGTCATTAAGTGTCGTAAAGCAACCGGCCACTTTCGATGATTTCAACTATTTAGGTTTCAGGATATGTGAACGAAAGGCCAGTGGTGTTTTTTGGCCAAAAGTCGGCTCAATCGTCTATTCATTCACCGGATCAGCCATTTTGATATATATATATATATATATTTTTTTTTTAATGCTGAAACCTCTCAGCATTCATATGTGGGATCACGGGAATCGTGATGTACATGCGTCACCACCCCCCTAAAGAACCGTAACTGCTAGGCATCGCTTCGTATCCATGGGAGTGGCCAGTTTGCCTCTCCTCCCTACTCCAGTCATCCTACAGTCTCCCTAATCCGCTTTAATGCAAGACGGCGATTTCAAGAAGTCCGTTGACACCTCGCGCAGCCCGCCCGCCTGTGGGTGCGTCGAGAGTCATCATCTGGGGAATCCTTTGCTGTATCTGCCTAGCCTGGTCCGCCTGTCTATCACCCACCCGCCTCCCGTCTACAGATTCCCCCTCTCGACCGGAGCCTGAGTGGACGCTAAGACGAGCTCTCCTGGCAGTCTCTTTGACCACCTTCGCAGACATGATCGCATCAAGGTGGGCAATATCTTCTTTCCAGGCCGCCGCTTGGTGACCCCCCAGGAGCTGCTGCCCTCACCCATTCTTTCTGCCAAGAGTCCAAAATAGCTAATCTAGCCCGTGTGTTGTCTAGATCACCGTCCAGCGCTCGTTCTGCTCGCTCCCCGGCCAGCAGATCCTATGGCAGCATCTTGAACACGACAAGTAGGGCCTCACTCGACACGGTACGGAATGCGCGGCAGATCCTTATGGCCACCGGCCGTTGCAGTTGCCAAAAGGCGGCGCCTTTCTTTTCCAACTCCTCCAACTCTTGGCATCAGGCGCGCCAGATTGCTGGCCACCTTTAGGGCCTTTGCTGACACGTGCTGTATGTGCGCTGCGCAAGTCAGTCCTTTGTCGAGTATCACCCCGAGGTACTTTCTGCCTGTTAGGTACAGCGCTTCAGTCGTGTGCGGTGCCAGCTTTAAGGAATGGTCTTCCATCCACTCTGTCACCATCAGGAAGGCATCATTGACTTTAGTGCTCCCGTACTACGGGCCGTGACCAGAAGGGCCAAGTCGTCAGCATAATCAACCATCTCGACACCCTTAGGCAGACCCTGCAGCTCGAGAACCCCGTCATAAGCAAGGTTCCACAGGACCGGTCCCAGAACCGATCCTTGCGGGACCCCTGCAGTAACTGCATAGATCTGATCGCCGGCCAGCAGGCCTCTCTCCGACAGGTACGATGCTATAATTCGACAGACGTAGGGCGAGGTGCCCTTGCGCTCTATCGCTTGCATTGCTACTTTCCAGCTCATCGAGTTAAAGCCGTTCTTGACGTCTAGGAGAATGAGCAGCACAAAGTCCCGTGTTTTGGGGGTCTTCGTTAGCTGCTCACCTGCCCGTCTCAGTACTCTTGCCAGGGCGTCGAACGTGGACCGTTTCTTCCGAACGCCATACTGTGCTTTTGATAGAGCCCCCTTGGCTTCGATCTCGGCGTTACGCCGGTCAACCAGCACGTTTTCCAAGATCTTACCCATAGTGTCGAGAATATATATGGGACGGTAGGCAGGCCATACTGCGGGATATATATATATATATGCATGTATATATATATACATATATATATATATATATAGATATATATATATATATATATATATATATATATATATATATATATATATATATATATATATATATATATATATATATATATATATATATATATATATATATATATATATATATATATAGACTCTCTAGACGCCTCCAGAACTCTATTAAGCTTCTCCCAATCCAGCGAGCGTTTCTCCCCTATAATGGTACTTTCGAGAATCTTGCGGTTCTGGATGGTATCCTTAACGATGCCAAGTCTGCAGGACGTGAGCTCAGACTCGCCTCAATCGACCTCCGTTAGGCGTTCGACATGGTGAGTCATGACTCCGTCCTGTGGTCACTCCGGACTCGCAGATACCCGGAGGTATTCATTAACTATATCGAACGCTTGTACCTCTCATCTAAAACTCTCATAGAATTTGGACAAGAATGTCGCACATTTCGGCCAACTAGGGGTGTTAGACAGGGAGATCCTCTGTCCCCCCTCTTATTTAATCTAGTTCTCGACGACATTCTTTCAAAATTAGACAAAACTAATATCGAGTACCAACTTACTGATGACTTCCGCCAAACTTACGGGCTTAGCCTTTGCGGATGATCTCATCCTCCTAGCCTCCACGAAATCCACTCTCCAACGGCCCTTTAATAATGCGGACCCACTTTTGAAATCCCGAGGCCTTGAAATTAATACTAATAAAAGCTTTACTATCTCCCACCTATTTACTAGGAAGGAAGGTAAAGGTTTTATCAATACCGTACCAGAATTTAACGTTGGAGATCGGCAATTTCCAGCTAAAGGTATGAGCGATCGATAGAGATATCTTGGAGTCGACTTTGACAGCAATGGCAGAGTTGACTCCACCAGGGATATACTCCTTAATTTACTCAACAGACTCACGATAGCTCCCCTTAAACCCCACCAAAGACTCATATTTTTGAAAGACTTTCTCATTCCCCGTCTCCTATATAAACTGGTCTCCGGTCCCAGACCATCTTACGCACTCCTTAGTGACCTAGATAAAGATATCAGAAATGTTGTTAAGTCGAAATGGCTTAAGCTCGAAAACTCGGCGCCGAACGCCTACCTGTACACGCACACAGCACACGGCGGTCTGGACACCCCTGCCTCCAAACATTCATTCCCAGACTCCGCCTCTCCCGCCTGACAGCACTACAACACTCCACGCACCTTGGGGTCCAATGGATGCTAACCACCGAGCACTTTAAAAAAGATCTTGCGAAAACAAGACTTCTTTGCGAGCGCTTGGGAACCTCCATTGAGACCGCTACACAAGAGACCGACTACTGGTCTCAACAACTACACAACACGTTCGATGGGGCACATTTTAAAAAAGCACACGAAACGCTTTTTGTACATTACTGGATTAAGGGTATGCCCTACCTATCTGGTAAGGAGTATTTAAACTTACTAAAGCTCAGGATCAACGCACTACCAACGCGTGCCAGATTGGCCAGGGGACGCCCGGGCTACAACAAACGTTGTAGGCACGGGTGTCATGCGCCTGAGACGTTGGCTGTGATCGCGTGGCGCGTCTTCTCCGCGAAAGGGGTCATGAGGTGGTTCGTGAGCGAGTATTCTGTCGACCGGGCGCACCGGGTCTAAAGCCCGACCTCGTAATAACAACACCTACCGAGGTCTGGGTTTTAGATGCCGAGGTTTGCGGCCCGAACCGGGACCTGGTAAAAGCACGGCAAGACAAGATCGCCAAATATGACGTCGAGTTTCTAAGAGCGGCGCTCCCCGACCCGCAAAACCTCGCAGATTCAGATCCATCACTATCTCTATGAGTGGTGTATGGGACTCCGAATCTGCGAGGACGCTCTTGGGGCTCGGCGTCACGAAGATGAATCTTATGGATCTCACCGTTTTAACTTTGCAAGGAACATTGAGGATATACCGCTCGCACCGGGTCCATAAGAGCGGGGGCTACCATCAAGCAAGGACATGGACAACTGACTCTTAACTTCACGTGACACCTTTTTACCACCATTTTTATTAAGGCGAGCACTGCCGAGTGTGCAAACGTATGGTAAATGATTAATAAATCATCACAATATTTTCTATATATATATAGTATATAGTATATATATATTATGTATCATATATATATATATATGTATTATATATATATATATATATATATATATATATATATATATAGATATTAGTATATTGTATAATATATTATATATATATGAATATATAGATATTATATATATTATAAATATATATATATATATATATATATATATAATAACCTAAACAATGACCCAAGATCCGGTAGGAACCTTTCTTTGCGCTTCTTAGTCTTGCGCCTTACCTCTTTGCTTAAGATACAGTAAATCCAACGGTTTTCTACACGAGAACTCGCCGAAAAGTTGAAGTTGGCCAACAACTATTGTCAGGACACTATGCAAACTTAGAATATTTTTTTAATGTGTGTACGAGGGTTCATAACAGCCCGAGCAGGGTAACGCTAAAAATTAAAGCGCATGAGCGCCTGCCCACTTTATTTCTTTCCCAATCGCCCTTTCCAATCAATTTTCTTAAATCGTTTGATAATCTTAGATGCAAAATTGGCTTTCTACGACAATGTAGGCACGCAACGATTCTGGTCGCAAGCTTGCCTACATCTCGTGAACAGGAAAAATGTCGTACTTCATTAAGACAGACGCGGGACCTCCACTAAGTAACACTAGCCTTAAAATATACGACCTGGGCCTAAAACTTATTAAGTGTCCACCATATTTTTCTGACCGGATTGTTACCGTCAGTAATCGTTTTTTGAATCCCTCAATTTCTACTATAGGGATACTATAGATATTCAAACTTCTAGACATACAAACGCGTTTTACGTCGCTCTTTGCAAATTTGCTGAAATCTTTGCAGCTTTGAACGGTAAAAATACGGCCTGAACGATCGCCGCTTTCCGGCAACCAAGTGCTTTTTGCAGTGTCTGTTTTTCGCTTGATGGTAGAGAAAGAGAGCCTAAGTTGTGTAACTAAAAGTAAAATTTTCGGGCTGACCCCCCCAGCCAAGGTTCAATGTCCACGGGACTGCTTTTCGCATTGCTTCATAGACGGACCCCCATAGATACAAATCGGTGCAACGGTGGGGCTCGAAACCTCGCACCTATGTGTCTCCTCCGGTTGCGAGGCGCACCGGGCTCGAAGTTGTGTGACTGCTGTGCGCCTGGATACTAGCAGAAGGTATTGTCTTATTAAGCAGCCGAGCCCGGTGACGCGGGGCGTGCATTTGCCTGCGTCTCGCGGCCGGAAGAGACACATAGGTGCGCGGGTTCGAGCCCCAACGTTGCACATTTATATGTATTGGGGTCCGTCTACGAAGCAATGCGACAAGCAGTCCCGTGTACGTTAAATCTTGGCTAGGGGTCAGCCCGAAAAGTATTTATGTCTTGTTAAGCAAAGAAGGGCATATATGCATTGCTGGTCATCGTGAGCATAGACGACGGTGTATGCGTTTTAGATTACCATTTTATAAACGAATCATGGTATTGTTTGGGCTCTACTGATGGATCACCGTCGACTCAATCACCGCGGTCAGTGCGCGTCTGCCTACTGAAGACATACCCACGCCTGCTTTACCTGCGGACATTGATGGGACATTCGTATGTTTATTTGGCAGTAATTTGGTCTGCAATGCCTAAAGAAATACACTTTTATTTGCCCTATACGAATGAAAGTGAATTTGCTATAGCTAGGAGGAGTACTGATTCAATATGCAGGAATCAGAACGATTAGGTAAAACGTTAATTCGCTTATGATTTATTCGCCGTACGCATGATTGCTCGGCATTCTCTCATGACCGCTTCCGTACGCACAAGTAAGTGGTAGGGCCCAATATTTGATCTCATAGATGAGCTACATGCACGCATGTTAATAATAACAGTAACCATAATAACATAATTTTTCAACAAGGGTTTATTTGTCAATCACCAGGGGTTTATTTGTCATCAATATGTTCATGTATCACAGTTACTAATATATTACCTCTATAACATCTACAATATTGCTTATATTATTCTCATTGCTTAAGTAGTTCTAATAACACTCTTTGTCGGAGGAACGCGGTCGATCTTGGCTGCGCTGTGGCCTCGAAGAGCTTCCTCCAAAGGTCTTTTGTCAGTTTGAGTGCATCCTTGCCCCCAAATGCCAGATGACTCGAGGCCCAACCCTATTACCACAAGTCCTCTAGAAGATGCGCGTATAGACGCCGTTTGTGCATCTCCCGTTGGTGGATAATGTGGCCGACGCTTGCGTTGGCTAGTGCACGATAGCCGAGGGCGTACGCGTCGGAGACAGTGACGTCCTACGCCAGTGGCCGATCATTGTCCCAGTCTCGGCTGTTAAGTCCATCCTGTCGACGCTTGTCGTCCCTCTGCAGTCCACCTGGTTCCGGCGTGACGCGGTAGCAGGTATCTTTCTGAAAGGATGCCATTGATGGCATCGTGGCGGCCCTGCATGCGCCTAGCCAGCTTAGTACAGCAAAGCCGGTGCAGGCCGCGTTCAGTTCGGCTAGATTATTGACGACTAGCTCGGACGCAAACACGTTGAGTCACGCTCCGACGGCGTCGGTTAAACCTGCTTTCTATCTAAAGCCGTTTACATCTAACTCTCAGGCCGACTGAAAAGTTAAGTGGGTTATCTGAGTGGCGACTTGGTAACACCCCTTTCTGCCTAGTGACCTGTTCCTCAGAAGGACGGCCAGACTGAGCACGTCCCAGATCAGAACGGCGTTTTATTGGTGGCTGATCGGTCCGCCAGCAGTAGCGGCCACTACAGAGGCGCAGCTTTGCGACGAAGCAAAGAAAGCGGGCAAGACAAGGTCCGTGGCCGAGCGAAAGCCCATTCTACTCAGCGGGCTTGTCTGCGTACGTGCCTTATCATCGAGCGTCAGGTCAAAGAATTTTTTCCAAGGCTCTCCCCACCTGGTCGTCGAGGTCCAAGGTTTCTGACGGGAGAAAAAGGCAGGTGAGGTCCGTAGTGCATACAGAACCTTTTGTCCACAGGCAGGTGAGGTCCGTAGTGCATACAGGACCCATTTCGTGCCGAAGCAGCAAGTAGGCTTGATGTACCGAGATGGTCCAGCTTCTGGTAAAGCTGGAGAGTTGTTCTCTGTTCTCGGCCAGTACCGGGCCAACCATGTCGAGGAACACCGCCGTACCCGGCAGGTCCAGTTCACACCGATCCTTTACAAGGATGCTCGGCCATCGTCAAAATAAAACAGAGGGACCTTGGAT
The DNA here is from genome assembly GCA_003439945.1 of Dermanyssus gallinae. NCBI lineage: Eukaryota > Metazoa > Arthropoda > Arachnida > Mesostigmata > Dermanyssidae > Dermanyssus > Dermanyssus gallinae. The sequence continues at coordinate 15,264 of QVRM01001774.1, read as the reverse complement.
GTCACCTGCTTGACAATGCAGAAGCAGGCTAAACGCAAGAGGAGCCGCTACGCCTCCCTGCTGACAGCCGATGATATAATAATAATAATAACCTTTATTTTGGGCATTATTATTTAAAGAATTCGCAATAATACGTTCAGACCTCACAATTGTAACATTGTTTAACACGTAATAATAATAATATTTTCCTGAGATATCTTCAACAGAGTCCCGGCTGCCACTTCTGTACATCCCAATAAAAGTTAATTGGGAGGTGCTGAGGACTATGGTGTTGTTGATGCTTGTTTGAGTCGGGGGCCAACCAGCAGACTCCTCCAAGTAGCCGGCCGCGCGAGGGCGCTTGAACTGGTCGGGACGTCGTGCCGAGTTGTTCTGGGTGTTTTTCTTGGTCTCGGTTGCCGCCTTCAACTCCTTTATCGCTTCCTCGAACGACTTGCATTGGCGGACTAAGGCGGGTGGGAACAGGGCCGGCTTAACTGTTGAGGCGGTTTTCAGGTCGACTTTGTTGCTGCTTTTCTTCCTGACCGGGATAACCTCTGGCTTCTTCTCTGCCTTTTTCGGTGACGTAAGTTCCAAAAAAGCAGTCACGTTGCAAGCTGCAATACGGGAAACAGTGTCTGCTGCCTCGTCATCGTATGTCGTGGTAGCCTTAATAAGCATTGGTTTTTCGACCTTGGTAAGAGGTTAATATATGATTGTGCCTCCATCGCAGAGCACTTTAAGAGCATCGTTGGTTGCCTTGCACTCTTTATACAGCACAGGAATTAAATAAACCGTCAACTTGGCTCCCTCGGCATCTTGATCCAGCCGCGAGGCGAAGTCTGCTATCCCAGAAAGGAATTCGTCCTTTCTGAAGTCCAAGCAGTCATCTGGTCCTGGATGAAAAAAAACCCAAATATGGTATCAGGAGCTTCTTCAATCCTTTTCTTGACCTCATGTATCACTTCTAACTCAGTTTTGTGATGTAAGTTCATCACCGTGAACTGTTGACTATTAGGCGGGTGCATGCGCAACGGAACTCGGAGTTTCTATACTAAAGAATCGCTCTCTTCTTTGTCCTCTGTGAAGGCTCAGCTGCGCTCACATTGGTGACGGGCGTCGTCTGCACCTCGACCTGGGACTGCGGCTGGTTGTGGACTTTCCTGCGCAAGTCAGCCAGTTCTCTTTCGATAAGAATGTTCCTTTGAAACACCATTGCGAGTACATCGGTGAGGACCTGGCCCGCCGAGCTTTCGAGCGCCCCACACGAGCGATGAACACGAGGCAAAATGCTGCCGCCGTGGGTTGCTGACGCGGCAGAGGGCACATCTATACCCATCAGGATTTTGCTGTACGAAAGTCTGGCTGGAGGCTTTATCTGTGAGACCGTCTCTCGTTGCGTTTGCCATTCTAACTGCCGTTGATTGTTGCTGTTGAAACTTTATGCGCGTTTCATTTTTCTTAATTAAAACACACACATAACTCTGGGATTCGAACACGCGATATAACACACGGTAGTTCCCTGCGCAACCCCTGCGCCACTGCGACCTCGGCTTCTTGGCGGTCAATTCAACGGCTGAACAGTACACGAATTGTGCTTCCAATACTGCACTCTGTTCTTCACAGTACCACTTCACTATGTGAGCGCTGCGGAACCACCAATAAACCACAAATCACGGAGCGCAAAAAACACGTCAACACGGTAGCTGTAAACAGCTGACTCTTCGAAAGATTGGTCGCGCCGTTGCAATTATTCCAATTGGTGTACCAGGTCTTCTGGCGGGAGACTTGAACTGTAGGCTTGACACTGCTGCGTCTTCCCGGACAATTGGCGTTCGCTAAGGCCTTAAGGAGCATGGATTTTGGATACGTACTAGTACGTCGCCGCCAACGTTTTACTCCGACGAAGGTGGATAATCCCCAGAGGGGTGGGTCCTCCACCATCGATATATTTGCTTACTCAGGTCCTGAAGGACACATCGAATAAGCCAGACAAATAATTGGCCTTGTACTTACTGGATTTAAAAACCATGTACCAGTGTAATTAACAGTTAAAGTTAAATAGGGAGGTGAGAGCGCTAGTACGCCGAGACGCTAGGGGCTTGGAAAATGCATCGACGTAAACAAGTTACGCATGGAGTTTTGCGCTCGGCATCCCAATCACCTACTGTAAATGTCGCAAAATCTGCTCTCCGACATGCTGACACGAGCGGTGCGCTCCTCTACATATAGGCGTACTCTGAGGGGAAGTCGGTCACCTGAGTGTTCTCTCCCGAGAGCACCCAGATATGAGAGACTTATTGTAAACATCGTCGCTTGTACCGCCAAGTAATAGAATTCACAAAAATATTGTTCGTCAAGGTGAGTGAAAACCGTATGATTATAAGGGCCAAGTTAATTAGATTATAAGGCCAACCGAGCAAGATGGCTTAGTGGCAAAGCCTCTGCCTTGCATTTGGGAGGACTGGGTTCGAGACCCAGACCGGCCACTCTTAAATTAGTTTGCATGGTTTCCAATTTAGACAAGGTAAATGCCGGAGTGGATTAAAAATTAGCCATGACATGAAAAAAAACCGAACACGGGCAATAGCCTTACGGAAAATAATTTTAAAAAAATTGAGCCTCACTGCGTCCTTAGAAGAAACTTCACGTTCTCTAGTTGTCCCGTTGCCTCCGACCGTCTGCGCCAACACTTCATCGATACATTTACAACAACAGATAGCACACCTAGGATTAAACCATTATCGTGTGAATTATCGAATGAATACGAGAGTCTACTGTCCCAGCAGATAGATGCTCCATTCTCTCTTATAGAAGTTCAAAGTGCGATCGAAAAGTCGAAGAATAAGAAGGCCTTCGGACCCGACCTCGCCCGGAATGAACATATAAAGGCGGCGGTCCTCCTAACGCACCCTTGGATGGCACTCTTTAGCAAGTGCTTGGAAACAGGTGAAGTTCCAGCAATCTGGTCGGAATGCTTGCTGAAGGTCATCCCCAAAGGCAAAGGTGGCCCGCTCTGTCCATCCTCTTGGCGAGGCATTGCAAAGAAAAGCTGCATCTACAAAATGTTTTCATGCCTCCTGGCAAGCTGGCTTAGCTTCTATCTTCGAAACAAGAGGAATAATCTCTCCGGAACAGCATGGATTTTGCGCCAGACATTCGACAATGACCGCATCCCAGGAGCTTTTAGACGATGCGAAGCACTCGGCTACCGTCAAGCACCAAGCACTGTACGCTGTATTTGTAGACTACAAGGCGGCCTTTGACACTGCCCCCAGGGATATTGTCATAGAGAAGCTAGCCGCCGCGGGCCTACGAGTTTTGGGAATGCTGGCAGCTATCTTGAAAGCAAACCCGGTCATTCTAGATGACGGCGTTCAGGAATACCAGCCTTTCCTACAAACCACCGGCTATCCCCAGGGCGATAATCTCAGCCCACTCTTATTGTCGCTTTTACTCACTGACCTTCCGGGCCTCATCAATGACCACTACCCCTATGTCCGCATAACTCTCTATGCCGATGACTTTGTGGTATATAGTAGAGTGTTCATAGATCTAAAAAGGTGTCTGAGGATGCTGGAAACATACAGCAAGCAAAGACCCGGGGGCTCCTGAAGAGAAATGATAGGCTTAACTTGGGCGGTGTTTCTGTAGAATTTGTCTCGGAGTTAACTTACCTGGGTGTTAAACTAACGCCAAGCGGCATATCTTTCGCGGCCCACATTTCTCAGCGAATCAAAAGCAGCATCGTCGCCATGACCTTAATCCCGGCTCCACAGAAGCTCTCAGTAAAAACAGCTCTAATACTGTTTAACCTGAAGATGGCCTCGGTGGCATGATATGGTATCACATTAATTTGGGAACACCTATCCGCTCAGCAGCTTAACGCTCTCGACGCGGTAAAGGCAACAATTCTTAAACGTTTTGGGGCTCCCTAGAAACGTACAAAACAGGCTAACTTATAGTCTGTCGAGGACCACGCCGTTCATCAAGGACCTGGTTATCCGCTTTAAACTTCTAACCACCGCGTCACTGCGAGAGTTCCGTAGGCACTTCAAGCAGAGGATGAGAGAAGTGCCAGAAGCGTTCTACAAAACAAGTGTAACAAAAATGTTGGACAATACATAGATGGAACCGCTCTTCTAGCAACAACACGTTCTCACCCGTTATTCCGTCTATGGGTTCTATCACAAACTGTGCCACCGCACTGGGTTCCATAATCCTTCCGATGAGTGTTGCTGCAAATTTTGCGGCCTTGTCTGCACCAAATGTCATTATGAAACATGTCGGCCAGCGCCAGCTATCAGGGCTTTGGATCGCTGACATTTTCCGGAGATGCATATACAAAATATTCTATATATGTATAGAGATAACGGAAACGAGAACGGAAACCAAGAATAACGGAAACGAATGCCGTTTCCGAGATTTAATGAATACGTGTAATGTAATCAACAATACGGAAAGGTGATGTAATAATACATTAAAAAAAAAAATAATAATAATAATAATAATAATAATAATAATAATTATTATTATTATTATTATTTATTTAATATGTCTTAGAACAATACAGTTGTGAGGTGTATAATATTAATAATATTACTACTATTAATAATAATAATAATCATAATCATAATAAAGCAAAACGGAATTTTGCGTATACTCTCTGTAATAATATTGACATTATTTCTAGTTTATTCGGCAAGTATTACAACGAAAAATTAGTCCATCAGTGTAATCTAAATTTATCGACAATGAGCTAACACATCTGTGCTAAACCCTTCTTACTAAGCACCAGGTTTTTATTTTAGTTTTGCCTAATCACACAACTGTACAGACAAAGTTCACTGCCTCTTAAGTTAATGCCATATGAAGATACTGTAAACTTTGAAGCTATTGGATGGCTCCAATGTAAGTAAAACGGTTGACTGCGTTGAGTTCTTTCCCATTTAGACTTATACAACGCCTTAGCAGCATATGATGTGATAGCTTTGTTTGCGCTGTTCTATTCTATGCGCATTTTCGATAACTGTCGTTAATCTGTCGATAGTGCGCGTGGAGCCTTACTACAGAAAGGCCCATGAAAAGATATTACTCTAAAATAAATTATTAAATCATTTAAAAAGAAACCTACAATGTTGCCGTATTTTAAAGTGTTCGTTTTATTTGGTTACAATTCGGCAGCCTTACCAGCGGATTATTATGATCCTATTTTTTTATTTACATGAGACACAAATCGTACTTCTACAATGGACACCTTTTATTCAACCGTTGTTGCCATATTGTATGGGAAGCAACATATGTACAGTGGTAACAACGACAACAATCTACGTACAGTCAACACGCGCAACATCGTTACTGATATGAGCTGACAGTATGCGCACCCTACGAATAGTACAATATTAAATGTATGTGTGGAAATACAGCGTACACCAGTGCTAGTGAGGCAGGTCGATGAAGCTCGCCGGGGACTGGTCAATCACCTCGTATAGCCATCTGAGATAGCCGCTAAGCCTGATGTAGCGGTCCGGTGTTTTGCCACAAACAGCCGTCGATAGCGCAACACCCACGGACACGAACCGACCGCTGATGTTCATCATAGCCGAAGCTCCGGCGTCACCCTGCGAACCGTAATAAACAGTGACGTCAGGAACCCAAGCGTGGCAGCGCTCGATATATATATATATATATATATATATATATATATATATATATATATATATATATATATATATATATATATATATATATACTATATATATATATATATATATATATATATATACACTTAACAAACAACTAACAGCGTCAGCGCATGGGTCCAGAGAATGAGAATAGTAACAATCGTTATGCAGAGTCAGTAATTACAGACTGATATCGCATGGCGGCATTTTACTGTTTTTAGGCTAACCAATAATGATCGACGTTGTGTCAGGATGTGGTGGTCATAAGGCAATGCGAAAAACAGTCCCATGGACGTTAAATCTTGGCTGAGACTCAGGCCAGAAAGTATTCACTTAGATAAACACCAACAACCAATACCAAAGGCCCGTCTGTCCTGCTTCTTTCTATCCAGAGCGACAGAGTACAGTGTTTGTGTATTTACTGGCTAAACTCAACGAACTACTTGCGACGAAAAGCACGAGTGACGCTGAGTTGACCATTGAACGGATCAACTAAAGTCAGCGACTTATAAATAGCCAATTCCTCACGGTCGAGTGATCGATCCCAAACACCACAGCTTAGCACAGCTCAGTACTTACTGCAAGACATCCTACCTTCCTGTTTCGCGGGGCTTGGAAAAGTCATTAGCGGGTTAGCCGGTTCGCATGGTAGAACAGAGCCGAGTAACACGAGGTGAACTAAATCAACAACTGCCGAAAACCGATGTTTCTCGAAGTTAGTTTGATATGATGAAAAAGCTGCGATGCGCTAGAGAGCTGAACCAAGACAATGCCGACGCGGCCGTTGTCGAGCAGTAAAAGCATCGTATGTGGTGGCGCGACAAAGCGAGTCAGTAGATGCGCTCAATGCGGACACGAAAGAAGTACTGGTGCACAGCAAGAGAAGTGGCACATCAGATAAGACATGGCGGACAACAGGAGCTGCTCAAGTAGAAAGGCAGGATTGCCAAAAGGGCAACTGGGGAGCCTCCACAGAAGAAGCCGCTTACGGAGGAGGAAGCTCAGCGGAGAAGGGTAACGAAAGTGAAGAAGTGTTTACTTCTCTAAGTGCGTTGTTCCATTGATGTGGAATCTTGCAACATATTTGACCCGGTCAAACCGACCGGGTTGTTCCAACAGACATATTAGTGTGTGAAGAAGTTTTTTTGGCTTACCGTTTTAGAACAATAGAACGTGTACCTGTCGTGAGGAATATTAAGAGAGCTGACAACCGATCACCGGGTGCTAGTGGTACTGCTCGGAACGGAACGAGAAGGCAGTATGCCGGCGCGCATCTTTAACAAATGATAAAACGGCTACAAAAATTATTGTGGGTGTTGTATATGTAAGAGCTGCAAACGACGTGTTAGCTTTGCTACTGCCCAGCGGACTGGTCGTATGACTCAGGAGTAGAACGTTAAGTAGAATTCACGACGCTCTCAAGAAGCTCGTAACGGAAACGGCCAAAACACCGCACGCCAAGCCGGAAGAACTGGTGAAATTACGGATGGCAAATTATTATAAGGAAGAATTGAAGCACAGTCAGCGTATGAGGATTATGACGATGATGGAAAAAACAGGCAGGGGGGGGGGGGGGGTAGAAGCATATGCCATGCAAGATAGTTATGTGCCCGGTAGCTAATGCGGAGTATGCCAAGCGCAATGAGCAATGAGGTTTGACAGTTAATTGGGAGGCACGCACACACACATGTCTCATGGCAAACATAGAATACAGCAAACAAAAATAATTTACCACATGATGATAACGAGCCCCTGTCAACGGGAAACGAAAATGACTCGTTACACTCGGGATACCGAGCCGAATACGCGCTCGATGGCGCTGCGTGAATACCACGCCGCGGTACCTGGACAATTACATCATAGACATACCGTCAACGTAGGTAGAGGGCAAAATGTAGAACTCAAGCGTACTGTGGTCTAAGAACAGTGGCCGCATATCTACTTGTGCGTCTCGACGCGAACTCGACTTCAATACTATAGACCTAATACTAGAGGATGGTCCGGACGTTCGATAGGGCAGGTCGAAAGTATTAACAAACGGGCGTGTCTTCTGTATACGTGTCGTTCTGTATGCGCAAAACGCTTTGTTTTCCACTACACAGAGGTTCGACCTGTTTCAATAAATGGCTGCTTCATACAGGGCTCAAGCGTGAGGGTTGTTGATGCAATATATAGCACTCGCCTAGTACCTTTTACGCTTTAATTTAAACGTGCCTTTCACTTCATACCACGCTTAGCGCTTAAACGTGCGATTAAGTAAATGCTAGTGTCAAACATAGGAAACCATTTAATGTAATAGTTCAGCATGGTATTAAAACATTTTAATAATAGTTTAATAAGCGCGTAGTGAGACGAAATAAATGGAAAGCCATATATGTACCAGAACTGGCATTTGTAAGTGCAACTCTGGTCACAGCGCGGGGTGTTGGAGATAGTTAAAAAGAACACAAAGAGAAGTGAAACGATTTGCCGTCTTAATTGCACCAGGGAGTTTCTTGAACGGGAAGGAAGTTGTAAAATTTATACAAAAAAAGGTACAATGTAATAGGTTACAGTCTAGTATTATTAAGAATGTCACAAATAGGAAATACGTTAAACAGATTCAGTTGGTGATGACGACGTTAAGGGTAAAAGCCAAATGGATTAAAAAGTAGAAGTCGGCCAGCAACGGGCAAGAGCGAAAGTAGTTAGACGGAATGCTGAAATCGAGTGTAAAAAGGCATACACGAGCCAATAAAAATTGGCGATGGCAATCAGATCAATTTTAAAGATATGTACGAAAAAGCAGGAATTAGGCGTGATTGATTGAGTTTACGATAATTTAAAAAAAAGTGGGCTATTAGCAGAAGCCAGGGCAGGATACACGGGTACAGCAAGTTAAAACATATAGAGAAGAAAAACAGTGTCGAGTTTGTGGACTAGGATGAATAAATCGAGGAAAGAGACCTATCAAAAAAACACTAAGGTAGACCGAATCTCAGATTAAGTTCAAGCCCGTTAGGGGACGGTGGATATCTAGAATTAAAAAACAACCTCCTTAAAAAATGTGTTCTTATTCTAGGTCTAGGACCAGAATTGTTGAAATAGCCAGGTCTGATATCTAAAATAAAAATTGTCCTTATAGTAGGCACTTTCTCAGTGGATACTGTAATATTACGTATAAGTGGTATAGATACGTATAATAAACATTGATATATATATATATATATATATATATATATATATATATATATATATATATATATATGCATTGCTTATATAAACGGATACATGTGTTTTTAGGTACACATATCACGTAAGAATATCAAATAATAATTAGCAGGGTAGAAAGGAAGGAAACTTAACCATAGCAAATGTATTAGTGTGATTAACAATGGCAGTTAATGGTACACGCACGGTGCAGATGCCCGAAGATGGGTTGTGTGCACAGAATTCCGTTTCGTCTCGCGTATCGTAATGACACAGAAAAATTGTCAGAACAGTTCCCAGTCGTATACCAGAGTTCTTTCGTTATGTTCTGCGGCTTGAGCTCGTCAAGTATGCCAAAGCCCGCTACAACGAATGTGTCTCCAACTGCAAACTCATCAGATTCACACCAATCATTACACAGTCAATTTATGCTCCTATCATACTATTCGTTATGGTGCTATCATATCATACTGCTTTCAGAGAATAATATAAATATATATCCATCCAGAGAATAAGCTGCGTCTCCCGGAAATATGTGCAACATATATATATATATATATATATATATATATATGTTGCACATATTTCCGGGAGACGCAGCTCTGGATTCTCTCGCATTCTCTGGAAGCAGTATGATATGATAGCACTATAACGATATATATATATACAGAGAATAAGCTGCGTCTCCCGGAAATATGTGCAACATATATATATATATATATATATATAGTCCATCAACTTCCTGTCAGCTGATAAGTCATACGAGATTTAGTCGAAACGTCTAAAATCTGTTTGGGGTCTTCCCTAGCACTTAAATATTTAGATTGAAAATCTAGGTAAGCCGGTCGTATTTGCTAACAATACCACGTTTTTCTTTTGGCTTGCGCCTTCCAACATTGACTCTGAGTTGTTACACTGCACTTTCGCAAGTCGAAAAGTTGTAAATAATGTGTTTTATATGTTGTCATAAAGCTACTAAGACGAACCCACTTGGGATCTCCTAAGTTCAGGCTCAATGGCAAAATGTATCGTGCGGGTACAAAACTGGCTCATATAAAGGCCACGAGATGTCTTTGATCGTATTGTCCACGAACGCATGAACTGAGCGGAGTTTTTGGCCTCTAGGCTATGTCGAAAGCTACGCGATTCTCTCGGTTCTGTACGATCGTATGAGGCTGATAAGTGCTTCATTGATGGCTTGAATACTGTTAACAAATTTATTATATCCATATTAGTACTCCGGTACGGCATTCTAATCTCTTATGATGTCTGTGAAGGTGAACACGAGCTAATTCTTCGCAAACCTATGCCGCTTCAGAATAAAGCGCTCAGAGCCCTGTTCGCCAGAGACTTCGTTAGCGATCTCTGCGTGGCGTATGAGCTTATTCAGATTTACTCTCTTTACACGCTTTGGGTTGCAAGATTAAGTTTTACTAGGTCTCATCACTCGTTAAAGGGCTTGTGTTTTAAAAGTTCCTCTCCGCTAGACCTTAGATGCCGTAATACGTGTCACGTAATACGTGTCACGAAGTTCCTCTAGTCAAAGAAAAATCGATAAGCTATGTAATGGCGCCTCGTCTGCAAGCACTCCTTAACGAATTCATTGAATCGCACCCCCTAAGCTCGTTATCCGCGAGATCAGAAAATCGATATCTGGTTCTTTCACTCGTCCAGAGTGAAGTTTCCTTTTTATGCCTGTGTTTACGTAAGACAACTCTGATCATGAAATAACTGTGATGTGATACATAGTTTAACTCGTGACTTGTTGTCGACATAAGATCAAATATACGTTTATTGTTAGTTTAGTTTACAATACAGTCAAATTGTGTCATTAGTTAAGGACACTACAACATTTCACATTACACAACGCTAATTGCTGTGTAATGTAATGTTCTCAGTCTGCACGTTTTTTATGTTATAAAATTTTGCGAGATATATATATATATATATATATATATATATAACGAGAACGTACGCGTTGTTAAGCAGTTCTGTCGCTGAACCACGTCTGGAAATAAATATATTCATTTTGCAAATTGTTTGAACTTCAAGATGATGCATAATTATATTATAATTATCTTTATATACAATAGCCGACCGACACCTGCCGCTAATGCGTCGCTGGATAAAGGTCGTTCCCATATAGTGTAGACTCAGACCCAAATGCAGAAAGAGTTGACAAACTCCAGCAATTAGCTACCGCAGGATATTACGTCTGCTGCAGCCAATCGACCCCACGGCGAAACTTAATGGCGTTCGTCTACCACAAATTTACATTGCGGGCAAGGTCTGCGATGACCAAGGTAGAGCTCAGATAACAGAGAGTACCCATGAGGGGTCCCCACGCTTTGACGCAGCTGCAAGGTGTCCTCGCCCATTATGTTTACTTTAAGGCGGTCTTCAGCAGAGGAGCTGGAGAGCACTCGTAGGCGAGAACCAACCATCTCAGCGTGTGGAAGCGAATCGACTAGTAAGTGGCGGGAAGCTTAGTCAAAGGCACAATTGACACGATCAGCAAAGATGGCCTACAGGTGACTCTCGGGCACAGCCAACACCCGCTCAACTTCCGGTTGGAGTACAAGGATCGCGTCCAGATCGCGTACCTCGACTTTTCCTGAATGCGAATTGCTCCAAAAGTAGGGCTTTATCCACAGTTGGAAACACCCTAGAGATCATTAACTTAGCAGAACATTTCTTAAGGATGTGCCCCGATGCGATATCCCGGTAGAGAGTTGGATTGTTTACATTGTCGCCGTTTTCGCCTTTGAATAGCAGAGTAAGCCAGGCCTTGAGCCAAACCCGCGGTATGTGCTTCCCGCTGACTGGTTGCCCAATAACCGGGTTTGGGATGAGGGCATTTACCCCGCGCGAAGATAGACAGTAAAGTACTGCCGCAGTTGCTCCCTTGTTATGCTGTGCATGGCTTTGTTCAGCCGGTGAACAACGTAGACATAAAGTTCAATATATATATATATATAGAGATATATATTCAAAACGTGGTGCTCGACGGAACTGCATTAACCAACGCGTAAGTTCTCGCTACGCTATACACACATATATATATATATATATATATTTTTTTTATTTTTTTTTATTTTTTTAATTATTATTTATATAGACTTATATCTTACTACTTACTTGCAGGTAGTTTTGGTTTTTGAGGCGTAGAATGACTTAAATCGTTCCCTAGCAAGATATTTTCGACTGGTGGAACACACAGCTTGGGAATGTCATCAAGCGGTTCAGCAAGAAGAAGTAACAAAATGTCATTTTCTTGTTCTTCTTCTTTATATCCGGCATCCCTGGGAAAACAGAAGGGTTTATGACTTTTGAGGCGCAAAGCTTTTCGCGTCTATTGTGCCATTGCGATTTCCTACATTTCATCGAAGTGTGACAATTGCCGCAATAGATGTGTATCTAAATGAAAACGTAAAGTCCGCTATAGTTCAGACATGTACGTTGAATTAAACACGACTAAAAGTAGTTTTGTCAATTGCTAGATTAGCAATTAATTTTACTAAAAATATGTTTAGTTGGCTCTATAATCCTAACGCTTATGTGCAATACAAACGCCGTTAAGATCCTGTATTTGGTAAACCTCATAAGTAGATAAGACGCAATCATAGTCACATTCCTTGGAGTGGAAAAATAGTGGTTTAGACGGAACGTGTAAATGAATTTATGCCTAGAGAATGCAGCAGTGTGTGTGTTTCGAATAAGTTAGTAATCACATCAAAGTAAAGTCTATACTTAACTTTATGCGGCGCGTCTACTAGATTTTAGGACCTATTGTTTCTTTTGGAGAATATAAGGGTAGCTATATAAATAGTTAGCAAAAACGCATTACAAACAGTGTTTTTGCTATTTACGTTTGGTAATGCTTGTGCCGTGCGTGAGTGCAGAGAGTCGAATCCAATAACATCTTCGAGTGAGTGCAACAAATATTGAACAAATGAGAAATTGTGACATTTTACACCATCCCTCCTGGAATTTGTTTAGCCCAACTTCTTACGTCCCTAAAAAATAATCTAGGTTGAAATTTTATATTTTCGACTCGGCTCCAGACATTCAAGCGGTGCATGACGCACGCGTTCAAGTTGTTTCAGATTTTACATTTTTTAATCCTAACAGAGAAAGGAGCTCCACCAGGTATCTCAGAGATCCATAGATGACTGTGCAAACTTTCGGAGCTCAGCAGGAATGTTAAAGAGTAAATTATAATGAAATAATGTAATTCCCTTCATATGCGTATTTTTACGAGGTTAGTCTCAAAACTCAATTGACGCGTTCTGTGTATGTGCATTTAAGGGTTAAATCTCAGAGTCACGTGAAAATGCCAATTTTCAACGCGCTTATCTCATTTCACATTTAGGCATGCCCCAAAGAGTAGTTGTCGCCCAGCACATGCCGTAGGTTCACAGAAAGCTAACGTTATGCCTATATTTTTTAAAATTTACGAAATTAAATAAGACGAATAACTAGCGGAACCGGAAAGCTCGGTCTCTGCAAACCACCGCAGTTAGCTGCCTTTCGTGACTGTGCGATAGCTTTGCGACACCCTTGTCGAAACTCAAATACCCCCCCGTACGTCAACAACGGAACTGGCTGACTCTCAGCCAACATTTAACGTCCACCACGGAATCACCAATTTTGGATTTCTTCGTAAAATGCTGCCCATAGATCCAAATGCGCAACGGGGGGGGGGGGGGGGGTCGAACCTGTGCGTCTCCCCCCGATCGCAAGGCGCACGCGAATGCACCGACCACGCCACGACCGGGCTCCACAGGCCACGTTTCGTTCGTTCACGGCGGAACAGGTGAAACTACGCAAAAATACGTGGTACCAAAATGATACATATACCAACAACAGGAATATCAGCTTTCCTAAATCTCCGCAACGACGCCACAGTCGCATGTCATTTGTGCCCAATAAAGTTGATGTGAGACTACCCGATTTAGATATTCATGAAGAAGAACCTAAGACACCTGCTGCTGGCGACATAGGGAAATGGCTTTCGATGAGGATGTCCGATTAGCCACAAGTAACGCGCTTCAGGGACACAAAAGTCGTGAACAAATTCACACGCCTAGGAATGACACTGACAACAAGCGGCGGCAGTTTTCGGTTATTTTTTTTTAAAGGAAGTCAAAACGAAGATTCATAAGGAAGGTCACCCTTTGAGTTGCGGCAGTTAAAAGTCCACACAGGTTGTCAGTAAACGGCGGCAGTCGCTCTTTCGACGGCAGTCGCGTCAAGCAGCTCACGGCGCTTACAGACAACCACGTCACCACACTATCGGGCATTAAGGCTGCAATCACGTGCCTCGACAAAAGCGCCGCAAGACTTGCAGGCAATGCTCGCTAAAGACGAGCGGGCAATGCTCGTCTGAAGAGGACCGGGTTGTTCTAGAAAAACTCACCACCCAATTTCCGCTTGCTGAATCAACGCCTAGGACCAACCCGAAGCCAGTGGTCTTCTACATATCCCAGAATATGATTGGGACATCGCTTTGAAGAGCCGCCGGGACCTGGATCCACCCTCTAGTCGGAGATACTAAAACTAAGATGCCAATTGGCCTCGTCAGGACCGCTTGTGTAAGAAGGATTATCCTTAAGATGTCCGAGGCAGGAGCAGGCAATATTACCATGTTTGCTGCCGCCCTACGCCAACGTACCGGGGGAGAGATTGACATCCAAGTGATCGCTGGCCCCAGCATGACGGTTGTCTTGCGCGAGGTTAACTCTTTTATTAGCGCAAAGGCCAGTAGGACAGATCTGTGAAAACCTGAGTCTTCATAAATCGACTCATATGCGCTTAGAGGCGCCGCGACTTAACAAAAAGGGCAGCTAGCAGTGATTAGTGTCCCTGCTAAAGCAGAAGGTACGGAAACTCCTGGCGAGGAAACCTTCAAGTTAACTGGTCGCAAAAGCAGACCTGAGAAATGGATTGCCCTCTTCGCCAGCCATGACTGCCACGAAATAAGGCACACAGGGATTGTAGGCACAGAAACGCTAAAACCCAGATATGCGACAGGTGCGGGGACGCTGGGCACCGAAGCCCATAAATGCATTGCATACTGCAATAAAGGTGGCAGAACTGAGAAATCAATGACCGCTCAGAAGACGGAGACCGAGTAGCAAATCTTTTAATAAGTAGAAGAAAAAGAGCAGATGACTGCGGAACAGAAAAGGGCACTAAGCAAGGAGGCCCTCCGTGGCAAAATAAACCTAGAGGGTTGTGCAAAGGAGCTGCTCGGTTTTATGACAAGGATGGAAAACCCCTATGTAGTCACTGAAAATGTTGGCTAATGCTATTTAAGTAAACTGTAATAGGAGCACGCTAGCGCACGGCATGCTAGAGGAAACAATAGCTAAACGTAAACGGCAGACCAAATAGGACTATTCTTTCTAGA
>QVRM01001773.1:0-52382 GCA_003439945.1 Dermanyssus gallinae | reverse complement strand
CGAGATGTTGAGATTTGCATCACGCAAACTTGAAAGCTCGGAGCTTACCTGAACCTGTTCCTCCTGATTATATGCTTTTCCTTTATGTCTACCGTCACCGAAAAGGCGCGCTGTATCTTAGACCCTCCAGCTCAACATCAGTCCTCCGGATTGCTTGAACTGTTCTAAACGTTTTTTAGAACGTACTGGAGCTCCACCAAGAGATTTATTGCTCCAGTCAGATTGGGCGTCGCCGCTCGAAGAATCGACACCGTATAGCCTAATCTAACGGCAGACAAAGATACAGATCAAGTGAGGCTTAGGGCAGTATCGATAAAAGATTCAGGTCCGTGGTTTTTTTTTTTTTTTTTTTTAGGACTAACTGGGAAATGCGGTACGCACACACGACACCACCTCAGGAAACTTTCTGCAAGTGTGGGCCGGTAGTGTGGGGCTCCAACCCACTAAAACCAGTCATGTCCTAATCCCCCAATCGATCGGGAACTGCATGAGCATAACTTCAAACGATCGAAGGGGGAGGGTAGTTTAAGCATTGAGCTATCCCGGATGCCCTGCGGGATGATGTCGTGCAGTTAACGGTTTTTCTTCTCCTTGACGCGCATGATGTTTTCCATAATGCTTGCAATGCTAGTCCAGTCGTCGCGTGACTTAATCATAAGCTGTATGATCGTTCTAAGGGTGCCGTCTTCAGCCCTAGGTAGACCCCACGCTGAGCGGCCCATTCCGGGCACCACAAAATTGTATGTTCAGGCGTATCCTCTGATTCGCTTTGGCAGTACTTGCAGAAAGGAGATGTGGTTTTCCCAATTCTGAACAAGTATGACTGGAAATCACCGTCCTGTAACGACCTGAGTGATGTAGAACGTCAACTCGCCACCTGGCCGGTACATCCAGGCCCTGATATCCGGGATCAGAGTCCTTACCCGGTACCCGGGCGCTCCGTCCTGAATGGAATCCCATTCGACCTGCCAAATGTCAAGTGTGATATTCCTTTCCTCTGCCTTTTCCTTTTTCGGGTCTTCCCATAAGCGGCGTCGTTCATTTGCTTTCAGGTCCCAGGGGACTGTGCTAGCCAGAACAAGAACGGCCGTTGTGCTGACTGTTCTATAGGCCATCGTGATACGCAGAGCAGCCACTTTTTGGGCTTTGCGTAGCGTTGCCCTATTGTTGGCTGTAGACAGTGTGGTTGACGGCCACACCGGAGCTGCACATAAAACTATGGACTCAGCTACCGACATAACGTCTTCTTGACTCCCGGGGGCCATAGTTGTTTGGCATCAGCCGGGCTATCTTGTGTGAGACCTTAGTAGCCTTTTCTGCTACAAGACGTATGTGAGGTGTGCCCCGTAGTCCCCTGTCTAGGTGCATTCCAAGATAGCGGGCGGTGTTGACAATCTTGATCTCCTGGTCGTCTAGGATTAGTTTCAAGGAGGTGCACTTCCTTGGCCCGATTAGGAGAATGCCCTCGCTTTTATTCGGCGCCAGTGTCAGGCCAACCCCCTTCATCCAGCCAGCGATCTCAGCCAGGGCGTCATTGGCTCTCAGTTCTAGTTGCTGGGGTGAGCGGGCCTGGACCACAACTGCGAGGTCGTCCGCATATGCCAGCAGTTCAGTGCCTTCTGGAAGGTCGTCTAAACGTAAGACGTCATCGTACGCCAGGTTCCATAGAAGGGGTCCTAGGATCGAGCCCTGGGGAACCCCGGCCGTCATGTCGAACTCGAAACCCTCACTGACTATGCGCCTCTCGCTCAGGTAGACGAGATTGCTCGGCGCAGGTAGGACGGAACTCCCTTCTTGAGTAGTGTGTCCAAGATTACCTTCCAGGGCAGGCTGTTGAATGCGTTTTGACCGTCCAGCAAAACAACCAGTAGCAAGCCTCTAGTACGAGGCGGGGGACTGGCGCAGGGCTTCCGTCTTAGTAACCACCTGCTCTATCGCTGATAGGACTGATCGGCCCTTCCGGAATCCGTATTGTGTTGGCGAGAGGAGGCCGTGCTCTTCTGCAAAGCACCGCACGCGGGACTCTAATATTGATTCTATGCCTTTGGCTAGCGTGCTAACCAGACAGATTGGCCTATAGGAGTCAATCCCTTTCGGGATGAGTACCAGATCCGCTTTCTTCCAGGCCATGGGAAAGGAAGCCGCTGCGGAGTATTTGGTGGCTACAGTGGCCACTACGTCAGGAAATTCTTTAAAGAGTACTTTCGTGGCCGAGACCGGAATGCCATCTGGGCCTGGTGCCTTTCCGGCCTTCAATCTTTCCCCCGCCAGCGAGTACCTCTGCCGGGGTTACCTCTGGGATGTAATCTTCGGCCGTTACTACTTCATACAATAACCGGTCGAATGGAGGATGTTGAGGGAAAAGCTTGTTAATTACTCGGACACGTTCATCAGGGGAAAGATTTGCCTTTTTTCTGATTCCTGGTACGCCACGTATCAGCTTGTAGGGCCGGCCCCATGGGTCATCCTCTAGCTCTGATAAGAACTCCCTCCAGCCGATATTTGCTCTCCGTTATAGCTTTGCGTAGACAAGCCCTGAGGCGCTTAAAATCACAATAAAGGTGTACGACACAAGCCTCATCTATGTTGCTGCGCCTTGCCCTGGTGGCTTTTCTTCTGGCCCAGATGCAGCGTCTACGGGCCAACGCAATTTCCTCGTTCCACCAGTACTTGGTAAGACAAACCGGTAGCGCATAGAGTGTCCGCGGTCTTTGAACGGCTCGCTACAGACCTCTTGCAGAATTTTGTGCAAGTCCTGGGCGCACTGGGGTTTCCCTCTTGAGTCTAAAATATTTGTCAGCTTGGCCCGGAGCGTTTTGTTATCTTGCGGCTTCCACTTCGGTGTCCTTGTTAAAAACGGAGAGGGTGTTAAAGTGGTTGTTTTACTGACGTCATATTCTATACAATAGTGGTCGCTAAGATTTTCTTCGTCAAGCAGTACGGTCCAGTTAAAATTTTAGAAAGCATGCTCGCGTTTGCAGATTGTCAGGTCTATGTGCGACTTCCATTCCCCGGCGGTGGAAGGTAGGATTCGAGCCCTTGTTCAGGACAACCATGTCCCCCGCCGCTAGCCATTCTAGCAGCACTGTACCTCTTCTGTTAGGTTGTTAGACCCCCAAGTGGTTGAAGCAGCATTAAAATCTCCAGAAAAAACTACCAGTGGCAGTGAGCAGCTCTTCGCTGACCACTCCATGTCTTGTAGCATTCCTACGAGTCCTCGAGCGTTCCGTTAGGGCTGCTATAACTTGAGTAAAAGCGGCCAATCCCGTCTATGTCATCCACGAGAAAGATAAGCCGCACATCTGCCCGTTTCTCTCAGTAGCAGTTTAACGTGTTTGAATTATACACGTGTTTCTACTACGGTCGTCTACCACCCATGTTGATAGGTTTCTTTTCGACCAGTTTAACATTTGGCTCACTTATAAGAGAGATAGCCGCTCCTCTTGTCGTCGCAATCTCATCTAGCATTAGGTGGGATGATCGACTTCTATTGCAGTTTACTTGAATTACTTTAAGCTGCGTCATTGGAATTTTGAAACTTAGCAGCCCGTTGGTCCACTGGCGGTGACCGTATAGTCCTCTTTCGCGAGGGTTGTCTAAAACCCTCGTCATCTTCAGCAGGCGCGTTTACTGTGTGATCTGGATCATCTTGGGCGTTGTTTGGTGGGGATTTCGGGTGGGCAGTCGGGTCTCGGAGAGCTGCGAGAGGTCCGTGGTTTGTCCGCCTTGTCCGGCGCTCCAGTCACCCTAAGGGACGGTCTTTCCGTCAGAATCTGGGTGGAACTTCAACCTGTGCCCATAGTGCGGGCGGTCGCTCGTGAAACTGCCTTAACTGACGTTTTGACGCGAACTCTCAGATCCGTTTATCCTAGGACCCCAGCAGATTATGTTCAGATGGTAACAGACACCCCGATAGTGTGACCATAACGGTCTTCGAGAGCAGGAGGTCACTCGACCAAAGTGCCACTGTGAATAACTTTCTAGCGTCTTCTATGATCAGTCGCGGTGCGACTTGAGTGAAACACATAGTCTCCCAGGGCGGGGCGGTCAAATGCCAAAAATACTTTGCTATTAATGGCCTCTTAGATCATTGCCCTTTTTTAAAGCTCTTGGTTGGCCGGTGTCATGATGGCTTTAATTACTAACAATTGTGCGTCAAAAATGCGTTAAAACAAAATCTGCGAGCCTTAAAGCCTTTCGTCAGCGTCTGCCCATTGATGTACAACGCGGAAAACGCTACTTCGGTGTTGGACACTTATCGCAGATGGTCAACTTCTGACTTGACGTAAAAATATAAATTATTCAATACAATATTTATTTTATTAATTGCAGAACGATGTGTTTAAGTCAAAGACGAACCATATGCTTCGGAGGTGACGCATACAAATTCTTTTCAAGCATAATGTATACAAAAAGTAATTGTCACGGGTGAACATAAGAACTCATACTCTTCGCTCCTAAGACATCTAAAATGGGAACGTTGTTGTGTGTTAATAATTGAGACCACTAGCGGATAGCGTCATCTTTGTTGATGTTTCGATGGAATATCCAATTCAATTCTCCTACAGATAACGGTATGCAAAGATGGTGCAATTTCGAACTGAGTATTTCAACTCTGTACGACAAATCGCGTAAAGAAGGTACAAAAAAGCAACATACAACAAAATTAGTCCCGTGCAAAGGCTGCGTTTGACGAAAACTCAACCATAATATGCATCGCCAAAGGAGACGTCAGAGTTGGACCCTGCGTCCCTCTATTAGACCCTGCGTAACCACTGCAAACTCTATTCCTACACTGTTCGCTGCTAGCGACGGATACACATAAGGTGTTCCCAAACTTTCTAAATAAAACGGTGCCGAAACACTCCTTAAGGGTCAACCAGACTAGATCAGCAACCTAAGACAAAACCTATAGTTATTGTTCTCGGCTCTCCCTATGTGTCAGGGCTTTCCGATCGAAGAAAAAGACCTCCGCTAACCGTGACTGAACTGGCCGATACGTTTTCGGTCAGCTCCTCATGCCGTAACGTTATACGGTAACCACATATCTCTTCCTGACAATTCACTCACTGCCATTCATTATACTCGATTATTTGGGCACGCGGTTTACCTAATTTAACCTAGTTATTGCGGCCGTTTTTGACAATATCTTATTCGTATATTGTAGTATATTGCTCGTTAGGGAACATGCATGACATAGGTGTGTACTATCTCAGTTGGAGTCGTCTCAACTTCCTGGCACGGCGGCGGTGTTTTGCGTACGCCGGGCCAATCTGTGTGGTTACATCGGAGCAATCTGTGGCTACAGGGTGGCCGTTGGCAGGCCGCGGTCTCGTGCTTGGCTCGCGGGACCCTTGCCTCACTTCCATGCTTCCGTATTGACCTGACCCACATGCATCAAGTGAACTTATCGTCGTCATTAAAAGTGATGCTGGTCATCGCCGTCGTCGTCATCACCGTCATCGGTATTGACTTCAAGAGAGAGGGCAGAGAAATAAGGAAGTGAATGAAAGAAGCTCCTCCTCTTCCCCTAGACAATCTCCAGTGATCTAGCTAACGACGAGCTATTGAGTTGCGATTCGGGCTTGTCGATCTCTGACTCGTCTGACTCTAGACGAGTCTAGTAAATAACACACGACGAAAGTACCAGATTTCTTCACGCGCTCACTTACTTTGTTCAAGCTTCGCTTGAGCACGACATCCGAGCCGAACGTAACAACACAGAGCAAAATGAAACGCAACAGAGGAAACGCCCGTCAACGCTGGCGATCACGTGTGTCCTTGGGTCGTTTTCGTTAGAAGCACATCGACCTATCCGTACTCTTGACAGCTGTCGCCGCAGCTTGGAACGGTGAAGTGGCTTCTACGCGTCGTCCTCGGTGCAAAGCCTCTTGGTTACGTGACGTTTTGAGGATTTACGCCTCATGACAGATGCTGCAGAATATAGTAGCGTCGACAATAACTTGTCGATACCTCCAAAAGCACGCTGGCTTCCAACGGGTACATTTTTCACAGAATCTCAGTCTACTATAGCAAGACTCTGAAGCTGTGGTTTGGCAGAAATCGCCAGCGGATGACTGTTGACAAGACCCTGATTGTCGACAGCACATGGCTAGAGGTGACGCCGATCGCAAAGGAAACGTCGACTTCGAAACGGGATGCCAAACGTTCGACCAGAAACGATGTAAGGGACACAACAATCGATGGTGGCGATACTGTGAAGGCCTGTCTTGAAAGCGATGGGGCCAGGAAACAGTTTCGTCCGGAAATCGCTGACAAGACAGCAGCATGTGATTCTGTTCCTCCAACTGAGGATTACGTGGTGATTCGTGGTCGGAAGTTGCTCATGTGTTACAGCCGTAACAAGATTGTCGTCAGCCGGCCTGCGGTAGGTATCTACAAGAAGCACGAGTGAAGGCTGCACAAGACACGTCGGCATCTATTAGAAATTTGCACATTTCGTGTTCGATCTATCTTGGGCTTGATAGCAAAAAAAAGAACAACAAGTTTGATGCAGTCTTTCATTGCGAATTCAGTCCACACACTGGTCGACTGCTTCGTCGTCGACTGTGAAGGTCGTCCAGAAAACAAGCGTCCTAAAATGTTTTTCTTCTAGGGTACACATATAATAAGTAGTGAAAGGAGCCGGCTTTTTTGGGGCTATGTTACGGTGAAATATATGCAATCCAAGTGTTACCGGACCGTTGCAAATAAATATTTGGCATAACCTCTCTATCATTAGAGGGTGCGTTGGTACGACATAGTAGGGCTACCTCAGTAAGACATAGCTGGCTGTATTTGATGCCGAAAATGTTAGGCAAAAAGTCGTGGAGTCGGTCTGAAATAACCTGCTACAGATTAGGTGCGCAGTTTTACAGACGGCACTAAAAATGCAGTTTGCTTTTACAGACATGACATGCTAGAACGTTGCAGGCTTTACCACTTACTTATTTTTCTTATGTGCTACTGGGTTGTAGGGCACACATATTATTTACTACACATTGCTCGTCCAATGCCATATAATAAGGCTGTTTTCGCTATATATGCCATATAATAAGGTTGTTATCGCTATATGTGCCATATAATAAGAAGTACTCGAAAGTGCTAGACTAACATCGGGAGGTTAAAAACTGTCGCAAATGATTCCCAAGTTTCTAGTGTTTGTCGTATTGTTGTTGTTGGTGTTGTTGTTGTACCAGTCATAATAGCCTAGGGCAAGAGCAGGACCACTTGCGTGCTTTCCTAATATTGGCATTGCTGTTGTTATACGTATTTGTTAAACTTTGCTCTTTTTCTTTTTGTAGTATAGCTTCTGCCGACATTTCTGACACCATTGTTCGCATTAGTACGATTTGATGTTTGTATTCGAAACAGCATAAATTGGCTATGTCTGTGTTATATTTGTTTTTATTCATTATTGCCATATAGTATAATAATGGTCATGGCAGATGATAAACCATTCCGCCAGGGGTCGGCGACCAGGTTATCACATTGTTGTCGCTATTGCCGTATAGTTTTTATGCTGACTTTTTTCTATGATTATTGGCAACAATAGCAACAACTTAATAATGTCATTAGAACTATTTTTCAAGGAGGTTGTTTTTAATAACGTAGCTGCATTTACTCAAACTATTAATTCAAACAAGTTGAACAATTCAAACAAATATATATTTTTATTTTATATAACATTTTAAATTTCATTTTATATAACAATTTCATTTACATGTTAAACTTTTATTTTAAAAACACTAAAGATTTTCTAGAAATTGTGCAGATTGCTATAATATGGCTGCTGGTAATATTGCGAAGATAGATTGTACTGTTGCCGCTATTCATCACGATATCCGTTTGATCTCTTTCTGGTCGTTGCCGGCGATAACTTTTCATTTGCTATTATTTGGGTATCTCTTTCATTCTTTTTTTGATTCCAGGTCTCCGTACGGGGCGGAGCCGCTCCTGACGCAGTATCGCTTCACAGTCTCCATCGACCGCTGATTGCGCAAAGGCCAACAGCCATGATGACATCCTCATCAGGACTGGGTCCTCTGAGCCAGTGGCAGTTGACCGGCGAAAATTACATCGATTCCGAGCAGCGCAAACGCCACAGGTAATTAATTTCACATAGCGTTAAGTGGCGACTAGAAAAATACTTAGCAAGTACAAAATACCGACAACGAGCTTAAACCGAATTTCATTTTTATTTACCTCATTCGGTTACCGCTAATGGAACTGCTTCTGTTCCTAAACTCACAGAAGGGACTTGAATTCTGATTTCCAGAAAAAAATGTGGTCTGTATGGATTTCAGTCCTTAGAGCTAGATTTTAGAGCGCATAGAGGCGTTTCACAAAGAAAATGTCTAGCGTTTCAACTGCTCTTCCAACGACTTTGTCCATTCTATTCTATATCATGACACCGATTAAATGTTTCTTACGGTTACTTAAGTAACTACGGATAGCTTAAGTTATTATCAATTTTATTAGTCTTACAAATCATTTTCACTGTGCTCTTGTTTGCAAGGTGATTCCATTGTTGATTACCGTTGGCCGACTGGCTAATATATGTATATATATATATATATATATATATATATATATATATATATATATATATATATATATATATATTGCGTCGAGAACAGATTTAGCAGTTTGTTGGTAGTCGCGCGGCCTTCAATTAAGCACCTTTCTTCTAAGTTATTTTGAAAAAAATCACAAATTAAGTAGCAGTATCTTTGAAATGCTGATTTCGTGCGTCATTTGTAGCGAAAATTCATTCGCACTAATTAAATAAGCCGATGGTTTATTGCCGTTCATAAAGTGGAGCGCTCGGCTGTTGCTGGACTCTGTGGCCAAATTGGGCACCACAGGTCGGGCGGCCAGGTTTTATATTTATAGATAACTTAGCGGCGTGGTCGAGGGGACCAGTTATGGATGTCATCTACCGGGTTGCTGTCGTCGGTTCGATACACGCTTTTGATCGAATTTTCATTGAGACTAGATGGTAAACCGTACCGCAAGGGGTCAGCAACCATGCTTTCACAAGGACTGTTGGAGAAACCCCGCGTATGCTGCCACTTTAAGCGCTCTCGATATAAAAGGGCAACAAGTGCATTCAGGTATACATGTCAAGCGATAATAAAATCATCCACCGAATCCATCTATATACATAAGCGTCCACGCACGCCTCGTTGGCCTCAAACTCAAAACTCCAACATTAGAGCCGCATACCGGTAAATGCGGTTAACTATTTAGCCCTCGAGTGCAGCATAAGCTCTCTTGTGCAGAAATAACGTGTCATGAGTTGGGCATGTCGATCCCGGTTGCGTGGTGGGTGCAATCGCCTGCGCCTCTGACCGGAGGAGACACATATGAAGCAATGCAAAAAAAGCAGTTCCATCCGTGAACGTTAAATCTTGGCTGAGGGTCAGCCCGAAAAATTTATTTATGGGTTTGACATGCGGCCATCAACAATACTTTCGCTGACGGGTAATAGGTCCAACAGGGAGCCGCAATGGATTAGAAAGTCACTGGACTTCTCATGGTCGTCGGACCCTCTACCATACGAACTAAGAGTTCCCTTTAAAGGGGAGCAGTTTGGGGCACTTTGCTCTAGTTTGAGGTAGTTCATTGACCTACGGTTAGTCTCTGCGTGGCTACACTTTTATCGCACGTGCAACTCTGACGTGCTTTCGACACCAGGAGGGGGCCTGGCCCACTGACAACTTGTCAACGTATCTGAACGCTTTATAGTTGCTACTAACGATAAAATTGGCAGATTACTTCCTATTTTGGCAGCTCTCGTTTGATAAAGTAACGAGGCAATGCCGCAGCTGTAATGGACGATCTCAACGTAGTCCAACTTGTGTTCACGTCCTAGCATCGATAGATCGACGGTATAGATAAAGTGGAACAGCGATAGAACGTCTAGCACATATGTATATATATATATATATTTATATATATATATCATTCAAAGTATGCTGTTATAAAGGAGGATATCGCGCGAAAGAGCAGAAGCTGCACATAGAGAACAACTTTGATGGGATGCAAAGTTACGACTCCACTAAGACTAAGTCTATACTTACTTACGTCGCTAACTCTAGTTTTTAACCGTCACAACTGTTTCATCGCGCTTGTATTGTTGTTATTTTCCAAATGGTGTCGCCTCTTTTTTTGAGGTACATAATACAACTATACGATTTTAGCAAGTTTTGGCTAGCCAAACAGCTGCATGCTAGCATGATAGCTAGATGAAGTGCTGCTCGCTCACTAATACTACATGAATTAAATTGAGGTCATTTAAAAACTACTTCACGTCACTGCTGTTTTTTTTTAGATGACGTAAATTCCAGCTTTTCGGTACATCATTATTGTGTCAGCTTCGGGTGGTATGAGTGACCGACTCGTTGCATCGTTTTTTTTGGGGGGGGTAATAGTTGCTACCAGCAGCAAAGCCTAGCAGTGGCATACACACGGCTGATTTTGTTGGCATTTGATTGCTTGTTGCTGTTGATGTTTACAGGGTCTCCCTGGCGGCTGCCCGACGCAACGAGGACCACTTCTTGAGCGGGCTGCCATCGAAGGAGAACCGCCGCATGATCTGCTCGTATGGCACATGGGAGACATCACACTCCGGTCACACCTCACCGGACTCGCACGGCTCCGGTGGTTCCTCGTCTCCCAACTCGTTGGCCTCGTCTTCATCGTCGTCGTCGTCGCTGACCGACGTTGAGAGGCCCGTTCGCAAGCCGCGCGAAGAGCGGTGCACAGTGTTCGATAGGTGAGTATCATCTGCTAGCCTACTCTAAGCCATGCATAATAGTTAAGTCAGGTCAAGTCAAAAACACCTTTATTCAAGGGTCATATATAGGGCTTAAGAAGTACGAATAGTTGCGTGCGTCAACATACAAATAATTCGCTAAGTATCTGGTACACGCACTGTGACTTTGTTGTCATTGTCATTTAGGTCAATTAGTTGTGTCTAGTTTTTAGACGCGCTCTCAGGCAAAAGAAAGAGAAAATGCTCACTCGACAATCAATGTAGCGGAATGACATAAGTGCGGATGGCTTCTCCAGCTCAGATAACCTTGGTTACTTCGAGTTGGAACTCTCGTAACTCTAAGTGAACTTTTTACTCATGCGGCAAGCTTCTCAAAGCGAAAGTGATATATTACGAATACGAAAACAACACACGTGCACCCACCCAGGGATATTACTTATCATTTGTTTAGCGGGACGTGACTCACCCTTTGTGTCTGTTTTCTGTCGTTTGTTACATGCATGCATGTCTATCTGTTTCCTCTCTCTCGGGCGCGGTGGTGCTCTTCCGGGTGTGATGTACTGCACTACAACGGCGAGATAGAACGGTGCGTATTCCTCGAAAGAAACTCGTTCTCGACGGGCCGTTGTATGCGAATTCCTACTCGCATTGGAACTCCCAGGTGTTTCCGTCGCCGCCTGCCAGCTCGTCTACGCATCGGGTAGCAGTAGACTGACGCGGTCGACGCCGGCCCTCCGTCGCTCTCATGAGACGTCTTTGTCGGCCGCACCTCGCCGAGGAGCCCGCCGCTTCGACTGTCGCCGTTTCTACTAGTCCTGTTGCTACGCTCCCGTCGTTTCTTTCCGCTCTGCCTCGGCAGGCCGTTCCAGACAGTTCAATCAGAAACAATAACAGCAGCAGCAACAACAAAAACAACACCAGCAGCAGCTGTAGCAATCACTACAGCAACGACGACAACAACAACAAGAGCAACAACAACAACAACAACAAAAACAACAGCAACAACAGCAGCAGCAGCAACAACAGCAACAAACCCCACAGGCAGAACCCCCGAAACCGGTCTAACCCCGCTGAACAGCGAGGGCGTCTCAGCCCTGTCGTCGAGACCTCAACGACCGTGATCGTCGCCAGATCCAACGTCTTCGATGCGTTATATGCGCGCGTAACCCTACTCGGATAGACTCGGCAACAACTGTAATGATGATCACCCTGATGATGATTATTGTATGATTATTATTTACGTATCGACCGACGAAGACGACGATGATAACGAAGATTAAGAGGAACGTATCAAGCAGGCCATTTAAAGACAACGGCAACGATGACGGACGAGGAATTGAAAGTCCTCCCACCGAGTATCAGAGACTGAAGAGCAATTCTCTATTTTTCATTGCCGCTATTGATCGTTTGTCGAAGCCTCGGCAACAGCGCTAATAACAATGCGTATATATATATATATATATATATATATATATATATATAAGATCATTCATTTATTCATTATTAATAATAATTGCAATTATGCTAAATAAATGATCTTATATATATATATATATATATATATATATATATATATAAGATCATTCATTTAGCATAATTGCAATTATTATTCACACGAATCGCTTCTTTCAATTCACTTCCACATATATTGCGGTTGACCGCCTGCGTGCCCTCCGGCAAGGACGAATAGGCCCCAGTATGTATTCGAAAAAATGCTACTGCCTGCCTATGTAAATATACTCGCTTCGATTATGATTCGCGTGCTTATATTGTCAATATTATTATTATTATTATTATTATTATTATTATTATTATTATTATTATTATTATTATTATTATTATTATTATTATTATTATTATTATTATTATTATGCTGGTTACTATGAGACTGTTGTTCCCAAATGTTTTACTGATATAACGGTTGTATTGGCATACTCTGTATTAGTATACACCTCTCATGCAGAAAGAAGATGTCCACCTGGTCACTAAGTCTTTGATTCTACACGTGCAGCAATGGGTATCAAACGCCGCCCAACTGTAGCGTACCTCGTTCTTAGTGCCTGAATGGTATGAAGCTCCCAAATTGATAGGTTTGAGCAGGGTCTCCCATTTTGATGCCGTTGGTACATACACTTCTATATATATATAAGAGCAGAATCAGTTAACATCTGTGACTGTGAAATAACGTACTATGGCATTACGTTTCGTCGTTCAAGGCAAAACAAGTAAACTTAAAACGATATATATATATATATATATATATATATACGTGCTGTCACCGGTCTCTTCTATAAAATGGAAGATATTTTGTCAGGTGACAATCAAAGCGATCAAAGCGGAGCATAAGCTGCAGATGATCCAAATATATATATAAATGGCGGACTCCACTCTCTTCAGTAAACAAATTGAAGATGAGTTCGATGTCGTTACTTTTCATTGAACAGCAGCCTGATAGACGTGTTTTGGCCGAGACAATGTTAACTGCGACCGACTGCCGCCCCAGCTCCAAATACTCGTGAGCCAAGAAACACCATGCGTCATTGTACCGAACGTTAATGGTATACATACCCATCTTTTAGTACCAGCCCTAACATCATATCTAGGGGTGTGCCCCTGTTACGCAGGGAACCAAGCCCGCTACTGGTGATGACATCAGAGACTCCGTAGGGCTTGTGAACGAGCTATCTTGAAGTGACCCTGCACTCCGGCACAATTTAGCTTGGCTTCATTTTTGTACCACTGCAACTTCATCCAAGCGAGTGTTTAATCGATCCGTCCATTAATAGATTAGCCTATTTTTAGTCGCTCCGTCTGCATGTGTGCTGCGTTTGCTTGCTTCCTTGTGCCGTTCGTCGCATCCTCAAGCCGAGGCTCATTTGGTTACTATCGGCAATATTCACCGGATCCGCCTCCCATTACACGAAGTCATAATTATCATATGCTGGACACTTATCTGGACAGTATATGTATCTGTGCATACACGTGTATGTGAATATATATATATATATATACATACATATATACCTTCACCCTGATATATGCCGAAAGCTGTACAGTGTGTAAATACATGTACATACATTTTCCGCGCTGCTGATATGCAAACTACGCTTAACGGCAATGGATAAATAATAATAAAATCTCATGAGTACGTCCTTGCCGTCAATACATTTTGTGTATTTGTTCTAAGTAAATAAGTTGACCAGCAATGTCGTTTGGCGAAATGTGGCAGCCATCCAGTGCTTGATATAAGAACAAGACTCGGTGACCTTCGCAATGTGAGACGCATACACTACAGAGGGCCTTTCATGACTTGAGGCCAAGTACAGACACGGGATTTAGCGCACTAATATAGCCGTGGTGGCGTAGTGCCTTAAGTCTGCGCCTCGCAACCGGAGAAGACATATAGGAAGTGCGCGGGTCCGAGCCCCACCGTTGCACATTTGTATTTATGGGGGTTGTCCGTCTATGAAGCAATGTGAAAAACCGTTCCGTGGACGTTAAATCTTGGCTGAGGGTCAGCCCGAAAATCTTAATGTAGCCGTACCGCTCAAAAATGTGTGCTCTACATTTGGAATGGAAAGGAGGATGGCTACCGGCCGGTCTTAGCTGTCTTGGTAAAAAGGCAAAACGATTGCTTGAAATTCCACTCAAAAACCTTGTCGAGAGCTGTCCAGGGAATCTTTTTAAATATAATTCAAAAGTAGATTTCCAAAGGGCAATTCATTGCAGGTTTAGGTTAACCAAACGTTGCCTCTAGAGGTCGAAACCAACAACCTAATTTGGCTAACTAACGGGCATACGACAATAAACAGAAGATTATCACAGTCGTGGCCTAGTTTATGCCTATTTCCGAGATGCATACCATAAGCAGAACGAGACACTCCGAAAGGCCATCAAGGACCCCCTCACTACTACTCTACGTGAGAGATGTATTACATTAGGTATTTTTCTTCACATTGATCTGTCATATTCGTTTTCTTTTTTTAAGCCGACTCACAAATAAAGCTGT
Organism: Dermanyssus gallinae; assembly: GCA_003439945.1. Classification (NCBI taxonomy): domain Eukaryota; kingdom Metazoa; phylum Arthropoda; class Arachnida; order Mesostigmata; family Dermanyssidae; genus Dermanyssus; species Dermanyssus gallinae. The sequence goes on along the minus strand of QVRM01001773.1, from coordinate 37,593 downwards.
CCACACATTTGTGTATCTAAACCAACGTTTCCGTATCAACAGGTGAGATATTTTATTTTTGTTCGAAGAGCGTGCTTGATGACATTCAACGACAGGTTTTTTTTCAGAAGACCTTAGAGCTATGATTAGTCAATCGAGTCGCTTATCGCTCTCAAAACATTGTCACGACGTTTAATTGCAGCAGGTATACTAACCGTCAAAGGAGCATGTTTGCCCCATAGTGTCGATAATAAAGCTTGAAACCATCACTCACTACACGTGTTGCTTGTGGATATGAGGACCACCACTTCTAGAAGGCCTTAACAGAAAAAGTGTAGAATCCTCTAGCTATTGTGATGATTTTAACTTAACTCCGACTTGATGCATTACCTCCCGTTTCATTTGTCGAACACTAGTTGTGCTGTTTTCTTTACCAGCGACATCGGCAAAGATTCAAAGTTAATGAGGGATGCTTCATGACATATTGGCGCCAGACCTACAGCCGATTTTATCTGTCCTCCCTTATCGCTAGGTTTACCATGGCACAAGTTTCCTCGCGAGTCACTTGAAGTTCTCTTATAGGAGTCGTTTGGGTCGTCCAACTGGGTTAGTATTTCTCAATTTTACAAATAAAATCGATATAAAGCGCGTACTTTCAGTAAGGGTAACTGGATTACACAAAGAAGGATTTTTAGCAGCTACATACTATATGCGCGTAGCGGAATTGAAACCACGACTCATGACATCACAATCGCGAGTAGTCGTTTCCACACCCTTGACCTTGTTATTTCCAATAGAATTTCCAATATTTTCCAATAGAACATGTTATACATACTATGCACTTAGTCTTATAAATTACAATGTATTTTGCTAGGATGCAACGATGCACTGTTCTAGAGTCTGAGAAGCGCTCTCTTGGTTTCTTCTTTCTACTTCACGAAGAACGTTATGAAGCCGCTACTTTCTTAGCCTTCATAGTGACAACTCATATATAAGCAAACGGACATGAATACGGTGCAATTACTCAAAACTAAAAAACGCATTCGTGTTTAGTTGTTGCCTCTGCTGTTGATTTGCTGTCTGCGTTTTAAAAGCAGATTCATTAACAAATCATTTAATATTGTTTGCCCAGGAATGTTATTAATAATAATTTAATGTCAACAGACCTATCAGCAAGCGGAGCGCTCAGGCCGATGCTCCTGCTCTTAGTGCCCCTCCCCCCATAGCTAAGGATGCATCGACGTTTGTCCTCTTGATGTATAGGCTTGTCTTTCACACGGGTCTGCGAAGATCGAAGATCACTCAGGACTGTGATAATGTAACATTGTTTCCCACTTCTGCTCTTTCATGCTATGTATGACTCTGTCGCTGTTCGGCGCTGACCTGTTTAAACAACAGTCCAGCGGCCCGTTCTAACCGATGCTCTGTCTGAGTGTCCCTTTCCCAAGGCCAAGGCCCTTTAGTCACAAAGCCACGCCCCCTTGATGTATAGGCTCCCCTTTTATACGGTTCACCGACTATCCGACAATTCCTCTCCTCCCCCTCCTCTCTCTCTCTCTCTCGCTCGCTGTGTCGGCCATATTCGGCCTAGCGAATGCGCCGAGACAGCCGCATCTCGTCATTAGTACGGCGAATCACAGAGGAGTCTAAAGAGGCTCAGTCGTCGTGGTTTGTCGTCAGTGCAAACGGCCTTTTTTCTTGTTCGCGATCCTTCAAGTCAGTGAACAACGTGTAGTAGTGACACGCGTCCACTCGCTGCCCAACATCACACGGTTATTATCATATTTTTTGGCATACGGCGTGCGGCCCACAAGTCGAACGGAGAAGGGTGCTATTTTAACGTAGCAGAGCTCACCGAACGCTGCTCGATAAGTCGATTTGCCTTTGCTCGAGGTTTGGTTGGTCACGTCTGATCGACAATAACTAGCTGATTGGATTGTGCCCATCGCAGCTCGTGAGATAACGGGAGTGCTCTGCTTGTTATCTATCTCAGGTCCGCAGATACGTCGATTTTTACCACTGCAGTCTATACGGCACCCGCCAACTCCTAAAATACTATGCGCACTAGGTGCGATAGCGAAACAGCAACATTCGTCATTTCGTCATTTTGCATAACTCGGAACGAAAAATCCATAAATCCGTACTTCCTCATCTCACTGCCTCGAAACGTGTTCCCCAGGCGAAGCGTGTTCTAGCTAAGACCTGCCTCGAAGTCGAACGACACACCGTGCTGTTGGCATGGCTTCGTCTAATCGGAATGTGGTGGCGGTACATGAAGTTGTGTGAACAAAAAAGCAAATGAGTGAACTTTAAAGTGCGTCGAGTATTTCCCCGATACGAACGAGGATCAGCTTCTTCACAAAAGTTAGTGGATTCATATCGACAGCTAGTTTCCTACGGCCCACCGTCAGCTCACGAAACACACGCAGCAGAGCGGATTGGCCCTGGACAATATATGTTGTAATACTAGGCATTAGCCTAGTAACCAATAATGGGTTAAACTCTAGTTCTGTCTTTACATAAGATGTTTGGCGCATTACACGTCGAATCGTTTACGAGCAGGCGACTTATGACGTCGTTATCCAGGGCCATCTCGGCCACACGGCCTTACTGAACAGACATATAGGTATACAGGTCGCACCGAGTAAAGTAAATCTACCGTTTCGTTAGAGGTAAGATAGGCAAGAAAAGCAACTGCATACTATCGTACAAATTCTAACTTTAAGAAAAACAGTCCAATAATGCTGCCGTGCACGTTTTTCATAAAGTCGATGTTCCTCGTAAGAAATTGACTGTTGTGTTCCTAAGCATATTAAATTTAACGCTTAATTTTGTCTAATTACGATTTACTGTATGTATAGTGAAAACTATGCGAGAATCGAGTGAGTTTGGCATTTGTGGTGAACAAAAACATGTAGCAAATGGTGACTGATGCGTATTTTAGCGTCACCGCTGAAGTTTAAACTTGCTGTAGAGACGACACCGCAGGAACAGAAAACAGGTCACCTTGATGTATATTTTGTAGTCATGATTCCTACGCTGAGGAATCGCGAAATTTGGCGAAGGACTGCAAAAGTATCCACCCCGGATAAACGCGAAAGATAAACACAAGAGAAATAAGCTCCCGTTTTTCCTATTCGGAGCTCGCTGCGTAGTATCTCTGCTTGTTTTGTTTTCATAGCAATACATAATCAAACGGACACGAACGTGAAAAATGCAATGACGTTAGCCTTCAAACGTATGTGTTTATTTGTCGGATCATTTGGCTGGCTACCCGTTGTCATAAGAGACAGTGTGGTCCGCCGCCTAACCAACTATGCAGAGAATAGCAAGTAGGTTATGCAGTGCATGATTCTGTCGCTGTTTGGCTTTGATCTGTTTAAACAACAGCCCAATCAGCCTCTCTCTTTTAGTTGCCGTTCTTCTTCCATTATATATATATATATATATATATATATATATATATATATATATATATATAAAAGGAACGAGAGTAGCCTCCCATTCTCTCTACCCCATTCAACATTGGCAGTTGCCTAGTTGCTTAGGGCAACCGGGTAAACTCTGGGATTCTGGGAGAGGCCTCCAAAACAGGGTCGCGCCACCGCCGCTATCTCCTCTCACTAGCCCACGGTCTTTTTGACGAGGGGCAAGAGTAAGGCAGAACGTGGTTTTTTGGTTATTGTTATGTTGGTATGATTTCGGGCAAAGGGACATCGATGCAGTTTGAACAAGCACGCACGTTGAGGTACTGTATCAAAGCAGAGAAACACAACGACCTAAAAAATAACGGCAGGTTAGAAAGCGGAAGGAGAAGAAGGGCACCAAAAAGATACAGTCAAAGAATAAGCACCTTTGTTTGATACATCGAGCTTGCTCTGAGTTATAGTGGCGAATTTTCTTTAGAGACATGACAATTGTATAGGATTTTCGGTAGACAGTCAAAATAATCCATAGACAATCGATCAACAACATGTTTGCATATTACGAACGACGTCTTTGTTACAAATCGGCGGATCAACGAAAAGGGCATGGTTTGTTTATTGGACAAATGTTTTTCGTGAAGTGTCTAGCATCCTGGATCACGTTCAGACGCACGTCCAGGCGTAAGTTTAGACTCTGTGGAGGGCGCCTCGAGTCGTTCAAAATATTTTCTATGTTTTTTTGTAAAGCCAATTCGATTTCCAGCGTGTGGAGGTGTTGTTGTCTATCCGCCGAAGCTTCATTGGCTGTTCCATCCTCGTTACGGACAGTGACGATCAGTTTCAGATCGTCTGCATAGGGTACGGAATAGATTCCCGGGGATCCGGAGTTAAGTACTCCATCGTAAGTTATATTCTATAGGGTTGGCTCCAGTACAGACCCCTGAGAGACCCCGGAGCTGCGACTGCATAGTCCAGGTTTTCATAGGTTGATGCTCGTCCATTTAGATACGGCACTGGGATACTCCGTAATCTACTTTAGGGGATAGGCCTTTGTCTACAAGTGCTGTATTTATGGTGCACAATCAAAGCATAGTAAACGCGGTTCTGTCATCTGAGAGAATGTTTTAGCTCTGCTTAGCATTGTGCTAATGGCTGAGTGCGTGGAATATCAGGCTTGAAAACCGTGCTAGTTCTCCGACAACGTCTTCCTGTATGCTAGCTATATGACTATGCTTTGTCACTAATCGCCACAAATTGATAATGTGCTAAGTTGTTTTGTATAGGCAGGAAAGCGCGCTTAAAGGGCACTCTTATTTGTAGAGCCTCGTTTTGCCATAAAGGTCAGAGACGTGAACACTCGGCAAGCTTCCTCTAGTACTGTAGCGATTTTTATTAGCAAGTATTCATTTAGATGAGGTATTCTTCCTTTGAACGTTTCTGGGCAGGTTTTGCTTGGGAAAGCGTTGCCGTTATGTGGAAAGAAAGGGCTGGGCTGGGAGCAAGTTAAAGTGACGAAGCAAGGTAAAGTAATGAGAAGATGTTTACGTAGAGATGTACCGAATAACATACACAAGCTTGCGTATGACATTGGGAGACACTTCCGTATCGTCCAACTCGTTCGACTTCCCTCTCTGTTCGACCGCTCACATTTCGGATAGCCTACGCAAAGTTTATTTTTAGCCACGTTTAGCCAAGCACTTATGAATGCTCTATGCTAACAAACTATCTTTGCCCCGTCAATAGTAGCATCGTTGAGATACCGCTACTTACGTAGTAACTTCCGTAGGTCTGCCAGCCGTCTAGCAGGGAAGGGGGGAGCGTGGGTGTCCAAACTGCATCGATGTCCCTTTGCCTGAAATAATACCAGCATAACAATAAAACCCACGTTCTGACGTACTCTTGCCCTTCGTTGAGAAAACCGCTAGTGAGAGGATACACCCGTGTTCTAGTACTTCTGGACCGACACCTGTAGTTGCCAGTGTGTTTTTGGTTCCTGTTGTATATATGCATATCGTATGTTTGCATGCAGAGGATTACATACAGTACGTGCACTGCACGAAAGCACGTTACTGTGCTGCTAACAACATTTGTGTGGCGCACATTCTATCTAACGATCTAATCGATGACAATTATGAGATGTCTGCCCGCACGCTAGTGTGCGACTGTAGTTGTCTTCTGGCTACGCAGGTCACCGACCCGCTATGACCAATACATTGGCAACGACATGAGCTCAGTATTCCTCTAGTAGCAAGAAAATAACACCGCGTGTGCTGTTGGCAAAACAACAAATGGTCGGGTATGGACAGGTGGGACGTATGTACTCGTATGTGGTAGTTTAGGGTTGGACTAAACGCGCGGCGGGGACTTAGCTGCGCAGCAGCCGCTACCGCATAGGGATAATGCCAAAAACTGTAAAATCGCATATAGTATTTAATACATTTAGGGAACGTATATAGGGACCAGTCAAAGCCCAATGTTACGACCTCCATTGCGGAACGAATGCGGTGCCCCGCCGTAGCTCGGCCACGAGCTCGCCATTCGAATAGCATTTACTACTCTCGCTTGTCATTATACCGAGCAAGATGGCTTAGTGGCAACAGCCTTTGCCTTGCATTCGGGAGGCTTGGGTTCGAGACCCAGACCGGCCACTCCTAAATTGGTTTTCATGGTTCCCAATTTAAACAAGGTGAATGCCGGAGTGGATTAAAAATTGACCATGATCGAAAAAAAAACGGGGAGCACAGATGTCTCAATAAAAAGAGATGGTGCATTACCATCCAACCCCCCCCACTAAGTTAAGTTAAAAAAAAGTCACCGCGGCAATAACAAAATCCACGACGAACAAAGCCACGGCTGTTACCCCTACTAAAAAAACCCTACTACTACTACTACTACTACTACTACTACAAATGTTAATCCCGTTCCGATGTGAATTTGGGAAACATTAAAATTTCCCATCCCTTGCTAGTTATTACTGGATCTATTGGGACAAAACCACTCGATACGGCTTGCAGATCGGGTTATCAGCCCGCTGGCGATCGTCCTGTCATTGTTAGACCAGGCATTAGTGTAAAAAGGTGGTCTGTAGACGCGTTATATATCTACACACAATATTGCTCTCTCTGTATATTTAAATACATGTCTTAAAATTTGTATTTCACTTCAATTTAAATTGGCGGATCGGCAAGTTCTAGTAATTCGAAGTTTAAAAATTGAATCGAAGCTACCAAGGCTTTTCGGCTTGTTTTGCTTAGAAGCCCATCTGCACAGCCCAAATTTTAAGCCAGTTGGGCGGCTTTCGTTAACGCGCTTAGAAATGTTTTAAAGAGTTTCAAAGAAGCCGCATGCGTGCATTGCAGGGCAGGGCTATTTTGAAGGAAACAAAAACACTTTGCAAGATTAAACAAATATTCTTTTTTTATAAATATGTATTACACATTTTTATTCATATATATATATATATATATATATATATATATATATATATATATAACAGAAGTCGCGACTTAAATGTAATTTTAAAAGAGATTGATTTGAACTCGAGCCGGTCTTGCTTGAGAGGCTGGTTCATGATGCATCTAAACGTACTATTAGCCGAACGCCACTTCTTTGTGTGTTATACCAGAAATGATGCATCAAAAGTGTGTAATCACTCTGAAATAACCTCCCATAGGTAGGGTGCGAGATATCGCGTCACTCGTCTGATACTTGTTTTGAGATATGAACACTGGTCATCATCATAGACGGCGTTGAACAAACGCATGCAAGAATATTATAAATTGCGCCATATTTTCTCTGTTATGTGTTGCTAGATCGTCTCACTGCCATGTCTTTCTCCATATTGTCTGGATACAAGAATAAAAGTAGCGGCGACTGAATGTTGTCGTCGTTGCCATTGCGACTGTTTTTTGCCGTTATCGTCGATATCTAACCGAGCTTTTTCTAACTGTTGCCGCTGGCAACATCGTTTTTGTTTTAGGCGTTTGTGCTCTTTCTGATCTTGGGACTTCGTGCGCGGCGGTGCCACACCTCACACAGTTTCCCTTCGTATCATTCCTTGACCGACAATTGCGCAAATGGCCTGGTCCATGATGGAATCCTCATCAGGACATGGCACTCAGAGCCAATGGAATTTGGCCGGCGAAAACTACATCGACTCCGTGCAGCACAAACGGCACAGGTAATATATTTTACTCTGCGGTAACTATTGCCAAAAGAACCGCCAGCTTTCATAAAGAAGCCAACAACGATCTTAAATCGAATCCACCTGGCAAACTTGATCCGATACCTACAGATTGCAAACAATTAGTGGGGTCTGTTTTGTATAGTGGTCTATTGTATACCTCATCACGGCTGCTGTATAGCTTATTATGACTATTATGCCAATGCAGTAGGCATCCAAATGATGCTACAAAGTGGGTATTATTTAGTCGAACGTGAGTTCAGTAACAATCACCTCTCCGTACTGAGATCAAAGCTTATAGTCCTCGAATGTACCACCGATGTCATATTATCAGTGGTCCATTCGAGTTCTTTGTTGTAGTGCTTTAGTCACCATACAGTTGACATAGTATGCCCTGTCTCCATAATTCGGTTAGGACCTTATACAATCTCGTACGTTTTGCACCTCATTTCTATCTCAAGCTAGTCCTCAGCGAAGAAGCTGGAGAGAACTCTGAGAATAGAACCATCTACTCCAGCATGTTGACCCCAATCAACCAGTAGGTGGCGGGGGGCTTTATAAAAGGCCTTGGCATTGTACATGAACACTGCATATAAGTGACCTCGAAGTTTTGTCAACGCACGCTCAACCTTAGACTCGGGTACGCGGATCGCGCCCTTGCTCGTCTCAGGAGCTCCGACACTTCCCGACGGTTTTTATAGAAGGTCCGAGTTAACCAAGCCCGTGGCCGCCTCAAGCATCCTTTTCGTTTAACTTTTGCAGCCTCAATGGCGTTCTTAGGAGCACGGTTGTTTTGGTCAATATCGCATCTCGCCGGACACACATAGAAACGCGGGCATTGGATGGGGCTTCCAAGCCAGAGTTGTAAAGGACCTCGCATTCCTAAAATGTGATCAGATGTAGATTGCAGATTATGGAACAAAAGTTCGATCGTGCTTCTTCCACCATGGCAAGTGCGCCATTTAATAGTAGAAGAAATAAACCGTATAAGGTTCAGGCTCGAAACCGGTCGTCCACGTGACCGATCACTCGTTTTTGCATCGAACACAAATGGCCTCCTACAGCTACTAGTTTGCAGAGAGGTCAATTGCGCAAGCTTTCGAGCTTAGAGAAGACGGCTTGCACTTAAGAAATCTGACTTAAGGTATGCTAGAGAGGACTTTGAACAAGGCTACCGGAAAACTCAGTGGCGGACTGAAAAGCTGACGGAAAATGACACACTATGCACAACACCACCATTCTGCATTTTGAATCTCCACAGAACAAACTTGACTGATTTCTGGAATGAGGTGGCTCTATACGGTCGGTTGCATGTGCTTTCGCGTAACTCACTCCCAAGCGGGGGGAAGTCTAGCGCTTCTTGTGTCTTGCCGATCCTCTTCCGTCCCGAATAGGTGCGTTTAAAGTGCGTTGAAAGCTTAGCTCCTCTAGCTCATCCTCCCTCGGCTTCTCCGCTCAACCTTTGAGTGTTGCGATCATACGGACAACCATATCCGTCACGCAGAGACACTTTGCTAGCGCACGGTCTATCGGACGCGCCTTTGCGATGGCCGCGCACCAATAGACCATAAGCTCGACGTTGTCGTAATCTCCAGAGTCGCACAGCACACACATATATCTGTGCGTAATTAACAATGTTCCGTCAGCGCTAGTAGTAAAACAATTCTTCATGCTGGCAGTTGTACTAGGCCCGGAGGTCCAGTATGAGCCACTAAGCCCGGCTTTTTTTTTACTGCTGAAACCTCTCAGCATTACTTTGGGGGATTACGGGAATCCAGACGGACATGCGCCACCCCAGCCATGGTGACTAGTCTGGGACTCGCAAACCCAGTAAACCCGCTTCCCCCCCACCCCCAGGGATCGGTAACTGCGTAGGCATTGCTTCGAATCCATGGGAGTGGTATTGCACCAACTCCTACATTCTACTCCAATCTGGCATCATCCATCGTCTCATGTCTGCCTTGGTGCAGCTCAGACGCGTCAGCCAGACCGTTAACGCCTTCCACAGCTCCGCCACCTGGGGATGCGTCGAGAGTCATCGCCTGGAGCGTCCCTGGCTGTCCCTGCCTAATCCCAAGGCTGGTTCGCCTTTGCTGCCTATTTCCCCTTCTTTCCCTGTCACCTACGGGCGCTCCCTCTCGACTGGATCGGGGACTATTGTTGAAACGAGCTCTCCTGGCAGTTTCCTAGGCCACCTTTAAGGACATGATAGTCTCGAAGAAGGCACAGGACTCCCTCCACGCCTTCGCCGAAGTCAGCATGTGTGCTACAACCTTCTTGATCGGCTTTCCTCTCACGGTGGTCGCACCCGCGTCTCTGGCTTCTTGGAGGGCCGGACACCGCAGAACTGTGTGCTCGACATCGTCCGTCTCACCCGATCTGCATAACGCGCAGATGTCGACACTCGCCTTGTTAATTCTTACCATATACGTTTGGAACTGGCCATGCCCGGTCAGCGCCTGTGTCGTACCATAAGACAGCTCACCGTGGTTGCAGTCGTACCACGCCTTCAGGTCAGGGATGAGGTCTCTGGTCCAGCTCCCCGCGGGCGGCCTCCGAGGGTCTTCCGGCTGCACTGCGGCCCATTCTTCATGCCACCGGGCGATTGTCCTCGATCTAGCCGTTGTTAAGTCTAGATCGCCATCCTTCCATCTTTCGGCCCGTTCACTTGCCAGCAGATCCCATGGCAGCATCTTAGACAGGACCAAGAGGGCCGCGGTCGACACCGTGCGGTAAGCCCGGCAGACACGAATGGCTACCGGCCGCTGTGACGATCGAAGCGCTCTCCTGTTTCTTTGTGTCCTCAGCGCCATGTCTGCCCACACTGGAGCCGCGTATAGCGCTACCGACTCTGCTACACTGGCCAGCAGGCGCCGCCTGCCTTCTGTGCAGCCGCCGACTCTGGGCATTAACCGCGCCAGGCCGGCCGCGACCTTGTGGGCTTTACCAGCCACATGCTGGATATGCGCCGATCCATTGAGACCTTTGTCGAGCACCACTCCGAGATACTTTGCTGTCCGAGCAAGCTTGACAGGATGACCGTTTAGACGCAGGCGGATGTTCCGGGTTTTCTTTCTGCCTGTAAGGTACATTGCTTCCGTCTTGTGCGGGGCCAGTCTTAGAGAATGGTCTTCCATCCACTCTGCCATCTGCTCCAAGGCTTCATTAGCGGCATACTCCAGGGCCCCAGTTTCCCGTGCCGTGATAACCAGCGCCAAGTCATCGGCATAGGCCACCATCTCAACACCCGCCGGTAGGTCCGGCAGCTCGAGGACCCCGTCATAGGCTAGGTTCCACAGAATCGGCCCTAAGACCGACCCCTGAGGAACCCCCGCAGAGATCTCATACTCCTGACCGCCGGCCGACAGCCTTCTTTCCGATAGGTAGGACAAAATTATCCGGCGAATGTATGGCGAAATGCCCTTGCGCCTCATTGCGTCCATGGCCACCTCCCAGCTCATCGAGTTGAAGGCATTCTTGACGTCCAGGAGGACGAGCACAACGAAGTCTCTTGTTTTCGGGGTCCTCGTTAACTGTTCGGTCGCCCGTTCCAAAACCCGTGTAAGGGCGCCAAGCGTGGACTTTCCCTTACGAAAACCGTACTGGGCGTCTGACAGGGCCCCTTTGAGCTCAATCTCAGCGTTGAGCCTCTCAAAAATAACATTCTCTAAGATCTTGCCCATTGTGTCAAGAAGACATATAGGCCGGTAAGCAGAACTACTTGCTAAAGCATTGCTCTCTCCCGTTGGTTTGGGGATTAGGACCAGGTTGGCGTTTTTCCACAGCCGCGGAAATCGCCCTTCTCTTAGAAGACGCATCACCAGTGCTTGAAACAGCTTCGGCCATCGCTGAACCAGTAGCTTCGCCGCTCCAGGAGGTACTCCATCCGGGCCGGGTGCTTTACCGGGTGTCAATCGCTGCCATGCTCGCTCGACTTCCTCCAACGTCACCTCGGGAATATCTTCTTCAGCAACCAGAGGCTCCTCCCCGTCGCCTCTCCACGGGTGACCCGGGAACAAGCTATGGACCTGATCCTTTAGAACATCCGGCGGGAGTCTCGGAGAAGGCGTCCGAAGCCTGTCCATAACGATTCGGTACGCTAACCCCCACACGTCTCTCTCCACGTCCTCTGCCAGCTATTTCCACGCCTGTACCTTACTCTTCCAGATGAGGCCTTGAAGGTCCTCGCGGGCAGCTCTGTAACTTTCCAGGAGTGTGGCCGATTGCTCGTCAACGTCTAGCCCCCTCTCCCCTCGGTTCAACCTTCCACTCAGCCAGCTGCGTTGCCTAGTATACGCCCTGTTTAGCCTTGTGCATCGCTTTCTCGCTTCCCCGATCTCTTTGCTCCACCAGTAAACGGACTGGTGCCGTCGGGCACCTCCGCCGTTCTGGTGGGGCGGGCCAGCCTTTGTACATGCGGCAATGAGTGTTTCAATGAGTCGATTATGTTTATGAACCGTATCGACCCTCCACCCGGTTATCGCCATGAATGCCCGTTCGTTGGCAAGCGTGAGATCTACGTGGGATTCCCTCCCTGCCCGTGAGAACGTCGGAACGTCCCCGTCGTTCACAGCCATAAGCCCCTGCTCTGCCATCCATTCCAGTATGATTTGTCCTCTTTCCGAGGTGTTACGACTACCCCATGCAGTACTGGCCGAGTTGAAGTCCCCGGTAACAATCAATGGTTTTCCCTCGTGCGTGCCTAAGCTACGGCCTAGTTGACTCACGAAAACCTGAAACTCCTGTATCTCCCTATTTGGTGAAAAATAGCACGAGTAGAGAACACCCACCCCGTCTAATTCCACCCACGCAAAGCCACTTTCGCCACTCTCCTGAGCCCGTACTGCTCATTTGGCGTTGTCCTCTCCTGTCCACCAGGTTGCCGCATCGATGCGTTCATCGGTATTTATAGAGCTCTTCTTTCTCATTCGCTTCTTGTTCGGTTCCGAAAGGAGGCATAATGCTATGCCCCTCTCCCGGACCGTCTCCTCAAGCAGGTCGTGCGCAGCTCTGCACCGGTTGAGGTTCACCTGAAGTATTCTAATCATTAGAAGTACCATTGACTTCCCCTCCCTTGGCTGCGGCACCAGTGACATCGGCGCTGATGGCAGCACGCCCTCTCCTGCTGTAACCCTCGCTGTCCGTAGTCAATTGTTTAGCTTCTTTGCGCTGTCGCTTCTTTTCGGCCGCTTCCTGGCGCGACCTAGCCTCCTGCTCGGATGCTTCTCTCCGCTTCTTTTCACCCTCGAACTTCTCGAGGTTACTCTTTTTTATATATATATATATATATATTTTTTTTTTATTTCATTATAATTTAGAAGAATATATAAAATGCTTCACGGCGTTGCTGCTCGTCGACCTAGTTGCTCCTTCTGCGCGCCGTAGTCGCTCTATCGCTCATGCCCGTGAGGAAGTCCTGCCCGCCCCCTGGCACGAAGGTCCGGGTCCATCCAGTCTCTCATAGTTCCGAGCACTGAGGTCGCGTAACCTCTTTGGATCTCCAGGGACAGTCGCTGGGAGAAGAAGGCGTGCGCCCTCTTGTCCATTGTCGCCTGCCGTAATGCGTCGCCAACCCGAGAGATCAATGTTACCGTGAGGGGCCCAGGGCCACCCATCGTCTCGAACGCGAATGGCGAAAAGTGGTGCGCCCGACTTAGGTCCGCATACTTTCTCATCTTTGAGGTCTCAGCTCGCGTAACGGCAGTCCCCGGGCGGGACGCGCCGGGACCGACAAGGGAAGGGGTCAGAGAGTCGGTCACCGTCGCATCCCACACCAGGGAACGACCCTTATAGAAGGGTATCAAAGTCATACCGTCGAGGCGCTTACCGTCGTCTCTTGAAAGCCCAGGTGGTTCCAGGACGCACGGAATCCCCGCCCTCCGCAGCGATCTTGCAAGCATTTAATTGAGGGCAGTGTGTCTTGGGGTTTGGCCCGCTGCGTGAGCGCAAGACAGGCCGTGTCTGGCGAGTCGCCCAACGGGCTCGCCACAAGAGCATCTGTGTGGCTCAACCAAATCAGCCCCCAATCTAAGGTCAACGCATATCCGGGTGGATTGGTCATCAAGGCGGGTACCCAGTGAGTCAGCGGGTAGTGCGTGCAACCAGTCGCTTGCTCCTGGGCGAGCGACAGCTAAAAGGCGTGCCTTGTCCTGGTCATCCCTGCATTCTTCAAGCAGCGAACTAAGCGAAGCTTCGTGAGCCTTCTCGGCCCAGGCCCTCTGGCAGGCTAGTCTATCGGGACCAGGCGATGAAGCTTGAAGTCCAGTCGCTATATCGTCACGAGCCGCCTCGAACATTGCCTGAGCCGCCGGCGGGAGCAGGCGCTGGACATTATCCGACGTAGCATGCATCGAGGCAGCCACGGCCGGGCCCGCCAAGGATCGAGCTGAGGGGAGACCAAGGCCGCCCATGGACGTGGGGAGGGCCGCCTGGCGCACCTCTCGTGGTCGTAAGTTTAGACTCAGCACTGTCTGTAGGGCCTCTACCACCTGGTCGTCGAATGGTTGGAGAAGATGGTTCAAATCGCCTGAGCAGTCTATGGACCGTAAAATATGTACGATGCGGCACGCGGAGAACGACGAGCGAAGCAGGTAGAGTCCCTGGTGGGCTCCAACAAGCGGTGGACGTTCCTGCATCGCCCACAATCTGTCCATCAAGGGGTCGAGTTGTCCCGGCAACGCAGAGGGCAGAACCGGTGCGCCAAAAAGGTTTATTTCGTGGTCAGCCACGACTCTACACCCCGGTAGCAGCTCGAGCAAGGCCCTCAATGAGGGATCGTCTGGGTCTGTCCCCGGAGCGAACACCTCGCATTTGGCCGTGTTCAGCACCAGACCACTGACTGCCTCGAAAGCAAGGACTCTGCGCACCTCATCGAGCAAGTCCACCATCGGTCCACCAAGTGTGCCATCGTCTAGGTACCAAGCGTTGAATGGCACTTGAACGGAGTTAACCAGCTCACGTATCCCCAGGCTGAATAGGGCCGGTCCCAAGGGGTCCCCCTGCTGTACGCCCGATGCCGAAAATAACGTCTCGGCGCCAAACAACAGGACAAATGGCTCTTTGTACGCGTGTTCTACTAAGGTGAAGAGTTCCGGGACTGTATCCCGAACCGCACGAAGGAGGTGATCCCTACGGATGGTGTTGAATGCATTGCGAAAATCCAACTTCAGGAGTGCCGTACCGGGGGGACTTGATTGCATAAAGGCTCTTGCTGCATGTACGACAGTCTCCGTTCCGCCCGCCATGCCAAATCCCAGCTGGTGCGGGCCAAGGTTACTCTTACGAGCAGCCTCTTTCAGCTCCTCAAGTTTTTTTGCCAGCACAGGGCATTTGCTTGACGAAGCCGAGTGCCCGTCGACTTTGCAGATATAGCAATGCCCGGTTGTTTTTTCGATGCTGTCGCTGTCCGCAAACGGGTCCACGTCTCGCAGTACGATCGTCTTTGGCGGTCCCCCAGAGTCTCGGCAATCAACCTTTGTGTTGATCGATCATGCTAGCGTCTCAGCAAATGTGCCTGTTGATGCCTTTGTGCCGGTCACTCTAACGAGAACGTCCCCACTTTCGGTCGTGGCTAGTCCTCCGCGCGCGGCCAATACCACGCCCGCCGCTCTGAGGTCTGCATTTTTTCGCACGCTCATAAGCGTTTCTGCTGCAGTTTTACCCTCAATCTTCCTTACCCGGACAGTGGTATGGGTCGCCCACGTCTGGTCTGAGACGTTTGTCTCTTTTGGTAAGCTTCGATCCGCGGGCGGTGTTCTAACAATGAGTTCGACATCACAGTCGAGTACCCGACAGCACGCCTCAAGGATCTGAGGGATCGTGTAGTCTCCCAGCTCCTCGGTCACAGCCACAGCTGGTGCCTCCTCCCCCCTATCTACATTAAGGGTATGCAGGAGTCTACCAAAAAGCCTAATTAAGTCGGCCGAGGTCGCCCCCAAGGGGACCATCCCGGCCACTAGCGTTCGTGACGCCTCCGGGGGACTCTGGTGTATTCCCTCCGTCTCCCCTTCTTCGTCTATCTCGCCGTCGCCGACGACCTCAAAGTCGCTTTTGCATCTAAGTGCCGCCACCTTTCCTGGTTTAAGGTCGGCCAGCGCTGCCGCAACGGGAAACTGAGGAAGCACATGTTCGATGAGTCCTCTGTCTCTCTCCGATCCCTTCATCAGAATGAGTCCTCGCGCTTCTCTAGGGCTCCCAATCCCCCTATGGGTTAGCTTCACCCTTTTGAAGCATCTCTCTGGCCATCTCTTTAACACTATGCGTGCCGTCTCCTCTACGTCGTTGTTTCGGGTTGCCGCTTCCAAGGCCGTGTCGATCGTTGCAGCCGTCTCGGCCTCACTCGCCTCGATCTGCTCCTTATCGAGCTTCTGATTACATTTCGAACACAGTGACTTTCCGTGCAGCTCGAGCACCCTGTTCACCCCGGCAAGCTTTTGGACTTCTTCCTCGAGCTCGGCCTTAGCTTTTAGTAAGGCGTCTGCCTCATTGTTGCCCGAAGCCTGCGTGAATGTCCGCCTGAGTTCTGATAGCTCGATCTCGAGTGACTCTACCCGCTTTTTTTCGGCTTCGAGCTTTCCCATCCAGGGAAAACTTACCTACCTCCCCAACGGCGTCCTTGATGAACATCTGGGTATGCGGGTATCGCACGATTAGTTGACTCAACACCTTGGACCAGGTGCGCATCTGCTCGGCAGCTCCGTCTGCGTCTTTAGGCTCAATTCTTCTCATTGGCCAAGCCTTTACAGGCAACTCAGGCACGGTTTTGACCCCGCCCTTAGTCTTTGACTGAAGATAATCCAGCCATGGTCCGTTATCCTCTAAGCCCCCATCGTTCTCGTTACCCTCATCATCACTCGCGTCTGCAGGTGTTTCAGTCTTTCGTCTTCGCTTCGGGGTTTGGTTCGACGTCTTTTCCGTGATCTTCCCGCCCTTCCCTTTTTCCTCCTCGTTTTCTCTTTCGTTGTCCATTGCCTGTTTTCCCGCACAGTTTTGGTCTCCCTTCACCACTACCTGCGTATTCACATCCTCCGCGCCGTCATCCTCTGAGCTAGAGGTGTGTATGAACACTCCCCCCAGAGCTCTCTTCGGTTGGCTCTCTTCCATTCTTCCCTCGCTCGTCTCTGTCGTTCCCGTTCTTTCGCCTCCATTCCCTTGCGTTGGCGTCCTTTGCGTCAGCCCCAAGGGGGCGAATATCGCCGGCATTTTTCGCCTATTGTCCCCACCCTGGGAACTCATCGTGTTTGAGTTTGACACAATGTCAAGGTCGCTCAAACCCTACGCCCTAATGCGCCGTCCGTATCTCCCGACCAAATCCCTCTCTCCGTGGACCAAGCAGGAGACTTCCTAGAGCGTCTGGTTCAACGGGTATAAGGTGGGACCGTTCTCGTGTTGCAGCCTCAACACTGGTCGCAGGAGGCCAGCAGAGGGCGCGATCAATTCCTGGAAGCACCGCCCATTGGGCGAGGGCACTCACCGACTGAAGCGCCACCTAGTGGCCGAAATCCCAACTTGCCTGCGTCACTCGTCTCTCAGCCTCGGAAGTCGGCGAACGCACAGACGACACCGTCCTTTAGTTGTACAGCCGTTAGAAATCCAAATTTGAATCCGCGGCGGACCGTTCCGAGTCCTCCAACCGCTGCGCGGGTGGTTTCGTTTTGCTTCACTCTACCGAAAAGGTTTTGTTTAAACTTCACAGAACACTAGCTCCTTACCACTTCGTTTCACGGCCACGCACAACTCACCACAATGGTCACTGAGTTTCACCCATCACTAGCATGGTGCACTTGCGTGCGTCTTGCGACCGGAGGCGACGCATAGGTGCATGGGTTCCATCTCCGCCGTTGCACATTTGTATTTATGAATTTTGGCTTATGAAGCATTGCGAAAGCAAATCCATGGATGTTAAATGTTGGCTGAAAGTCAGCCCGAAATGGTTTAGAGGTCGTCCTATGCGCCCTGTTCACCTAGATCGCCAGAAATCGCTGAGTCGAGCGGAGTGCCTTTGACCTTACTCGCTCTCTAAAAATAGATGATCAATTGTTCAAATAATTTAATATTTTCAGGGGTTTGTTGATCAGCTTTCAGCATTTTTACCCTGGGTCTATTTTTGCGTAGTTATTTCATTTTGTTTCTAACCGATTTTAGTCTTGTAGACATAGGAAGATGGCTTTTCATTGTAACCCATTGCAGGCCTGGTAGAAGCCCTGGTATATTTTGTATATAATTTACGACTGTCAAATTTGTGTAAGCGCGTGGATACCGTCTCGCACAGTTTTTAACATCGAGCTCTAACAAAGCAGCTCATATAAATCGGGTTTTATTTTTTTTTACATTTTTTTATAGGCCATAATTTTATTTAACTCATAATGAGGTGTAAACAATTGTCCCACAGCGAACGTGACGGGTTTTATTTATTTTATTATATTTGACAGCTCTGTATTCAAGAATGTGGCATAATAAGCACTGTGAGGGTAATCATAAACAGAGATTTTGTTACCTGAAAGCGTTCGCCCGCTGTAAAAACTTTTGGTTATAGGGTTCCATTGCATTTTAGTCAGACTCAATCCATATTCTTTATACTCCTTTATACCTATTGCTTTATCACTAACGGTAGGATATGTATTTACTTCACCTACACGTTATTGTTGAAGCATTCGGGCAGACTCTCTCCAATACTTGTAGGTTCGCTGCTTCGGACCCCAATTGTGAGTTGACCGTATGGTGTAGAGCAGCCATGAACAATGGACGCTGTTGCCCTTAGCCCATTGCAAACAATAAGTAACTTCAGTTTTGTTTAGACGTTTAGGATCATTCGGACATCCACAAATTATTTTTATCCGAATTATTTTAGTCGAACGCCAGACTTATTGCTTGTTCACCGCGCATTCGGCGGCTGGCTTCGCAGAGCAGTATTTACGAAAGCAAGCATGTATTCCTTATAGAAGAGGACGAACACCAGCTGGAATTCGCGACGAAAGCTGGGGTGAAATTGTAGTGCAGTGTTGGCCTGGGCATTTGCTTTCTGATTTCTTTTTTTATTTGTTTCGCACGGTTTGCCTGAACTTGATGCAGAGACAGCCTATAGAGGGCTGTGTTGCACCCCCCCCTCCTTCTCCCTCGCATGCGCCCATGCCTTGTACGGCGAACGTCTTTAAGCAGCATTTTTTCCGACAAATTGTCAATAAGATGCCTATTGTATGGAGCGCAAGTATGCTGGCTTACTTTCCCTATCTGAGTCATATCCGACTAGTGTATCAGAAGATTCCCCACATGTGCAACTTTTTTCGGGCGGCCCACCAGGAAACTTCCATGCCTGTGGCGTCAAGTGAGATCATTATGTCAGCGACAGGGGTCCAGCCCTCGATGTAATGTCAAAGTAATACCGAGCCTGGGGGGGTGGGGAGGAATCCGGGTTTAGTGGGTTTGCGAGTCTCACACTAGTCACGCAGGCTGCTAGTGGCGCATGTGCATCATGCATTCCCGAAACCTCCCAGAACAAAAAAAAGGGGTTCAGCCCTGGAATGAGCTAGAGTTTCCACCACGCAAGCGGTGTGCGGTCTTCGCTTCAAAAAGGTGGTGGCGCACATGATGGCGTCAGAAGAGGGGTGAAGGGCTGCACTTCATCCGTCAGAAGTTTGAAGATAGCCCCCGGGGGAGCCGAGGGAAGGAGGAAGGGAAGAGGATGCAGCTAGGCCCTCAGCGTGGTCTCTACGAAGATTAAAAATATTTATTAATTTTTCATACATTTTTCCTAAAAATGCTGTATAATAAATGTATATGATGCCTAAATGATCCCTATAACGTCTACATTTTAGTGTATTTTTCCATAGAAGTTGACCGTAATTCTAAATTTTCAAGTTATTAAAATTAAAAGCTAGAAATGTTGATACCTCAGATATTAGACGGAAAGCTTTCCGACGTCGCCGGATCGCGGCTCGACGTGTTTCCGTCCGAGGTAGTCGGTTGTAAGCTGGCCGACGACCAGTTCCGTGCAGCCAGTGGCCTCAGACTTGGCATTGCCATGTTTGAGAGAGAGGAGTTCACATGTGGTGGAACGGTGAATGAACGCGGCCTGCACTAAGCTGGCTAGGCTCACGCAGGACCGCCACGATGCCATCAATGACATCCTCGGGCGCGCTTTCAGACAAGCCGGCTACCGCGTCACATTGGAGCCTGGTGGACTGCAACGGGACGACGGGCGTCAACCGGATGGCCTTACCAGCCGGGACTAGGACCATAATCAGTCACGGGCGTGAGGTCACTGTTTCCGGCATGTACGGCCTGGGCTATAATGCACAAGCCAGCGCCACATCATTCGCCAACGGGAGATGCACAAACGACGCCTATACGCGCATCTTGTTAAGGATCACATTGTAATAGCTTTCGGTCTCGAGTCATCTGGCGTTTGGGACAAGGATGCACTCAGACTGACAAAAACGATTGGGAAGAAGCTCTTTCGGGCCACAACGGAGCTAAGGTCGACCACATTCCTCCGACAGAGGGTATCATTAGGACCACAGAGAGGCAACGTCAAAATGATATTGAGTTGTCACCAACACTCAAGCAATAATAATAGTATAAGCAATATTGTAGATGCTATATAATTAATATGTTTTTTTTGGTGACAGGAGAAAAATGCTTTTACGCACACCCGAAGCGGGTAGTGTGGGATTCGATGCTGATGCTGTTGGCATAATACTAACTAAAAACCTTTCACCTAAATGGCCTTAGAAAGAGGCGAGGAGCTGGAACCGTTCCTTAATACTACTTCAACCCCTACTTCTCCCTTAGGGTTGCGTGGACAGAGCACACATCGCGGTCTGCACTAAATCTTTTTGTTTAATGATGGCCGCGGCAAAATCCTTCATGATGTGCCAGAGCTGTGGGTGTCGTGCAAAAAAGCCTGGGCCATTTGTTCACATGTTACCGGGTCATAGTTCCCGGTCTAAGAGCCGCGACAGATCCGCCCTTTCCGCGCTGAAAGCCGCGCATACTTCGGAGGTGTATTTGACGTCGTCGCCTTCTTCTCCTGAGTTAAAACTGATAAAACTGACGGGTTACGTCAGAACTATCGCATTGTCTTCTGTCGCCATTCTTTAAACACCCGTTAACATGACATCCGCATATGTATTATACGTACCAGACAAGCTAAGTTGCACTCACTCAAAACCAAACTTAAGCCACTGCGATTAATCATGTAATGTAAGTCTGTAGCTCTTTGGCGCACAAAGCCAAACACTGTGGCGACTTCGAGGGAGTGGACGTGACGTACGGTTTGTTTTGACGGTATCCGTATTGGTTGCCGGTGTTTACAGATTCAACGAAGATAATGAGCGCAACGACGACCATTTTTGGGGTGGGTCGGCATCCAAGATGAAGCCCGGCATGGTGTGGTCGCGCGATGCATGGAAGACGTCACATTCTGGACACACCTCGTCGGAATCGCACGACTCCGCTCACATATGGTCTCCGGACTTCTTGATCACTCCAATATGCCCAATGGCCGACGTTGAGGAGCCTCTACGAAACCCGTGCCGGTGTCGGTGCGGAGGGTGGTGCGCAATGTTTAATAGGTGAGCGTCTGTCTCCCATATAGTATTTGTTTAGGTAATGCCTTAGTCATACACACAGTAACTGCCACTAGTCGAGCCCGGTGGCGTGGTGGCATGCGTCTGCGCTTCGCGACCGGAGCAGACACATAGGTGCGCGGGTTCGAGCCCCGCCGTTGCACATTTGTATTTGTAGGGGTCCGTCTATGAAGCAATGCGAAAAGCAGTCCCATGGACGTTAAATCTTGGGAGAGAGAGAGAGCAGCCCCGAAAGGATTTTAAAGTAACTTTCACTACTTGCCAGTAAAGCTTAAGTGAAGAAACTGTCTGACTTGACAACCAAATCAGATAACTTCAAAGCTTCAGGAAACCTTGGAACAGTAGGACGGAAACAACAGGCACGATTTCCCCTAACACTCATTGCCTTTGTATTACCAGCGTGAGCTTTCTCTCTATGAACAGAATATGGCTTACAGTGTGTTTGTAACGTTAACTAATTGTCTACTCTCTCTCTCTCTCCCTCTCTCCCTAACACTCATTGCCCTTGTATTCTCAGCGTGAGCTTTCTCTCTATGAACAGAATATGGCTTACACTGTGTTTGTTACGTTAACTAATTGTCTACTCTTTCTCTCTCTCTCTCTCTCTCTCTCTCTCTCTGTCGCCCTCTCCCTGCGGTGGCTGTCTTGACTACAACGACGTAGATCGGCCTGGATTTCCCGAAAGAAGCTCGTACTCGATGGGCCGTTGCACGCGAGCTCGTACGCACGTTGGAGCTCACAGGTGTTTCCGTCGCAGCACGACGACGACAACGACGACGACAACGACGACGCGGCAAACATTATCCTGTCGCGCTAATTACAGGACGCCGCCTATAGCCGCTCCATTGAGAGCCGTCGTCGTCGGCCTCACGTCGACGATAAGTCACGACGACCCTACCCCTAGTGCCGCTGGTACTGCTGCTGCTTCTACACCTAGTAAAGTTTTCGGGCTGACCCTCAGCCAAGATTGAACGTCTACGGAACTGTTGTTTACATTGCTTCATAGACGGACCCCCATAAATACAAATGTGCAACGGTGGGGCTCGAACCCGCGCACCTATGTGTCTCCTCAGGTTGCAAGGCGCAGATTTAAGCCACTACGCCACCGGGCTCGACTTCTTCTACACCTTCTACATGCTTCTACACCTACCACGTTACCACTCTGTTTACCGCCTTCCGCCTTAAGCTGATTGAAGCTGCAGGTAAACAATTCCTGCAGCAACAATGAAATCAATGCGAATAATAAGCACTGCAAGCTGTCTGCAACCATACTGCAACAACAACAACGCTGTGACGAGTCCTCGGCGAATGTCAGTCACCACGAGACGTCTAACGTGCTCGAGTCGTTCGTTATATGCGCGCGTAACCAACCCCCTTTCCTGTCGACTCAGCAATGACTGTAATGCTGACGATGCAGACGATGATAATGGTTTGTCTTACTTTTATTCATACAATATGACAACTATGAGTTATTTTGAGCCACAACCAACGACGAGATCAAAGGATCCTCACCGAGTATAGTGAATAATATTAGTCAGGTAGTTTTTCCTTCGTGTACCGTGTACCGACTTCATCAGGAAGTGTTGTGTTAGTATGTAATCGGTATTGTGTCTCATGCAGGTCCAAACTGGTAGTTTAGACCAGATACGACATACGCGGTGAAATACGTGTCGAGCCGTACGCCGAATTGTAGCTTGTGTCTTCCATAACACCAACATACAACGTCTTGTTCTACATGTATCAACCTATACACATCCGCAATTAAAGCAAAATACCAGGAACAGACAGAAGCAACTAGTATCCGTGTTTGAGAAACAGTTACCAAATCAGAACCATACCTTGTGTATATATATATATATATATATATATATATATATATATATAGGTAATTTGCTTCAGTGCGGTACGAAAGTTATGGACATTAAATTTGCTTTTGCCTGAGAATAGCCTTTTAGTCGTACGTTTTTGGTCGCAACGGCAACATTTTACGGCTCTGCACGCGAAACCTTCAACGTAATACATAACAACATATCGACTTTTTATGACTCTTCTTTAATCCCACTGTTTGCCTCTCGCTAGCTTTTGTCGGGTGTCATTTAGATTATGCAAATTTTTTCGCCTAACACGCCAGTCCTTCCTTCCATTAAGATAAAATATTTTCTGCCCTCTCCTTACATTAATAAAATATATTTTTTGCCTTTTCTTTCCATTAAGAACAAATATTTTGACACCGAGTTCTACCAAACCTTAAAATAAGCTGAGAAACTTAAGATTTTAAATCGATTATTTGTGAACGTTTTGATTGATATTTTATGCGTCACAAAACTGGTAGCAAAGTTCGTTCCAAAAATGTTGAATTTCCAGCAAATTCCAGCCCGTCAGGAGATGTTTAAATTAAACCTTCAACCGGTAGCAGAAAACTTTGGTTTGCTTTACAAAGTGATTACAGGAAGGAGTAATGGGTATATAGTTACGACATCGCGGCCGAAGCCCAATCCTCCAGTGGCACTTTCATAGAACGGGTTGATCGATTAAGGTCAGACAGAGCGGATCCAACACCACGGCTCTTTTGATTGTTCTTTTCGACAACAAGGGAATCATCTTCCACGAGTGTTTGCTACCTGGTTTTACAGGTGCTAACGAATACTACTCAAAGGTTAAAAAAAATTATGCGGGAACGTCCGACGCAAGAGGCCTGAACTCAAACAGACAACTTTTGGATCCTCCAACACGACAACAAACCGGCGCGATGATTTGATGAAAAGTTCAATTTCTATAAGGGACAATGCTTTAAGACTTTTGAGTAGATAAAGAAATATTTGCATGAGCAATTTAACTCGATTCCAAAAGACGCGTTTGGAATTGTGTCGAAGAGTAGCCAAGAAGGTGGCACAAGTGCATCGCAGCGAGGAAGAACTATTTTTGAATGGAAAAAAAACACTTTGGAAGATTAAATAAATATTATTTTTTATAAATATGTATCAGTACTTTTCAATCCACCCAGGTATATAAAATATGGCCGCCAAACGACAAATATATACATACATATATATCCCGTGTTGCTGATATGTAAAATATGTATAGGAGCAATATAAAAATAAACAATACGCAAATGCCCTACTAAACATGATGTTTGTATTTTTATTGACCAACGACAAGTCAGTCAAAGACGTGGCTAGGCCAAATGTCCCTTCAATACTTGGTAAAAGACAAAACTCTGTCAAATTCGGTGAGCATTCGGTGCATAGATGGCAGACGTATTTGCACGGGCTGAGACAAGTAAGCACATAGATAGGTATCGTCGTGCGTGTAAATCAATTTTACCTCTCGGACGTTTAAGCAAACCGCACAAAGCCGCACAAAGCAAACCGCACAAAGCCAGAGCTTCCAGGATACGTGCGTGGAGAAGCAAAACAAAACGGAGTTTAAAAACCTTTTCTTGCTTAACATCGCCGACGACAAAAGGCGAGGCTTCTAGGCCGCAGACACGTCCCGAAGTATTATATTATACTGTCTGTCGAAAATGCTATGCAAGCTAAAGTAGCATTATTATTTATCTAGTAGGGCGGCAATAACAAAAAGCAGCCACAGTAACACAGAACCAGCTCCACCCATCAAACATAGGTGCTTGCCTTTCGACTGCGTCTTTTTTGTTCTCTTCTTCTCCTTGTTTCTAACTTGGCGTTTGTTTAGCTCGCTGCGTTGCTCTGCTTTGATGCAGTATATCAACGTGCAAAATCAGCTTTTCAGAACTGAATTAATGTCTCTTTGCCTAAAGTAGTACCAGCACAATAATAAAAACCTTGTTTTTGACTTACTCTTGCTCACTACTAAAATAACCCCTCCATCAAACAAGCTGTCGGCCAGTGAGATGAGATAGCGGTAGCGGCGCGACCCTGTTTGGAGGCCTCTCCCGAAGTCCCAGAGTTCACCCGGTTGCCTTAAGCGACTAGCCAATTCCAGGCGTTTGTACCCTTCGGGGAGTAAGGCCAACTCTGGTCTGAAACGGTAAGGCAAGAGACCTGGCCCTCTTACGGGGCGTCTCCTGGAAAAGGTGGCCGACCGGCTTCTATTCGCCATAGAAAACGCGAGGGTCTGCGAGTTTGTACTCCAGCGTCTTTTCCTGGACGTCCAGCAGGGCAGTACGGCTGTGGTCATGGAGGCGATGCGCTTCTGAACTCAACCAGGGCTAATAGGCTCAATCAGCCAATAGCCCAGAGAGGGGCACCAAACTCGGCTGCATGTTTACTGTGGCCAACTGCATCCCCCAAACTATTTATTTAAAAAAATATTATTCTCCCTTGCGTTTAGTTTCTCCTTAGAGAATTCGACGTTTTTGCGTCTGAGTGCGCGCTGGCCCCTCTGATAGGGCCAAAAATCAACTTTGTTAATGATGGGCATTGTACTTGTGATTTTTCGATAGTGTAGCTGGCGAGACAAGGTGCAAGATTTTACAACCTGTTTGATGTATGCCGTGTAGCACCGAGTGAAGCAGGGACCGTTTCGTAAAGGTTTACACAAAAGAGTTCAAATAAAAGAAAAAGCTAGGAATTACGATGGAGCCCGTGAGTGGCCAGCCTGTGCGTTTGCTCCTAACGCGCCGTTTCTACATTGTCCATTGAAGTGTACACGAATCGACAGACGTTGGAGGAATAATTAGCTGAACCGTCGGTGATTTGTTTCAGTCGCTCACAGATTTTGTGAATAAAGCCAGCCTTTATAATTTTTGCCCCGTCCAGAGTTTCTAACGCAAAGGACAAAGTTCCAAGGGCTCATTGATGTCGAAGTGCCTATTAAGTCATTCACGGTAGCATGACAGATAAATGACCTTTCGTTCTAGATAGGCATATATTCAGACTATTGGAGAGTTTGTTTTCATTTGAGCATAAACCTAACTATACGAAGATCTCAGGGGGTCGCGCCAAAGCGTCCTTTGAGACAGCGTTGCGTTTTGGGACAGTTTGCAGAGAACTGATCTCAAGCTGGACATCGAGGACACCACTGCGGAATTGAAGGAAGGTTCGTGCGCGGCGACTTCGGGGCTGCCCTAGTGGCAAAACCGGGCATTTCACTGAGATTACTGGAGGAAACTTCAGTAACCTCAGCTGAGTTGACATAGCAGGCGACTTTTTTTTACAGCGTAGGGTGCAGCTAATCGAACTGCCCTCTTTTAAAGAAAGGAAAGAGACATCCCGAAGGTGATCAAAAAAGTTAGGTGGGTGACTTATACTTTTTGTCCGTTAAGTAGAAGGTCGACCACCATTTATACTAACGCGAACTTCGAAGCAAACTTTGAATCATAAAGATTGCGAACACAGAAAGGTTTTTTTCGGTTTAATGAGGTGTTCTGCTCAAAAATATGAGTGATCTGCTCAAAAAGAACTCCACAGACTTTGGTACTGGAGCGCCCAGTCTGATGAATAGATGGCCTCTGTTATCAGAAAATCCGCAAGGCGCCTTGTAAGTTTGCTTGATAGCAGTTTCATTTCACAGCTCCATTTCATCATTGAAAACTAAAGGATTACCTTATCCTTATTATTCGAACATAACTTAAACACCAAGGGCATTGTGGGCTGCGACCCTAATGTCACACGTGTGTTCGATCCTAATACAACTGGATGTATAGTTTTCCATAATAGGTTGTCCTGTAATATAATAATTCACCATAAAAGTACTGGAGATTGGCTTTTATGACACTTTTTTACAGCGATGTTTGTTTCTGAAATGTTACACTGCGATATAAGTGTAGTCTGTCCAAGGCAAATTTCAATCCTATTGTTGTGCAAAAAATGTGTGTGGGTGCTAACAGCATTATGTTCAGTCGTGTTGCACCTCCAGGACCTAGACACCTTCTAGCTTAGTCAGTTTCGTAAGTTTAGCATTTGACCCTTTGTTTTCTGATTATGAGGGGTTTGCACGCTAATAATCCTTCGATCACTTTCTTCATCGTGGTCTTTATACACTCCTATGACTTTTCAACGTTGAGCCGCATCGTCTAACGACAGGATGCCCAGCAAGTATTCGGGTAACGTCCGCATCTATAGAAGGGCTATTCGAATTGCCCCACACTCCAGAACTTCTTTGGCAGCAATGTCGTCTTTTAGTGTGGGATCGCTGTGTGAGTGAAGAAGCGTATGCAAAAAACGATTGCCTTCCACAAACGCATGCTTGCTTTTTGTTTCACTTGCACTGATCGGTTTACCCGTATTCAGATGTGCTTTATGCTAGACCCTCTTTCTGTTTTGGCTTCGCCTCTGCAAAGAAAATGTACACAGTCAAGCTCGTTCGGATTAGCGCTTTCCTCTTCAAAGCTGCTCTAACGTCATCATGGCATCTATTATAAAACTTTCTTTTGCGCCGGTGTTTTGCATGTATAAGAGTGTTTTGTTTCTAACTGAGTTTGCAGATTAGGATTAAATGTTTAAGTTATAATAAATAACCATACTCCGCTGTGAGGAAGCAGATTCAGTTTGACTAGCCGCACCAGTGAAAGTTGGCTATTCCGCGTTCTTCCTGCTTGTAGCTGCATGAGCGTTTTCTCACCTAACTAATGACAATTTTGATTTCCTCGGAGCTTTTCCCAGCATACACAGCTATCGGCTAGTCAACAGAGATACCGCCGGCGGCGACGTATCTAGAGCTGTATCCTCCGGAGGCATCGAAACGTGTTTAGTCGTCGCGTTAAGCCCTTTGTTATCGCGCAAATAAAACAAACAATTTGCAAGCATGCGTGGCAGAAAGCGTACTCCACTCTTACCAGCGTACGTAAACCGAAAGCTTAATAGACATCTGTCTTAATGGTTCTTGTCGTAATACACACAGTGTGTTTGGAGACGGTTCTGCAACAAAGTCCGCTCGTTCTAGGTGTTCGTGATCGCTCAGACCGGGGCAATTCCGGCTTCTAGTTGTCATCGTCTCTTTAAGCCTGACCAGGTTTATATGCTTAGAATAAGGTTTCCGCAACTTGACGGGCTTCATACACGTTGTACGCCATACTTCATGCGCCCGGCTCTCAACATCACAGACGGCAGCATCGAAGAGCAGAGCGAGAGCCATTAGCACGTTTTAGCACATGGCTACAGCGAATTAAAGCCAATGAAGCATGCAATGGTAGTAATCTTAAATAAATATTTGGTTCCTCTCATCGAGTTGGTTGCCAGGCTATCTCGATAAGCATCTGAGGCCATCTGGAGGCAAAAAGATAGGGCACTCGAGTATCAACCGCGTGACTTTGGCGTTCTAATAAATTTGAAATCTTAAAGGTCTTCTGGAAGGCAGTAGCGGTACAGGCAGAGCTTACCCATGCAAATGCAGTCACCGTAATGTCCGATTATTTGGTCCTCCGTTTTCACTGAAGACAAAATAGGCTGGTCTAGCTAGGGAGAGGCCCGAGGTGAAATACGTTGCCTTACCAGAATCAGCTCTGTGGACGAGAATCAGTGATCGACGGCCATTTCGAAATTGTGGTCCTAATAGGCGCAACGTTGCAATGCATATAAAAACATTAAGAAGTTAATGAAAGAATCTGCTTGCGAGGACATCATATCGACCACGATCACAGCAAGAGTTGAGAACACACATTTTGCAACACGGTGACTTCAGTGAAGACCAGCTGGCAGCCTTGGGCTTGGGGAATAACAGTAGCTGCAAAACGTGCCTTAACGTTTATTTATAACCATGCTTCCATGTTCTACTAGAATATGTTGACCCACAATTACGTAAACGCTTAAACACCAGCAATTAAACGATTTATTCCTCTCCTGCTGCAGGAATGGGAACATCCCGTTCGACCATCTCTTTAGCACAATTGCGGTCGTCGTCGTTCCAGATCAGTTCAATGGTTTTGTTGAAGGCGAAACGATTCTCGTCGTCGAGAAACTCGACTAGTAGATAGTCAAGTGTCTGCTGTACCTTCTGTGGACTGGCAGATTCGGCGACGTCCTCTGAGCGTTCCGCTATATATGAGAACGCTCTCGGGCTCAGACTTGTTATTGAGGGTTCTGCAGATTCCCCAAGTGGCTGTCGAAGTAGCCTATGCAGAGAGATGGAGAACTCTAGCAAGACTTCGAGCTGCGAGAAGACATGCAACCTACTCAAACGAGGTCGGGCAGCGCAAACACGAGAAAGATGAGGTGTAATGTCGACGCTATCGCGAAGAAACACGGGTACCCCGAACAAGCCACAGATGCGTGAGGATCTGGTGGGACAGCAACAACATAAGGCAGAATAAACGCAACCGATATCTTGTTAGTAGGTCCTCTTGGTTCTGAGTACAACCATAAGCTAGATAACTGAGTGCACAAAGCAAAGATTATGAAAAGTCTTAAATTGCAATTTGGCCCAGTTCTGTGGAACCTTTAAAGCGGCGCGTGAAAGAATCCCTAGCAAGAATAGAACGTTGTTTTTGAGTTCGATACTTACTGTTTTTCGGCGATAAGCACGCTGAGAAGGACGTTAACTAAATCTCGGGGCAATATTCCCGGGGCGTTGCTAACCCAGTGCTTTAATACGGCGATCCAAAATAAGGTCCGGTTCTCGGGCCCAGACTTCTCAGAAACATCGAAGGATTTCCGTACGGCTGTAACAGTAGCGACAAAATAATTAATATGCGCTATATTTATCACCATTACTATTACCCAATCGACGCAGAGTTCGTTTCGTCAGTGCAATGCTGTGCGAATAGGCTGCTCATGCTAATGGTTGCTTAGGATGTAACTTTTACCTAATTTAAGCTAAATGTTTGATAAACCAAATACTGCGTTTTTACGTATGTAATGTGCAATAGGCCGCCAAATGACTTAAAGTACTGTGTCAAACTCTAGGTACTCTCTACGGCGGCTGCCGTTAAGTGAGGCAAACTTTGGCACACTTCTGAATAATAATAATAATAATAATAATAATAATAATAGCATGCTGGAACCCAGACTAGGACTTCATGACGATAAAAGGCCCGACGGTGTAACCATTCCGCTGTGGGAAAAAGGCAAATGTCTGGTTTGGGATGCGACAGTATCCTGCCCGGCCGCACCGTCTTATTTATGCCACAGCGCGACGGAGGCGGGATGGGTTGCCGAACACGCAGAATGCCGAAACACGCAGATGGGCCCAGTCAGCAGAAGTACAAGAAAATTTATAAAAGACTTAGGTGATCGAATACGAGCAAACACCGGGTATATATGCGAAGACGAATTTCTGAGGCAGCTGCTTTCACTAGCAGTTTGCAGAGGAAATGCCGCGTCGATATGCGATGGGCTGAGAATAGCTAGATGGTAACCATAAAATAACGAGGATACACATTCACACCTCACAATTGTATTGTCCTAACAAATAATAATAATAATAATAATAATAATAATAATAAATGCACAATCTCTTTATTTGAGACATCTGTGCTTCCCGCTATCTTGTCCGATCATGGTCGATTATAACCCACTCCGGCATTTACCTTGAGTAAATTGAAAACCATGACCGTCCGAATGCAAGGCAATGGCTTTGCCACTAAGCCCCGTATTTTTCACTTTTGCCAATAATAATATACACAAGTTTATCATTGTGACTACTGTTGAGACGTTGCAAAATAAATGTTTTATTATTTTAAAAAGCATGTTGTGAACAAACGCCTTATACAAAACATGCCGGCAATTCTGGTTGTACAATCTAAATAACTTCTCTAAGACTGAATATTCCGTCTATTTTTTTTTTTTTTTTTTAATTTTTTTTTTTTGTTCTGGGAGGTTTCGGTAATGCATGATGCACATGCGCCACTAGCAGCCTGCGTGACTAGTGTGAGACTCGCAAACCCACTAAACCCGGATTCCTCCCCACCCCCCCAGGCTCGGTATTACTTTGGCATTACATCGAAACCGTGGGAGAGGCGTCCCTGCCGTTCTCCTTCAATCAGCTCTATCCCTGACTATCATCCCGCATGTCTACCTGCGGTTGGATAGGGGGATGCCATTTTGTAATCCGTCCTGTGAGGGTGCGTCGAGACCATGAGGGCCTGGCTGCTCCCCACCCCCTCCCCCCTCCCTCGGCTCCTCGTCTCGACCACTCTCCCGAGAGACCCGCTCAAACCTCTCCCGCCTGGCCGTT
Source organism: Dermanyssus gallinae (assembly GCA_003439945.1). Classification (NCBI taxonomy): domain Eukaryota; kingdom Metazoa; phylum Arthropoda; class Arachnida; order Mesostigmata; family Dermanyssidae; genus Dermanyssus; species Dermanyssus gallinae. The sequence continues at coordinate 6,328 of QVRM01001773.1, read as the reverse complement.
TCCTTGGCTGTCTTGAGTGTCAAAACAGCGTCGAACAAGTTCGTCGCCTCCCTCCATGCCTCCGCCGAAGTCATCATATGGGAGACCACCTCCTTGATGGGTCGGCCCCTCACAGCGGTTGGTGCTGCGTCCCGTGCTTCCCTGAGAGCATCACACCGCAGAACAGTATGCTCTACGTTGTCCGTTTCTCCAGAGTCGCACAGTACGCAGATATCGCTGATGGCCTTCTTGATCCTTGATATTCCGTCTATTAAAATTAATAAATTGTTTCATATTGGGCCTTACTGTGGGTAAGTAGAAAGCAGTCTTTTCGTTCAGTGACGGACATCGTTTCAATACGTTGCAGGTCCGGGAGCGCGAATGGCAGAGTTGGATTTTCTGGGTCCCATAAACTCCATATTGGGGTCATAGGCACGTGTTTCACGGTATCCTCTACCCTATCAAGCTCTGCAACACAATTAGAATCACACCCACCTGTTAAACTGAGCTACTTTTAAATGTCCATTATAGCGAATAAAATAATACATATTATTAATATAAGTAGTGGTTGAAGCAACAATAGTGATATTACGAAACAAATTTCTCCTAAACCTATTATTAGCGATCAGACACAACTTTTTTTTATTAATAATGGAAAAAGAGATAATGACAGAGTTGTTAGTAAATACTTTTTTTTTATAGTTTTTCTGTACCACCCGGTCCGAATGCAAAACATGGAATTTCACTCACAGTCAGTTTGCGAATGCGCGGCAAGAAAATATGAGTGGCTGATAATAGTTACTAAAAGCTATTAACTCATATTTTACTGTAATTATATCGTTAAAGATCTAAGACACATGTAATAACTAAGAGACAAATAGCCAATATTGGGTGTTTGACGGAAATATAGCTAGTACTCTTCGATGTTGAGGTTGGTTTTTGATGACATACTTTCTAATCGTGTAGCTCTACTAGCCATAGACGTTATGTTGGTAGCGTTTGACTTAGACCATTGTAGTGGCGTCATCGTATCGTAGAGCTTGGAAAAAATAGCATCGATGTTGCCAGGAATCGGATTTACACAAATAAAATAAATTCGTATTAAGTATTATGTCCACTAATCACACCGTTTTGAGTGAGAAGTTTGACAACCATACCGTCGATGATGATTTGTTGGTCGCCGCCTGCGTTGTCCTTTCGATGCGATCCAAATAGAATGCCGTATATCGCGCGCCGGACGCGAATGACAGCATTATGTACAGATAACCTTGACATATCTTCCAGGAAAACTAAGAATGTCGCTTGACGGGTCATTAGCGTCTTCGCCATATTTAACCTAAACTTACACTGTAAGTAAAGGCAATGTCAGCGCAAGAATACAGACGAATAAAATAAATATGCTACCTAAACACCGCGCGAACAAGATGCCAATATTTATTTTTTGGAAATTGAGGGCACGACGAGCAACACTTGTAGATTACCGGTGCATTAGCTTTATACAATATCAATGTCAACGACGCATGTTAGGGGCAGTAATCGGGCAAACGCAATACAAACATATTACGGATAAGTACTTTAAAACGAGGCTACCAATAATAATAATAATAATAATAATGGTAAATCAAGCTCTGCAGCCCATATCCGTAGAGGTTCAGCGCGGCAACGCTGCGGCTGTAGAAGAGTCTGTTTCCTGTAGTATTAATTCCCCATAATTGTTTAGTAGGGAAACAAATTAAGCTAATCAGTTGGATAGCTGTTTAGAAGAAGTCACTTTCATGTAGACGCTATGTCCTGCCCGCCGATTAGAATCCCGACTTAACCAGCAAACAGTTATAATTACCCCCCGAGGCCAAACAATGAAATCCACTCCAGGCCAAGCCGGGTGAATATGCAACGGCTTTGTTAAAGGCCTTGACGCAGTCAAGAAACATTACCCCCCCCCCCCCCCCCCGCCCTCGCTTCCCGAAAACAAACTACGTTCCATTAATGAAATGCAAACATATAATAACTTATTAACGCCTACAATTAAGCATGCGTTCTCCTGAAGGTGTGTGTGTGTCTTATTACAGCTAGATCAAATTTTAGTGAAGTTATTGAAAAAGCTTAACAAGAAACGTTACAGGGATTTAGACGTTTGGGGAAATGTTCCTCAACGAATTAGCTCTCGAATTAGGCCTCTTTAGCTACGAATTAGCTCTCAAATTAGTCTCTTCAGCTAGCAAACGCTATATGACGTTTGAACACGCCAGTTCAGAGTCTCTTCAGTTCGGAGCACGCCAGTTCAGTTCTCTATCAACTGAAGCATATGAAGCCCGGACATCATACACTGCACGAATGCGAGCGCATGTTTCGTTTGACAGAGAAAACCGACCGGGCGTGTTCCGAAGCGTTTTCAGAAGTACACGCAACAGAAGTTTGCTAGTCGAACGTCTGTGTGAAAAAAGTGGTTGTAAGAGCGTTAAAAATAAAGGCCGTTAGGCATATGCCTGGAAGATTTAGGCGCATTCAGCGGTGCTTCTGCAGCTGCTACCGAACGTGTATAATGACAGGAGGAGGCTCTTTCGAGCAATTTTTGTAATTAATTAACGGTTAAGTGTGCATTTCAGTAGAGGAAAAATTTTCCTGCAAACACGCAGATATAATTGGTTTGTCGACAATAATAATAATAATCGACTGGGACTCTCGCAATCGTACATTTAGTGGAAATATGTCAGGACGAAAAGCTTGATACAACCACTTTTGGTCGTAAATACGGTTCGCCATCTCTTTCCGGATCATCCGTGGAGAGGAGAGGAGGAGTTTCGGGTTGCCCCGGAAAACATTCCGGAGGTAACGTTAGATGAGATCGAGCCAGCAAAAAAAATGACACTCGCAAAGGCACCCGGCCCGTACGGAGTTCCCCCTGGAGCAGCGAGGCTGCTAGTGAAGCGCTGGTCAAATGTCTTTCAGACCCTGACCAACAGACTTCCTAGAGAAGGGCGTTTTCCGAGGCTGTGGAAGAAGGCTAATCTGGTCCTGATTCCGAAAGGGGGAGGGAATGCCCCCACAGGAGGGCCTGCCTACCGTCCCATATGTCTTCGCGACACTATGGGTAAGATCTTAGAAAACGTGATGGTTGAGCGGCTCAACGCCGAGATCGAAGCCAAGGGGGCTCTATCAGAAGCACAGTATGGCTTTCGGAAGGGACGGTCCACGTTCGACGCCCTGGCAAGAGTACTAAGACGGGCAGGTGAGCAGCTAGCGAAGACCCCCAAAACGGGACTTTGTGCTGCTCATTCTCCCAAACGTCAGGAACGCCTTTAACTCGATAAACTAGAAAGTGGCAATCCAAGCGATTGAGCCCAAGGGCATCTCGCCCTATCTCCGTCGAATTATATCATCGTACCTGTCGGAAAGAGGCCTGCTGACCGGCGATCAGAGCTACGCAGTTACTGCAGGGGTCCCGCAAGGATAGGTTCTGGGACCGGTCCTGTGGTGATACTCGACAAAAGACTGACTGGCGCAGCGCACATACAGCACGTGTCAGCAAAGGCCCGAAAGGTGGCCAGCAATCTGGCGCGCCTGATACCAAGAGTCGGAGGAGTCAGAGAAGAAAAGCGCCGCCTTTTGACAACTGCTGCAGAATCCGTCGCCCTTTTCGGAGCACCGGCATGGGCAGACAGGGCACTTAGGACGGCATGCAACAGGAGGAAGCTGAGGTCGGCGCAACGGCCGGTGGCCTTAAGGGTCTGCCGCGCATTCCGTACCGTGTCGACTGAGGCCCTACTTGTCGTGTCCAAGATGCTGGCCATGGGATCTGCTGGCCGGGGAGCGAGCAGAACGAACGCTGGACGGTGATCTAGACCCCACACGGGCTAGATTAGCTACTTTGGACTCCTGGGGGGTCACCAAGGGTCGCTGGACCAAAAGTCTGATCCCGGACCTACGGCAATGGTACGACTGCAAACACGGCGAGCTATCTTATTATGCGTCCCAGGTGCTGACCGGCCACGGCCAATTCCAGACGTATATGGTTAAGATCAACAGAGCCCAAGTCGACTCCTGTGTACTATGTGACCCGGGGGAACCGGATGATGTAGAGCACACTGTTCTGCATTACGGGGCCCTCCGGGAAGCGCGGGACGCGGGGGGTGGCCGCTGTGCAAGGCCGACCGGTCAGCGAGGTCATCACCCATCTGATGACTACAGCGGCGGCCTGGAAAGAAGGTATTGCTTTGATGCAATCATGTCCGCGAAGATGGTCAAAGAGACTGCCAGGAGAGCTCGTCTTAGCGTCCACTCAGGCTCCGGTCGAGAGGGGGAATCTGTAGACGGGAGGCGGGTGGGTGATAGGCGGGCGGACCAGGCTAGGTAAATACAGCAAAGGATTCCCCAGATGATGACTCTCAACGCACCCACAGGCGGGCGGGCTGTGGAAGGTGTCAACGGCCTTCTTGAAGTCGCCGCCCCGCACCAAAGCGGGTTAGGGCGACTGTAGGAAGGCTGGAGTAGGGAGGAGAGGCAAACTGGCCACTCCCATGGATACGAAGCGATGCCTAGCACTTACCGTTCCCTGAGGGTGGGAAGTTTATCAATGCTGAGAGGTTTCAGCATAAAAAAAAAAACACTTTTGGTAATTTCACTCTTACTTCAAAAGAAGACATCTCCGCCTTATTCTATTGGAAAACTATTTTTTGTCGAGTTGTACTCGTAGAAGTTTGTTAGACAAATTTTGGGAGACCCTGTATATATATATACAGGGTATTACAGGAATATTTGATCAACGATATATGGAATTGTAGAGCTCGTTAAGGCAATATTTGTTCCAATGAAACATGGTCTCTAAGAGGCCCTGTTTCGGAATGAGAGTTAAATTACTACAATTTGTGACATTGGTGTTTTTGCCCGACATAGGAGCATAGAAGGTGCTGTTGCGAGACAACCATGCGAAAATTCTGCTTCTTTCGAAGAACTCATAAAGCCGGTCAGAAGATGCTACATGGTCGCTTAGAAGAGAATTCGCCAAAATGAAGGTATTTTATTAACCTTCACGCCCAATACCTCGAAATCATTACCTTACGACCACTTACAGCGCTCTAAACTAACATATTCATGCAAATGCACTTAATCTGGACATGCCCTCCGAAAAATCGTAATTACTCCGCAACCACAGCTCGCATTGCCATAAGTTTGGTACCAAAATGATCGTCATGAAATGCGCATTTGCCTGCATCCAGCCGAGAAGCGCTGAAATATACAGACAGACAACTCGGCTGTATATTTATCTATAATAGCATGCATATGTCTTTTTGATAGAATAATATTTGGCGTTGCTTTTCGCGAGCCCATTGGTGGCGTCTCGTCTCCTCTTAAACTCCGACTTGGCCTAGAGAATCTCTGCGAAACACTGACTATGATAATCTTGAATGGCGTAGCCTCGACCCTCGCTCGGCGCTCAAAAACGTGCTTTAACTTACAGTGCTACGAGGGCTTAAAAGTATGTGAATCATTCTTTCTTGCCCGTTATCGTCCTGACATGGCCGATTTCTAGAACAGGGCCTGCAAGTGGTGCTCAAATGCCCTAAAAAAGACCAAGCTCGTATATATTGAAACCCAAGAAACAAAGATTCATGCAACAAAATGCCAGGCTTAAAGATGGATCCGCCAGATAAACGGAAGGATTGCATGCCCCATTTCGTCCACACTTCTTGTCCAGCATTTCAGAGATATGTTCTCGTCAGCAAACACAATCCCTCACAAAGTGCCATGTTCCAAGGACCGCACAACGAAATAGCCAGCATCAATACCGACGCTTCACTTTAAAAGAAGTTCCGGTTGCAATTTTGCGCCTGGAAAGGCGCCGGAACCAGCTATGATTTGAAATTATCAAATGAAGCAGTTGGAATCGCTGCAAACCATTACTCACTTAATGAAGATGTTCCTGGACAAAAAAAAATGTACGGGCTAGTTGTAGTAAGCTGTATTCTTGCCGTGATTCCTTGAAGACAGCATGGCGCTGCAAGTCAACACACGCAGTTTGTGCACTCCTCGAGAATATTAAGAAAACAGTAAGCCGCCGCTTTAAAGTGCAATCTTTGAAATATTTGCAGATTTAAAATTAGATTTTGATACTGCACCTCGCAACGCCGCCCTTTGGACAATGACAACATTAATGGTCGGACCACGGAATTTTCTCAAGCAATTAGCGGTGTTCTGCAGGAGAACTATGTTGCCGGACATCCCAAATTTGGACAGACAACGGGGTGTTTGCACAGGGCGATAAGCTAGTTTCCAGTTTCTGTTTTCTGTAATTGTTCGGTGAGCTGCCGGCGATTGTGAAGCAGATGCATTCATCAGTGCAACTCATCCA
>QVRM01001772.1:0-138161 GCA_003439945.1 Dermanyssus gallinae | reverse complement strand
TCGAGCGTGATTGAGTTCGTCCGAAGTATCAACGACAGTCCGATGTCGGCTCGAACGAAACAGTCCAATGTCGGCTCGGAACTTCCTATCGTCTACACATTGCTCTTCCAAAGACAAAGCGACAAATGGAATAAAATTGCTGGACTTTAAATACGCTCCAATAATATGCCGTAAAAACAGTCTCGGCACGAAGAGTATCTTTAGTTATGCTTGTAAATGCATCATGATCCGCTATCCACTCGGATGTAATGCTCGAGCAGACGATTCACTTGCCACGAAAGACATAAGAAGGCGGAGACACTAAAACAGGCCTTTGAAGAAACTTATCTCTCAGCGGTCATGCTCACAGAAAGACGAACAAAATGACACTCCGAGTGGGAATTGCCTATTGTTTGCCCTGTGTACAAAAAGCTTCTACTCCTAACCTTTAAATAAAAGGCCAAAATCTCTAATAGTGGCAACCTGTAAATTATAATGGAGCTATGTATGGAAGAGGACAATTTCAACAAAGAGGACAAAGCAGTATAAACTTTAGAGTTACTTGATATTTTAATTCAGAACCTCTGTAAACAGTAATCAACATTTGAATAAAGCACTGTTGTCAAATCAAATTTGTTACATACATGGATTATGAAATATAGACTATATATTTATGTAATGTAGACGACTGATGATATACATATTGAATGTGCATTATTTAATATTCGTAATTAATATACAATATATTCCTATGTAATGCATGGATTAGAGATCAGATTTATCTCAAGCATGTAACGTCTAAATAAATTCGTCAACGCATGCATAATAAGCCTCATTATTGTAGCATGACGAAAATAGGAGCAGTTAATCAAAATAGTGAACATGCAAAGGCTGATACTTAATACATGAATTCTTGTGTTACGAATGGTAGTGGAGTTGATTATGCATTGCGCAAAAGCACACTGCAAACTACGTTGAGTTGTTTGCAATAGCTACCAAGTTGTTTTGTTTTTGCAGTCGCGGAAGTAGTCGTTTACAAAATCGAATCTGGCTAGCATTCCGTTTAGGAAACCTCTGTTTAGCAAGTAGTAGCGATCATCATTTATGTAGCTAATATATATATATATAAGCTTGTGAAACAAAGATGAATTATATGTGTATATCGTTTTTATGTTGAAGTAACTAATGTAAAAGTAATGAGTACGTTTTACAATTTTGTGGTGCTAAATAAAGTGTTTCTTATATATTATTTCATATGTCAGTAACGTGAATGGTTATCCACTGATTATTATCTCTGCACGTAATATATATATATATATATATATATATATATATATATAGCGAATGCATTCATTGGAATGGAATGCCTATCTACTAGTAAATATCCGAATTGAACTATGCATAGCGCTGAAACTTCAGACAATGAGGATTTCAAATGTGTTATGTTTCAGGATGGAACCATGAAGTGTTTCGATCTTCGGCGAAAGGAGGCGATTCGAACATACGTGACCTCTTCCGAGAGCGTGCGAGACATCAAATTTTCACCACACGAGGTATGAAGCGAATCTTCTCTGCTCGCCATTCAATCTAATACGTGCAGATAATTTCCTTGATTAAAGGGCAGCAACCGACATAAGATGCAAACGGCAGACTTAGAAGGTGCACGATAATCGATGTTGATTTGCTTACGGCTGTATTGAAAAGGTGCTGCGATTACTGTCATTGGTGTGATAGTTTTTCTCAGCTCAGAATGTCGACGAATTTCCGATTTTGTCGATAAAACCCATCTTCTCTAGGCAAGTGTGAGTTATTGCTAACACAAGCAGTAGGTGGCTTGCGTCAGAGTCGATGTTGGTTGTGAAATGATGATGGTGGTTGTTAAGACGGATTTTGATACAGCTGTCATGATGATGATGCTGATCTCAATGTAACGCTTGCGCGGCTTCATGCGAATGCAGGTGAATTCATTCGCTGCGGTGCAGGAAAACGGCAACGTACAGATCTGGGATTGGCGTCGAAGTGATCGTTGTATCCGCCAGTTTACCGCTCATTCTGGTCCGGTGTTTTCGTGCGACTGGCATCCCGAAGATGGCCTATTAGCAACAGGCGGACGTGATAAGACCATCCGCGTGTGGAACATGCAGAGCACTCCAATGCTGGTTTGCACGATTCGTAAGTTCGGTTGTAAGGCCAGACAGTCGTAATGAACCGTAAACTCGGTTCGAGACACGATATGACCGAACAACAATCGGATTTCTCAACCAACAATGCGCTTGACTGACGGCTTTGCGTGCTGCAACAGTCCACATATGAATGTGGAAATCGTACGCATGCAACAACTCGAATGAATACTGAGACACATTGAGTTATTTTTCTGCACCGAGCTGTTACTGGCCGTTAGGAATGCAAGATTTTCTATGCTACACATTTGGACTACTCATTGGATATCTGTAGCATCATTCCCATAGCATCAAAACCTAGTTTAAATTCAGGCCGTAAGTAAACTTACTATGAACATAACACGACTTGATCAAGTCAGCTTGAATTCGTTTCCACAGTCAACGCAGCGGTAACTCTCGTAAACTTGATGCTGAGCCATGTTTTATGGTGATAAGAGTTTACGTACAAGCTTGGCACGGTACGACTAACCAATCTATCTGAAATTAGGCTATTGTGTGTGTTGAATACAGTATTTACTACAAAGAAAAACATTTGTCATTTGAATAATTAAATTTTTATTTATTTTCTACCAAAAATACATTTTGTTTTGCAGATACAATTGCCTCCGTGGCTAACATCCGTTGGAGGCCTAATCATCATTACCAGATAGCATCAACGTCACAGGTTTGTCATTGTTGGTTTGACACAAATTGTTTAGTTGTTTATTTGTCAAATATTTTGGTGTTTATGTATCTATTTTGTATTTCAATGCGATCGGACTTGTGAGCGAGGCTGGATAATAATGGGATAGAAGATATCAGAAAGAGTAAGACGAAGAAGAATACGTATTGGGCTTATACTGTCGTTTGTTTTTTGCTTTTCACATCAGTTAGAATTCACTTATAATAAGGCTGTTCAAATCATAGTCACAAGGCTGTTACTATGTACAAGTCTCAATGCTGCGCGAGTTCAACGGGTTCTGGTAGACGGTGCGTGTTTCTCTGAATTTGCATTATTTTTTCTTTGGACGCCCTCCGTGTTTTCAAGCGAAGAAGATGGATGGCTGAAGGACTACGAGTATTTGATCTTGGTCCGTAAGCAGGAATGCAGTTGTTTATATATATATATATATATATATATATAGCAATCATACCCTGTAAGACACGAATTACATGGTTAGAGGTGTTTAATCCCGTTTTGCTTAATGCCTTTCAGGTGCTCGAGCAAAAGGTCAATATTTGGGATATTCGGCGCATGTTTGTCCCGTTGTTTGCGTTCGCCGAGCATAAAGACGTTGTCACAGGCTGCGCCTTTCGAAGTCAAGGAGACGTACTCCTGAGCACGGGCAAGGACAGCATGCTCATTCTGCGGACATTTGACTACGCAATACAACCAGCGGCTAAGGCCAATCCGGTTAGACCACTAGCTAAGCGTGCAGTTTATTTAGTGAAATTCCGGCGTGATCCCTGATTGTATCGCCTTCTTGGGCTGTTGCTATACTCTACTGCTGTTATTTTCAGTCCATACTTTTTTGTAGAACATTTTGTTGTTGATTATTATATAACGAGTTTCCCTTAATTGCGGGATTTGCTTTAAACTTGGTCTCACAAAAATGTTTCTCTTTAAACTCAAATAATTTAGTGCTGTGCTTTTACTACTGTAATTAGTCTGCTCTTATTTTTCCATGTAATTGAGCCTATGTGACGAATCGGTAGTTCACACGGCCGCACGTAAATATGGCATATAGGTTTGAAGATAAATCTTAATGAATAAATAAACCAAAATTGTAATTTGCCCTACAACCTTCTTTCGGGGGAGCTAGCGTTTCTTGCTAGTACGCTTGGGTTCAGTATTTGAGAGATTGGCCGTGCGTTTCTCGTTTACTGTAGCAATATGCTTAAATTGCGTTTAAGGGTGCCAAATTTGATTTGGCATGAGCGATGATTGGTCGCCGACTAAAGCCGTGTTTGGCTCGGCGCGGTTGAAGCTTGCAGCTCTAGAAATGATTTCTATTATATAAAGCTATAATTAAAGAAAACAGTTTTATTACTTGATGTGCCAGTATCTACAACAACTTACAATAACAAAGCGAGCAGGCTAGGTTCTACGCTCACGGCTGCTTGTCCCGGAGTAATTTAAGCAGAGTCTTCTGTTGGCGCCTTTCGGCGAACTTGACCAGCTCCCAATATCCATTGCACTTTTATGTTTCAGCTTTAATAACGTGTGATATTGTGTGATAAAGTGTGAGTAATAATATATAATGTGTGTCGCGCCAGAATCAAACGCGCCACTTCTTATGCTAGAATTGCTGGCCACGCACTACTTCCGTTCTGTACCGTCGACATGGCCGACCACTTGCCGGCAGCTTGTTAATTCGTGTTGTTTGAAATGCGTTCCTCTTTGACAGGTGGCCCACCGGTTTAACTCCGAAGACAGTTTGGCCGTTGCGATGTGGGACAAGTTGAAGGCAAATGCCGGTAGGAAATCGACGAAAACGTTTCCGAGTGGAGCTATCGTGTCTGCCGGTTTTAGCCGGAAGGGAGCACCGGCGCCCGCCGAAGAAACACATACGTCTTGCCGATCCGATCTTGCGATTATCCAGGGCATTTCGGGTGTGAGTATCCCTTAAGAAAAGTTGTCGCAAAAGAAGCGGCCGTACACTACGACTGGTAGTAACGGTTGTAGCACTAACAATGGTAAAAAAAACTGGAGCAAAAGCTGTAAAAGTCGTAGCACACGGTCTAATAGGAATAGATAGAAGGCCCTGCTTCCAACACCACAGGTGTTTCTGCAGCTGTGATGCAATAATACTTGAATGGTTGCAGTTTTAGTATATATTATATATATATATTTACTATAGGTTTGATGTGAGGAGAAGTGCTATTGTTTGCCTTAATTATAACGTTTAGATGTTAGGGTGACTATTATAGTTATTTAGCTTTTAATATTTTTCTTGTCAGCGTTAAGAATGGAGAGCATACTGGAAGGTCACGTTTCTTTGCAGGACGCATCATCTGATTCGAGCTTTACTCGACTTGCTCTTGGCTATCGTCTCTGCGGGTCTCCCTTTACTGAACTATGTGAACACAACGCTAAGGTAATTGGTCAAAAAATAAATAAATATATATGTGGGGCTTGAAGGTGGCCTTGTAGACAGTTCTCAAAGAAACCTTAAGTGCCGCTATTCTAGAAGCAATTAATCAGTTTTGGTGATAATATGCAATACCACCTTTGTATAACTTAACTTATTTTTTATATATATATATATATATTACTTTATTTATAGCAAACGAACGACTCCTTCATTTATGGGTATGCGTGCATATATATATATATATATATATATATATATATCACTCAATTAACATTGTCGTCGAAACGCCGTTCAGTGTGCTGCAGAAGCAGGTCGAGCGCAGGTAGCTCAGACGTGGAGAATACTCAAGACTCTCTTCCCGACGGTCATTGGTGAGGAAGACGCTATTGGAAAGGATCCCATCATGCAGAGGTCATTTAATGACGAAAGAGGTACTTAATCGACATATATATATATATATATGTATATGTGCTCCATACTTCCCTAAACGTATACGTTATTAAAATATGCGTGATGTTACAGCACACTTGTCTTTAGGACGAACATCAAACGTAGTAAAAATACATCCTCTCTCCCTTGCTCATTTCTGCTTACGTCAATATTTTTATTCTGCCGAAGTAGTAATAGTATAAGATACCGTATCGCCGCAAAATGCAATCTTGTACAATCTTAAAATGAATTAGCCCGTTCGTGTGGGGCCTTGCAGCTTTACAGCTTGCAGTTTTCACATTTTATCATATGCCTGGGATAGTGTATGTCGATATGTCCTGTTATGCCTGGGAATGTATGTTGTTGATATGTCCGTACATATGCAAATTACCCGCTGATAGTTTTGGCTCGCTCACTCAGTCCTTATAGCTGTTTTACGTGCTATATAGTGGTTTACTTGCTACTCAACGTGAGCGAATAAATAGGAATATATTCATATTTGTATGGTCTGCCTGCAGGCGCCGTACAATCGTCGCAGGATGAAGCGAGCCGGCATAACTCGGTGACGAACTCCTATCGGTCAAGGCATCCCTCGCTGAAGGATGAGGACGAAACGACGTCTGTGGGCGGTCCGGGGAGTGGCGGCGGCGGCGGTGGCGGCGTCGCAGATCCCGCGGCCAAAGAACGCACGGTTTCTGCCCGGTTCAGGCCAGGCCGAGTCGTCGAGCGGGTCCGAATCAGACGATGAGCAGGACAAAGACGATAACGACCTAAGCGATAGTGATGACTATTCCGAGGACGACGTTCAGGAGGCGCAGGAGATCATGCACCATTCTAGCTTCTATCCTCAGCCAAGGAGCAAGGTAACGCAACTGCTGACTGGCAATTCATTGAGTGGCATGACATTTGCATTTATGTTGTTAAGCGAAATAAGTGCTCCTCACGACGTCGATTGTGATCCGGTGACGGTGACTAGTCTCTGTGTACTCGTGTACTCCACCTTTCCCCACATGATACTCTCCTTCGTGTATCCATCATCCAGCGCTTCTGCGCTTATTGACGCGTAGCATCATCTGGCGGTGTGGTTTTCAGTTCCTGACGGTGATCTCAATCCCGGAGACTCCGGCGCGGTTGGAGCCTGAACCGGCTATCATTGGAGCGATGCTCCGCCAGTGCGTCGACCAGGGCGACGTTCAAAGCGCAGTTTCGATGGCACTTGTACTTGGACAACGAATACGTCCCCCATTTGTCTATTGAAGACCGAACCGTTTGGATAAACAGCTATCTGGGTAAAGTCTAGTGGCACCGAATATTGGCGGCAAGGTGCGGGACAGTGTCCTGTCAACATACTGCTAAGAGTTTGTTTTGCCAATTGTACGAATCGGTTTCCTTAGTACTCACTGCTATACAGTGTTTTTGAAATACCTAACGTATGTACAGCAATGTTTGCTAACGTATTGTCGAGTTTCAGTGGATGTTTGTTTAGCTTAGAGATGGTTTTGAAATTTTTCATGCGTGTCGAATGAGATGTGGCTGAATGAGAAAATTGTATATGCAGGGTCTTTTTTTTTCTATTTTTGGGAGTCGCCGGAATTTGTCTTGAAGCTTAGTGTCAGCGGCCGATGATGCTTAATTGTAAGCTTTTGCTTTTCAGAACTGTTAGGTCACTTCGAGTTATGGAATGTTTCCAACCAAGTTATCATTCTCTCATCCGATATCGAGGCCATTCGTACTCTTAATCAACAATCTACGACGGTAGGCCATGATTGATTTTCTTATTCGCCTGATGAGACCTAAATACAAATGTCACCCTTTTATATCAGAAGCGCTTACAGCGGCAGCATATATGTTACTTAAGCATCCAGATCATCAGTGTATCCCTGGCCAATACCTTCTGAGTAAGTACCTTCCATTGGCACAACCTCTTTTTTGTATTATTTACCTGGCCCTTTCCTTCATTTCGTCCTAAAGCTAGAACCTCCGACAAGTCAATATCTCTGATCCTCCTACAACTCTTCAATATTTTAACAATATCTTCAATTGATTCATTTCCTTACCCACAAACTCGGCATTCGATACTTCCCCTTCCAAATATGCAGCTCGTTTTACTTGTATCCAACATTCCTGCGTCTGCTAATAGTCCAATCCATCTTGAATTATTGTATACCCATTCCATTCCGCCCATTTTCAGCTTTTATATATATATATATATATATATATATTTATATGCTGAATTCGTTCTCGCCCGTCGTCAATTTTCATTTGTTCCTATATGCCTGTTTTATCCTTGATTTCACCGTTCATTCTGATACTTTCGCTCTTGCAAAGTAAGTATATATATATATATATATATATATATATACTGCTGTATGCAGCCTTTAGATGGGGTGCATAAAACGGAGGTTATATGATAACGAGAAATAAGCGACTAAATTATCTCAGTTGATTCTAGCGGATATGCGCTAGGATTCTCCGTTTTATGCGCTAAGCAGAAGATGGTAATGTTATAGCTACAGTTGCGATAGTAGTTTTGCTACGAAACGCTTAGGATGAACCTTGCTAGCTGTCCTTTGATAAGCTATCCGCGTTTTCACATTTGATTTTGCTTAGCTGTGATATCAGCGTCTTAGGTAGGGCTACATAGTGTTTCGTTCGATTGTCGATGATGGTGCGCGGGACTGTTACTACTAGTGGGTTAATTACGTGGCGTACATTATTTAACTGGTTACCACTGATACGTCTCTTTGCCGATCGACAGGTGCACGCGGCCTGTGACTTGTGCGACCGGCCCCTACTGGGAGCACCTTCGGCAGGATTTTGTACGCACTGCGCAAGGTTCACGTCGAATTGCTCGATCTGGTAAGGCCGGCATGCCGAAATCGGCCGCGGCCGCAACGAAATGTTCTACCAACAAAAACAGTATATGCTTAATAGAAGCAACGAAGGAAATACAAAAAGAATATAAATGTGATTTTTACACGTAAGCCCCATGACGTGCGCGGCATGCGTTGGCTATCATTTCATCTACTAAATCGAAAAATAACTTTTTACAGCTGCTAACTAATTTTTACAACGTTTAGAAAGACATACAGTATTTTTAAATTGTTTTTGTTCATATCTATATTTATAGTTATGCGTTCTATATATAGTGTTTAACATGCGTATATATAGTGTATAACATGCACACTTTTTCTCGTTTTGTGTGCTTGTCATGTGACCGGTTTACTTGTCTGCCGGCGTGAGCAGTCACGAAGTGATAAGGGGTCTATACGTATGGTGTCAGGGCTGTGCTCATGGCGGACACATGCGACACCTCAACGAGTGGTTCGCTGAACACGCTGAATGCCCAACAGGGTGCGGCCACCTCTGCATAGCCAGCATTTAAGCGAACGCGGCAGCATTCAGAGAGAGAGGTCTAGTGCGGGTCTTGACATGCGCCGACAAGAAAAAGAAGAAGAAAAAGAAGAAGAATAAGAACAACAACAACAACAAAGCAAATCCTTGACCTAAGAGCGTGTGTGTGTGTATAACCATGTGTATGCCAGTACGTGTACATGCGGAGAGATGTTTGTATGTGCATGCTTGCACGAGATAATACGTTACGTGTCATACGCACGCATAATAGAATAGTTGTTAGTCTAATTCATTAGCATCGCTAGGGCGTGGTAACTTCAAAAAGGTTTTATGTATCGGGCAATGTTAGCGGGGCCGTTTCGCTGGAACATTTCACGATCTGTATGGCGGTAATGACTAGTGATGACTTCGCTCGGCACAGCTAACGAGCTTGTTTTGTATACGAAGTCTACGTATGCGCTATGCGCGCGTCCTACCGGATGCCCTCATGAACAAAAACGGTGGCTTTACGTGTTATATAAACGCGTATGCAACAGAGAAGCAGCAGCAGTCGTTAACCTACGACGTTAGACATCGTACGTTACTATGGGTACGGTACGAAAGTTACTATGTTACGGTACGAAAGTTACTATGTTACGGTAACAACTGTTACATCGGTACGTTTAGAAGGACATAGATCAGTGTTTGGCTTTCGTTGTACATACTGTACGTGTACGAGCTTAGGCTGGTGCAGTCTGATGAATGAACCGTGCATAAAATCACTAAGAAATAACACAGCTGTGCAAAGCGGCGACGACATCAACAACGCTGTTGTCATGTCTCCAATATGCGGCGACAATGGTGGCATATATAGTGTACAAAAATCGCAGACAATCACAGTGAGCCTACTGCTTCTGTAATTTGTCGTGCTTTAAACAAATAGATCTTATACATAGATATTCATCGCTCAAAAGAAATCTCCGACATTTTAGTCTCAGTGTGATGCTTTACTACAGGTGAGATTAAATATGGCTGTTAAGTGGCGACATACATATATATATATATATATATATATACCTAATGAAATGTTATTTATATAATAGTAACTCTTTTATTAGTCAATTCTATGTGAGATTTACGTTAGAATTAACGCTACCTGTACTTCGTATTATAATAACGTTTCCTATATTTTCTACGCATATACTTGCATTTGCCATAGGTATACCATGGCATACAATTTGTTTTCTCTGCAAGAGTCAGCATAGACGTTTTTTGGAAGGATTTTTTATTTGGTGTACCGACAGTGAGAGCAGCTTAGTGAGGTTCTCTTCTGTAATTCACCCATTAGAACAAGTTAAAAAATTGGCGTTTGTATATTCGTGTTGATTTCCATATTTCGTTCGGCTTGCTACACACGGGAACAATGCGTGTATAGATGATATAGACATATAAGTAAAACGATTTTAGCATAATTCGTTTTTGGACGTGGAATAATGCAATTATGCAATTTAGGAGACACTCAGAGTGTAACTTAAAATTAAAAGCGCTTATACAGTAAATTGACTCTAGGCCGACTTTTAACGTTGGATGACTTACTGGACAAATACAACAGTCTTCCGACTAAATTTGTATGTAGATAGACATGTACACATTGTTTATATAAAATAAACGGTAAACGACTTAATTAGACTTAATTACGTATGCGGTTTGTTGTCAAAACTTTTTGAATGCATTCACGTATAAATATATGATTCGTGATATGTGTAACATATATAATGTATTATACGGAATATATATATTATATATATATGTATATATATATCTGGGGGAGAAAGAAAGAGAAAAGATAATAGCAAATTCATGCACTGGAATCTTGTTAAGGGCTCAGAATGTGGCCCACTTTAATGCAGTTTTCCCACAGAGTCCGGAAGTGGCAATTATTTGATTTAGGTATGGTGCTGGGCGATATTTTACACCGCATCGGCCTTTATATCTGACTATAGCCGCGCTTCACTTTGTATTCAGGCAGTGTTCGATACGAAGAATATGGGATAAGCTGTGTTTGAAATAGGCATCAGCACTACACCTAGCAATCGCAGCATCGTAACTTTAATCTGCACGTTTTTGTTTCGAAAGAGGACCTGGAGAGCCATTATCCCACTGATCCGTTTTTATGAACTTGAGTGGCGGGCTTGAATGCTTCGGAGAATCCGACTATTGTTATTGATGTCAGCGCTACCGTCTGCAACTATTGGCGTTCTCACATCGAAGCCTCAGCTAACTCGCTATACTGTTTAGTCTTTGTCTTCGTCGCCGCTCCACTGCATTGCATTGCAGTCGTGGGTTCTTCAGTAGGCCTTCTATACTATGTTATTCTACTTTTCCTATGCCTATTGTGTCTGCCCATTCTGAATACACAGATAAGGTGAGTTTGCTTCAGATAATTTCCAGTAGATTAGAGTCCTTATTGTGTTGCATGATGTACTTTAATATCACATAAGCGCCTGGCACCGCTAGCCTCTGTGTCCTACTACACCGCTCCATCTAGCGACGCACCGATAGCGTGGGTAACAGCTTTACAAAAACACAATACTCACAGCGAATGAGCAGTCGGCACCCTTTCAGAAAAAAGTACAGGCAAAAACCTGTGAAGGTATGGAGTTGTCCTTTTTTTCGTCTAGTTAGTTTTGCGAAATCATGCAAGGCACGTAAACGTTGGTACCTGAATATCGACAGTAACTTTCTATCATGGATTACTAGTTACCTGTATAGAGCTTTGTGTTTGAGTTTAGAGGGTTGGATACGTGCTCCTCTGGCGTTCCTTAGATATCAAGCCTTGGCCCACTTTTATTTTTGCGGGTTCTCTAACACAGCAGCATGAATAACGACAAATACTACAGAGTACGACTTAAGCGGCTTCGAAATTGTGTGTGGATAACAAAAGTGATGATATCTGTGTTGTACGCACAGTATTGTGTTTAAACAAAGCCCACAACTACCGCTACATGGGTGATTATCCCCAGTTCAAATAGCATTAGGGGACTTAGGGTCACTGTCGCACTAGAACTGGACTTTAGCGTTATTATTATGCATAGGTCATCGAATCAACTAGTCTTATATGTAATTTCGTTAAGAGTAGTAGCTAGGTTGTTCCAAATGTACGTATTGTTGTGAGGTTTGGTGGCCTTACTTAAGCAAACACATTGAAGCAATTAAAAATGTACTCACATTTTTTGCTCGTGTTTTATTGAGATGTAACGTTGTCCAGCATTTTATTGTTATAGTATTTCATTGGGAACTGCAGTCCAGAGTGGATTGTCGTAGGCATTATCGTATTTCAAACGCATTAAATAAAACCAAATATTTTACCAATCGTTTAAACGATCTTAAAATTGGTAACCGATATCGTTAGAACAAATTGCCAATATGAGGCTTGTAAATAACCTGTTCTCGTGGCGAATGGCTAGGTTATTGATAATTGAAAATGCGAGCTGCGAAACTGCTTGCACGCTACAACTTTAAACTGAGTGTTAGTTGTAAGACACTTGGTAGTTGTTTGTGAAATGTAGATATAGAAAAAAAGATGAATTTGATTTTTTAGGCAATGGGTATTGCGAATGAGTGTGCCACACTTTCTCGAAGAACTAGGGCAAAGATTGGCTATTACGGCGATTACAGGTTTCCGTAGAGAGTTCGTCTTAGTTTTACTGTAGGTCATTAAGTCATCGTAGTCGCTACCATATGTAAAAGGCTATTCAAGCTTACAGATGTTACGATTAAAATCGTGAAAACTAAAATAATTTGCGTTGCATGTATGCCCGCCTGGAAAAGCGAAACGCCTATACACGGGAGGTGGATACAGTTCGGTTACCTGTAGCGTGCGAGAAAAGAGCGGCCCGGAGGTACGCTCTATTCTGTAAATTGTCCAGCGTAAATATTGAGCTAAAAATATAGATAGGCAAGATACCTGAGTATGTACCTAGTACTGACAACTGTGGGGAATCGCTCATGTCAGGATCGCGGCCGCGAGGGGCGCAAAAGGCGGCCAGTGACATTGCCCGTCTACTGCCCAACGCACACCGCCCCTAGGGATAGATAGCCTACGAAGACTTCTGATGACCATATCCAAGTCGGTAATCCTTTTTAGCTCATTTGGCAGTTTAGTTGTCGCATCCAGTGAACGCGGACGCTACGATGAAGGTCCTGAGAAAGGTTTAGCGGATCGGGGCCATTCGTGTCATTCGGGGTTATCGCATAATCAGTACGGCATAGCTTTGCTCGTGCTGGCGGAGACAGTGCCCTGGGACCTCAAGGCAGCCAAATGTCTGGCTGACCCAGTTAGCAGGTTCGTAGAAAAATGCGAGGTGACACTGTATCGGTGGCAGATGGAGCGGGACAACCAGGAGCGCATAGTCCTGGGTGGTCCTCTATACCATCTGACGCAGGTTGGCACAAATCATGGCGATTTCGTTTTGTATTTAAACCGGGTAGGAAAGGTCGATTCAACCCGGTGCTTGAACATTGCGACAATATGGACACTTCGAAGCACACGGTTTTGAGATACTCCGCATAGACCGTGACCAGACGAGACATGCCCTGAAAGGATACGCTGGGAGTTTTAGTCACGTTTATGCTCACGTCGGTCAAACACTGGGGCACGGCTGCAAAGCCCATTGAACGTATCACAAAAGCAAATGAAAAAGCAAAAAGAAGAAAAAGAGTGGAAAGCGTACAAGAGTTGCTGTCCACGTGCAACTCGACAAGCAGGACCTAATGATTTAAATTTTTTCGAGACTTCTTCACCGCCTGTGCGTAGTTACTATTGTGCGTTAAGGATATCGCAGGCCGGAGGGTCACCTTAAGGAGGATACATATATTTAGGCACTAGGGTTTAGTGGATACTGGCATCAGCTTATGGCCCGACTCTTGCCAAGCGCCAAGGCTTGCCTGCAAGACTTGCCGTTCGGTGGCCGAGTCCTACACTGTCTGAGCATGTTAAAAGACTAATCAACCCCTATTATGACTTTACTTAGCCGTACGTAAATATATTTGAAACCCTAAACCTCCTCAAAAACATTATCTGAACCCGGCATAAGAGCCGGTAATAAGGCCGGGTCCCCTCAACGACTGGTTAGCACTAGTGATGCGATGTAAACGCTTGCGGCAGCTTTATGCGTCAAGCAATAGAAATACTGATGAAGGCTTCCGCTTAACTGCACTTCTTAGTTGATCAATATACGAGGAAATTTCACGCGGGGCGTGCGAGTCTTGCGTCGTAACCGAGCGTATATGCATTTATTACAAGTTTGTAAAATGTGAGAATCAATGTCAATGTCGTTAAGAACAGGCTTAAAATCAAATCAAAGTTAAAATGGTTGTCGATTATTGGCTTTAATAGGCGAGGAAGGTTCTAATAAGAATCTACTCTACAAAGTTTTGTGATGCGATTCCGTAGGAGGGACTGGATGGAGGGACTATATCTGGATAGATGGAAACTAGTACCAGGTCAATTATGAATATAAAGTCTTGGATTGAACTGGTGGCAATCTACTGAAGGCTGTATTTGGCATAAGAACTAACAACAAACGTTCTTTGGAAACTGAGTCGCTTGGACTGGTGGTCGTTCAGCTAAAATTAGGTGGATCGTAATCACCGTCTAAACCTGTTGAAGGATATTAGTTAGCTTATTTTAACAGCCGCCGACGTACGCGACCACGTTGGTAGGTCTGGCATTGTACCAGGACCAAACTATAAATGGGATTATATAAGGTATTAAGTAGTAGTAGTAGTTTTATTAACTAATGATTGGTTTACGAATATACATCATAGACATCGCATTTCCAGAGTTGAGACAGCGGAATTGCTCTTTCACAACGCTGAAGGTGATATAGATCACACGGGCAGCCACAAAGTTTACACATACACTCCGCCGAGATTTCA
This sequence comes from Dermanyssus gallinae, assembly GCA_003439945.1. Lineage (NCBI taxonomy): Eukaryota > Metazoa > Arthropoda > Arachnida > Mesostigmata > Dermanyssidae > Dermanyssus > Dermanyssus gallinae. The sequence continues at coordinate 123,226 of QVRM01001772.1, read as the reverse complement.
TGAAACTTCTCGCGCGCACTATAAGGTATTTATCATCGCTCCAGCGGTATGACAGAAGACGCCATCGTTATCAAAGCTTGGATAACTAGATTTCCTTGAGCACATACATAAATGTATGGCTCTGAAACAGGTGGCAACAACAAAGCGCAAACACGACGCGACATATTAATGTGGTACACACGTAGCAACGGTATATCACAGTGGGTTTCCATGTTCCGTTAGGACCTTCACAGGTTAGACGTTCCATCCTGGCTTTTCCATGGCCAGTATTTTTTTTATCAAATTTAAAAAACGCAGGTGTCATTAAAATCCTAACATGTGTGATATATAAATGTCTACGTTCGTTATTCCGTCCCATTGTTGTGGGTACAAATGTTATGTCTTTGTTTGTATTTACGAGCGCCTATAGTAGTTTGAAGGAAGTATCGGCGTTATTCTCAAAGTGCCTTTTTAAGTGCCACATTATCACAAGCAATAATAACAAATAGGTCGTTTTGATTTTCCTCTCTGCCGTCACTTTAGCTGTTAGAAAGCTTATTTGGCCAGTTCTGTGGGGCGGGCTCATGCGCAGCGTGCATGCAATATAAGGTGGGTTCATATGAAAAGGTACGAAACGTCGTAACAACCAAACCGGTTTTTATCTCTCTCTGTTGTTTTCGCAGAAGGATGAAAGATGTCACTACTTTGAGTTGATGCTTTCGGCGAGTTCTTGCATCGTGTAAACGTAAGCAATCTCAAGATGCTCTCATACGAAGCTATCAACAAACATCATTCTGGAGTTTGCACGATGCACCGACTGGCAGAAAACATCAACTCAAAGTGGTGACATCTCTTCGCCTTCTGATTAGATTGCATGCATGCTGCTCATCAGGCCGCCCTTCAAAACTGGCCCAAGCTGTTCATGTCGATAAGCTAAGCCATCAGAGGAAATGATGAAATAATAGAAGACATGGTGAAAAATGGATATCACAATATCTACCTTGCGTATTGGTCTTAAAAATACAAAAGTGGTCCGGTGCATTTCTTAATAAATAAGCCTATACCAAGACCTTGTTCTTAACCTAACACAGGACACTAAACAGACCAAATTTATGATGACTCATTACCTCTGTTACTTACCCGGAGAACACCAAGGTTAGCTTCTTGATTGTTGACTTTAACCTCGCGCATCTAGCTGAACGGGTTTAGAGTACTTTAGTATGAAATTAGGATATCTCAGCATTATATTTTATGAGGATACAATTATTATCGTTTGTATAAAACACCTCTGGCGGCGGTAGCCTGGACGGTTAAAGCGCACCATTCTGGTCGGAACCTTGTTAAGGCAACCACGAACATTAAGTCAGCTATGGTATATTCTAAATCCGGTTATCCTAGTTAGATCGCTTGGTCGCGCTTTAGTTAGGCCTGTTTTTCTAGACGGTTTTGAGTGTACATAATGCACATGCGTCACTAGCAGCCTGCGTGACTAGTGTGAGACCTACAAATCCACTAAACCAGGATTTCTCCCCACTTTCCCAGCTCGGTAATACTTGGCATTTATGCGAAGCCGTGGGAGAGACGTTTCTGCTATTTTTCCTTGATTCAACTACGTATTCGTCTATCTTTCTGTATATTTACATATATTAAGATGGCTGCCTTATGCCAGGATATACACCGTCCGGAAGGGGTGTATCAAGAGCTTGAGGGCCTGGCTGCACACCCTCCCACTTTCCTCGACTCGACCACTCTCCCGAGGCTGCCGCGTGAGCCTCTCCCGTCTAGCGGGTTCCTTGGCTGTCTTGAGCGTCAAAATGACGCCGAACAGGTCCGTCGCCTCCTTCCACGCTTCCGTCGAGGTCATCACATAGCTAACCACCTCCTTGATCGGGCAGCCCCTCAAGGCCGTGGAGCCCGCGCATCTTGCTTCCCAAAGGAGATTTGCAATGTAGAACAGTGTGTTACACGCGTTGTCCGTTTCTTTAAATTCGCACAATACACAGGTGACCCTGGTGGTTTTTTTATCTTAACCCTGTTGATCTGAAACTGACCGTGACCGGTCAGAGCCTGAGCCCTATAGTGGGTCAACCCTTCATGTCGACAGTCATACCAATTTTTGAGGTCCGATATCAGATTCTTGGTCCAACCTCCCTTGCCTCTAAATATATCCTGCTCCGTTCTCTCACCAGTAGATGCCATGGCAGCATTTTTTGCATAATCCATTACTTCGACATGTTTTACTCGTGCCGCTCCGGTCAACCTCAAGGTACATTAAAATATTTAAACTTTGAGGTACTGTAAACAATGTTGTAACACACCTATATGCAAGGCTTGTGACAAATTATTCGATGTTCAGTTATCGCCTGGTAAACATAAATGCCAGATTTCCTCATCTGTTTAGATGTGTATTAGAATTATCTACAAGCAAGTGCAAAACCAAGCTTAAACAACAGGTTTGTTTAATTTCGCCAGGTATACGAGGTGTGTTCAAAAAGTATTGAATTTTCGCGGGTTACGTATATTCGAATTTCGATTTTTTGTGGCGTTATATTGGTACTCATGTCTCTCACTTATGCCGACAAGCTCGGCCATTTTGAATGTTCACTTAATTGTTGACAGCTGCTTTGCTTGCACGTGTTTTGGATCGTCTTCGATTTTTACCTATTCAAAAAAATGGATCAAAGAACCTCTATCAAATTTTGTGTGAAAAACGAAATTAAGTGCGCGGATGCATTCCGAATGTTGACTGTGGCATACGGAGAAGCTACCTTGGACCGAAGCAACGTTTATCGGTGGTACAAAATAATCTCAGAAGGCCGAGAAGATGTGAACGACGAAGAGCGTGCCGGACGCCCGAGCACTTCAACAACAGACGAAAAAATTAATGAAGTGGAGAAAATGGTATTGGCCAATCGTCGAATCACCGTTAGAGAAGTTGCTGAGGACCTAAACATATCGATTGGCTCGTGCCATTCGATTTTTATCAATGATTTGGGCATGAGACGGGTCGCCGCGAAATTCGTACCAAAATTGCTCAATTGCGACCAAAAACAGCATCGCATGAACATTGCTAATGAGATGTTGGACTCTGTCCGCGACGACCCAAATTTGCTCCAGAGGGTCATAACTGGTGACGAATCGTGGGTTTATGGTTATGACGTGGAAACCAAAGCTCAATCATCTCAATGGAAGCTGCCGCACGAACCAAGACCGAAAAAAGCGCGCCAAGTTCGGTCGAATGTGAAAGTTTTGCTGACAGTTTTCTTCGATTGCAGGGGCGTGGTGCATCATGAGTTCTTGCCACAGGGTAGAACGGTCAATAAGGAATATTACCTGCAAGTTATGCGCAATTTGCGCGAAGCAATCCGCCAGAAACGCCCGGATTTGTGGAAGAACAAAAATTGGCTTTTGCACCACGATAACGCCCCTGCTCACACATCGTTGCTTGTGCGCGAGTTTTTGGCCAAAAACAACACACTAATGATGCCGCAGCCACCGTATTCCCCAGATCTGGCCCCCTGTGACTTTTTCTTGTTCCCTAAACTGAAGAGGCCCATGAAAGGACGACGTTACGCTACGCTTGACGAGATAAAGACGGCATCGAAGGAGGAGCTGAACAAGATAAAAAAAATGGTTTTTTGAAGTGCTTCGAAGATTGGAAAAACCGTTGGCACAAGTGTATAATATCTCATGGGGATTACTTTGAAGGGGACAAAATAGATATTCATGAATAAATGAATATTTTTTGAAAAAACACAAAAGTCGTATTAAATAAATGAGTATTTGGATGAAATGCCAAAATGCTCTGAATGGTTACAATTATTCGAATGGTGTAATTATGGAAATTTTAAGTTCATTGAGGAATTACTAAATTTAAATAAATTTGCGGTCCGGAGAAGACGGTCCCATAAAAAAAAACTTCGTCTCTTTCCTAATTTCTATCAGAAGGCCATCATAAGGAGGATTCCCTCCGTCTTCTTCCGGCTCGTCAGATACGGCGCCTCGGTTTTATGCAGTGCAAACGTCGGATGATTGCGGTATATTCACTCCGTCATATATCGATAAAGCTTCGTTAGATGTCTCCTGTAGGGCCGCTATGGTCCGTGCCATCAGGGCTAAGTCATCCCCGTAGGCTAACAGCTCGGCCTCTTATAGGCAGTTGTTGATGTCCAGCAGGCCAAGTTAAGAGTACGGGTACTAAAATTGAACCCTGTGAGATCATAGCAATATTCCTGTATTCTTGCTCTTCTCCAACCAGACTTCGTTCATGAAGAGAATTGAGTATTCTAAGCATAAACCATATGTAATTGCAATCACTCATAGTCTCCGCTTCCTCCGCGACGCGCCATTCCCCTAACATAGCGATTCGCTGACTAGTGCTAGGTCTATAAAAGCCGCCCGGAAAAGGTAGCAGTGACTTTATCATAACGAACAAGTAGGTCGCTCTTAGTTCTCCACTCCGGTAGAAACAGTGCCCTCTTCGATATGTGTCGGCTCTCCCATTGCGTGCTCGCTGCATTCATGTCCCCGGTGATAACAAGTACTTTACCCCCGTGGCCGCTCACGCCTTAGGCGAGTTTCTTTTCAAAATCCTTCAGGTCCTCATTGGATGAGAAATAGCAGCTGTAGAAAACTGCCATTTCGTACACTTCAACCCATATGAACCCTTGACCTGACCCATTTGACTCGGGCAACAGACAGACCCAGCGCCCTGCTCGCGTGCAGCTACCTCAAGCATATCATGAGCAGCCCTACAGTGACTTAGGTTCCCCTGGAAGATCTTTAACATTTTAGGCAGATTTAAGACCCTTCCCTACGACCGTCCAATCGCCTTCGGGGTCTCGAACAACCCTCGTGCCATTTCCCTTGTGCGTTTTCCCCTTTGGGTTATTTTGTTTCCTCGTTTGTTTTTCGCCGCATGGGCGGCAGGCGTATATTTCTTAAACGCTATTATGCGCAAGAAGACGCGGCTAGAGGACGCTCGACGCGCGCGCTACGGAGGTCGAGATTAAAGTACCGCGCAAAGGGCTATGGCAACCCTCCGTAGAACGGCTCGACCATCTCCTCGGGTTCGTGACCTGAGGACACGACGAGATCCATGAGAGCCGGTGAAGCACGAGGCTCCTCTTCCACGGTCTCGAAGTAGTGTCACACAATTCCAAACTATGGGGGGCAGAGGATTCTAGTTTTTAGTGGGTAAAAGTCTCACAGTAGGGGTTGTTGGTTGCCAGTACCGATAGTGCATCCGCGTTTCCAAACCTCCTATATACACTTTTATTTCTAGCATTTAAAGCAGCTAGCGAGTCTCAGCAACTCCTTAGGTCTGCATCACGTTGACCCTAATTTTAAGGTTTTATGGATTAGACGGTCCCTTGCCACCGTCAATGGCAGGACCCTAGGGAGTACTATACCTCTGCTCTACGAAACCTTAGTAAACTTGCCCTAATCAAAGTTTCTCTGATTTTCTTACATCTTTGTAATTTCTCGAATAGATGCCACCACCGCCTTCCTTGCGGCCTCTCTGTGCTCCTCCAGCCAAATGATGAGGTATCCCTTGTTCTGGGTAACCCCGCGCACGCTTGCCCTGGCTTCGTTCGGTCTGATATAGGTTCTAAGTCCTCGTAGGGCGTCCGCGAAGGTTCTACCGTCTTTACTCTTAGCGTGCTTCGCAACACCCGGCTGCAAGCTCGATGGCCTCATCGATGACGGCTTGTAGCATTTCTAGGCGGTTAATTCCAATGAGATCCTTTAGGTCCACCACCTCCACCACCAAGTGGCGTTGATCTGTTGGCATTTTGTTTGAACCGCCGATGAACTCGACGGCTACTATTTTTGAGCACTACGGCTTTTCCGTCGTCCAATCCTTCTACCACCGAGACTGAGAGGAAGTGCGACGTAATCTTTACCAGGAGAACTTTGTCCGAGGCAGATCCGTTAGAGACTACCATAACGCGGACACCTCTTGGGAAGGTAGGGCTTGCCTAGGTAAAATTGGTATGTTTGATCACCTTGTCCGGGCAGTCCCGGTTCGATACCTCTACCTGTCCCTTAAGTGTGACTGCTTCCTCGATTTACGTTTCGATTTGCTTCACCACTCTGCCCTGTTCCGCGGTTGGAGCGGAAACACAACCCTCCTGCTTCGGTCCTATATTTCCATGTCCCATTTTCACATTTGTTTTTAGGTTGCTCTATTTCATTCATTTTGTGTTTGTTTAATTCTTCCTCTGGTTATGTCTCCCTTGTATTAAGGCGCTTGATTGCTTAAATTTTGGCTTATGTAAGTGGAGTCGGTCAACCGTTACCCTACGTTGTTGTCGCTGTATATATATATATATATATATATATATATATATATATATATATATATATATATATATAATTTTTCTTGTCTTAGGCGGCAGGCTAAAGCCCCGAGTCTTTTACTGTTCAGTGTCGTGGTGCCGAGCATGCGTAAACCTCCCAATAAAAGGCAATAATACAAATTATTATTACGATTTATGTTTATTGCATTACAATTTATTATTGCTGTTTCAGCCAAATACTTTAAAAGAGAACTAAATAAGGAACACTTAGACAGGTAACCTCTTTTACAGACGAGTCATTGAGGTGCTCGAATTGTTCGTCTTGTGACCCGCACAATACGTTAGCTCTTTAGCGAAACTTTATTATGAGACAAGTTCTGACAATAATCTCAGCACTAATTCATGATACACGAACACTCAGTTAATAGTGAGCTAATAGTGAGTATTTGCTTCTTTGCACTAATCATACATGAAACGGCACGACTACAATAAATACAATAGGAACGTTCACTTTACCTCGGCCAATAAAATTCCGGGCATCTTACACTATATATATATATATATATCTATTGCATGAAATATTCTAAATATCTATACATATAAATTCAACAAAAGGAACTACATCGCTCTGGTCTCAAATCTTATATACATGCATTCACATTTGATAGTTTACTGAATCCTGTCATTGCTGATATTCTAAACAACACATTAAACATTAGGTTCTTAGGTGTCGATTGTAGAGTTGAGCCACGTTTTCAACACTTCGTCGTCGTCGGGTCTCGTACGCCCTGAAATGCGAGACATAGCTGTGAATTGCGAATATATATATTTTATTCCTAACCTCCTTATATATATATATATATATACAGGACGGAGAGGAGGGGATGGCCGGTGAATGTGGTTGAACTAGAAGTCAAGGGTTCGATCTCAGCAAAATAGATACAAGTTCGAAGCAGTATGTCATAAGATTTGCAAATTTGGGTTTTATATATATATATATACACTATGTTCGTAAAGAGGCACGATCTTCACATAAGAAAATTTAAACCTGCGATTATGCACCTAAATGTCACACTGAGGGATTGAAAAATTGTGGCAGTTGGATAATTTGAGTAGTCTCCTTAGTGACGAGGGATCCCCTATGGATTGTAACACTGTATTGCAAAGTTCTTGTAATAAACCATTTTGAATCTTGCGTCTTGTATCTATAAATACATATGTTTGTGTGATTCTACTTATTTCGGCGGAAATAAGTGGAGCAGAACAACCCTAAAACTTACGACTTCTTAACCCATGAACTTGCGACCTATTACAGCGCTCAAAACTAAAACCCGACAATAATTTTGGTACCAACAGTATGGTGATCCGATCCGTGGTTGCGAGTAAGTAACGCTTTTCAAAGGGCAGGTCGAGATTGAGTGCATGTTTAAATGATCTAGAGTAATCTCTTTGATGGAGTAGGTCATTTGTGCAGGCACTCAATCTTGCCGCGCTTGCTTGATATGACAGGAAAACCTTAATTACTCTGCAACCGCGGAACGAATCACTATAGGTTTGATACCGAAATGATGCCCGAATGTGTTAGTTTTGAGCTCTGCGAACGATCGTAAGTTTATGATCCTATGGTATTGCACGTGAAAGCTAAATTTAAGTCTCAGCGTTTGCGAATTATTTTCTATACGATCATGTCGCATCTTCTAATCGGAGTTGTATATTCTTCAGAGGAAGCAGAAATTTCTAACGAACGCGACAGTGTGATTGTTTTTTGTATAGCACTGGTTGTCTCACAATCGCACAATTTGCGCTCCTATGTCCATTCGGGAGGACTGGGCTCAAGACCCAGACCGACCACTCTTAAATTGGTTTGCATGGTTTCCAATTTAGACAAGGTAAATGCCGGAGTGGATTAAAAATTAGCCATGACATGAAACACCCGTACACGGGCAATAGCCTGACGGAAAATATATAAAAAAAAGATTACTACTATGGCGTTAAAAGCTCTAAACGGGCCACAGCCTGTTTTGCGCATACTGCAAAACAGTGAGTTTACACTATACAAGAAATAAGATTGAAGCGTGCGTCAAGCATTATGAGCATGGCCCACTCTTGATTCATATCCAAAATTTGCGAACGCGCAAACCAACGTGTGTGTGGCATATAGACGTGCTTGACGCGTCGTTCAAATAAGCGTTTTCAACTCGAAAACTGCGACAGCTAAACATCACCTACCCGACTCGATAGCTGCCTCCGCGGCCGCGGAAGGTTCGGCCGTTCAGGCCGCCCATGGTCATGGCGGCTTGCATTCCGGCAAAGTTGGCCGGACCACCGATGGCCATGAGCGGGAGCAGAGGCGCGGCCAGAACAGCTATTGTGCCCGCGGCCGGATTCATGAGCGTTGCCCGGAGGATCTGTGTCGCGTTCCGCATGCTGTTCATCATGATCTGCGGCACTTGCTGAGGCAGTCGCAGAGGCGGCAGCGAGGGCAGATTCGCGACGCTGAAATACATACAGTCAGTGCGTCAGTTTCGAAGCCAGTCAACCAGGCGAGCGGCCCTGCTCGGTCTGTCACGTCGCCGCGTTGCCGCCATTTTTACTGGTGTCGACATCCACATTCACTCACAAATGTACGCTAGCATTTGGTCATGTGTTGTCTGTGAGATCGACAAAGTAAGCAGAGGAGGAGGCATCGTACCGGTTCTTTTGGCATTGTTCTCTATTGCAAGCAAGCTTAGGCGATGCACGCATACGCAGAGAACGTAATGCTTCTGCTCTAATTTATCATCTATAAGTTTCAACTATTTTCATCGCCAGTACTTTCGTGTCGCCTAGCTGAAATATATATGTCAGGCCGAAAACTTTACGTCGCGCAAATGCACTATGTCACGTAAATAATACGGCTGTATCAGGATCAAATCCCGCACCAGGGTCGCAGACGATCATTGCTAGGAAGCAGCTCAGAGTTCCGTCGCTGTTCTCGATGTTGTTAACAGTACCTCTGAAGGTTACTGCTAATAGCAACAATTTATATATATACACGCGTTTAATGTTATAGCTGTCGATTAGATGACTTACCTAAAAGGAAACAGTGCACCTATCCCTTGCGGAAAGTAGGCAGCAAAAGCTTGTCCCGAGCTCTGCATAGCAGTTGCTATGCCTGAACCGAAACTTTGCAGTGCCTGCGTCACGAAACTACTGGAACCTCCGCCTTGAGCGCGAACCCCGCACGGAACAATGGCCGCTCCCATGATGAATCCAAAGGCGACAACGAGACCTCCGAGTCGCATGGTGCGGCCGATTAAATCGACGGCTCGGCCTATTTATTAAAGTCCGTCGTCGTCAATCGTGACTGGCTGGATGGCTGGCTGGATGGCCGGCACAACACACACTCGCTGTTAATGATTTCTTGTAGCCGCCGGTGGTCACGCCGGTGCTACGAGACGTGACTGCACACAAAGTAGCGATGAAGACGGCAAATCTCGATCGTGACGAAGGCCAAAACACGTGACACGCACGAAGCCAACTGGTGAACACACAACTGGTGACACCCACGCACATCCAGACACACCGCTTCGACTTCCACTACTATTCCAAGGCAGGCCCCTAACTAACAGAGCACGCCTTTCGGCTGATTGCTAATCACGCGCGTACATCCAGGCTGGCCACCTCTGCCACGACCGCAGCAATCACTCAGAGTCTCTGCCTCTATCTACCTCGCCAGAAGTGCTACCAGCACAGTTAAACAGGTGCCACATGTGCGGATACCGTGCCGATAAACATTACCCGTGCTGCTAAGGCAGGATGGCGAACACAGCAGAGTGAAGTTGAAGACGCAGTACTGTCTCTCGACCGTTCTTGCCGCCAGGCTGCAGAAGATTCGTTACGATTCGTTGCAAACGTAGCTAATTGCCATTGTGACGTACAAACAATTGGAATTTGCTTTTGAGCGTGCAGGCTTTTCTGCTAGTAGTAGTGGTAGTAGGAGAGCTCCTCCTGTGTCTTAGATATCTGCACTACTAAAGTAGTTCCAGTAGTATTCCACGTCAACTGTTTCGGCGAGCCGCCGACGAGACGAAGTCAGCCCACGCAATGATCGACGGAGGCAAACTGGCCGGCTCTTAATACCGGTGAGTATTGAATCGGTTGGTCGTTCGATCGATCGATCCAAAATGCAGCTTCAGCGCCGGCGACGTTCGCGCATCGTCGGCACGCATTCGCTACCATGCTGGGGCTACCGGCTGGCGCGAGCGAGGGTAAGGCTGCGATGGGCGGCGAGACCTACCTGTCTACCTGCATATTCACGGCCTGCTACTTCTATTGCTACTATTACTACTACTACTACTACTACTATCACTATTTAAATTAAATACTATGACGATGCTTACGTCAAACAACCAGCTCGCCTGCTACAACGGCTAGGTGTAGGCATGGTTATCTGGTCTGTGATATTGCGGATCACAGGTAGCGACAACAAAACAACAACAACAACGACAACAACAAAGCGGCGCAAACCGTTCACCGAAGATGATCGACACTGTGGCAAACACCGAATGGTGGGCGGGAATAGGGCAAGGGCAAGCGTCGCGGCCGCCCCTACGCACAGGGTCGGCAACGCACAGGCCTCGTGGTTGTCGTGGTGGCCGTGGTGGGGTTGTCCTGTCGTAGTAATAGTAGTAGTCGATGTTTTCCTTCATCCGGCATCGTCTGGGCATCAATCAGCTTCAGCCAGGAAGGGCTCACCCCTTCCGTGCTCCGCAGCACAACGCAGCAAATTAGTAACAAACATACATTTTTCTAAAGCTCATTGGCCACGGTGGCGTGGTAACGCCAGCAACATTCCTTGTGGCGATTTGGCATGATTGGATCATGATGCCAATTGTGCATGACTGCGATGGCTGATGGTGCCTGATGAAAGTGATGGGTAACAGTGACAATGATTGTAGTCTAATTGCTATGGCGCTAACTGCGTGTCCCGTGCTTGACCGCGCACCAGTTCATCTGCTAGCTGAGGGCGAAATACTGCTATACATGATGGGGAACATTGCCCTTTGCTTCGACTAAATACTTGTTGTCTTTCTATTTAGGCATCGGTGCTTCTGTTTATGAGTGAATATTTCTCGTGTGTTTGTCAAGGTTGGGTTCAACAAAGCGTCGGAGATCTATTTAAATGTTATTGCTATCAGTAATAATAATCTTATTATTTACTCTATCTTATTTAATATAATCTTATTATTCACTCTATTCTTCAAGGCAGAACTTTCCAAGTTTGCGTTGATAGACAGGCATTTCTACAGTGGGTCGTTCGGGTGTCCACAAAGAATTCGATCCTCGGACCATTGATGTACATCCTATACACTGACTCACTGAAATATATAATTCCACAAGTAGTTGAACCTTAAGTATACGCAGATCATGTAAAGCCTTATTGTCGATCTAACGCCATAGAAGATAGATGCCGTCTTCAGGCGACGTTGATAGCTTTCATGGCCTGGGCAAACGCCCATAATTTTGAACCTGTCTATTCATAAATGTGGGGTCCTGCATTTTGGACACTGAAATGCAGGTCATCCCTAAACATTCGGGGTCAGGAGTTGGTCACACTTCGAGTTGTAAAATGACCTCGGAGTCCTCACGAGCAACAAGTTAATGTACTCTAAACATATAACCGTAAAATATGTTGTCACAAGGGACTCTCAACGTACAAACTGGAATTTCCGATCATTTGCTGTGCGCTCTCCTGACATGTATGTCCAACTGTATACCCCATACGTACTTCCACTTCTCGCACATGCAGCACCGGCGTGGTCTTTGGGTCTTATTAAGAACATAGCTAGCATGAAACGAGTGGAACGGAAATTCAGAAAAAAGGGTTGCTCTTTGCTGCCATGTTAACCGGTGTCATGTGGACATTCCGGACATAATTGTCAGGCGTAAGAAGCTAGATCAAAGGATATTGCGCCAAATGAGACAGAACCCGTGTTTATTCACATCTCTGGGTGATATTCGTGAGTGCTAGGGGACGCCAAGAATACCTTGTACAACATGTAGATTATAACTACGCATTGGCCACATGACATACATGTATATATACAAAATGCATTCTTCCTCTCTACTTGAGTAAAGCGTTTCAGTCTTCACTAGTGCCTACATAGCCGAAGCCTTGTCAATCGCCGCCAAGAGGACTGGCGGCGATTGACAAGCGGCGCTAAAGAAATTCAATTAATCATATGTTGATTCATAAGAGGTCAAATTTCTTGCGCAAGCCAATGTCGGTTCCGGTCCCAAGGCCGACATATGTTAAATATTAGTAAAACCAAAGTTATAATGCTTATTGGAACGATACGGGAAAATACCGGTTTGTCGGCATACCGCGAGCGAATTTCCTGAAAACAAAAGGTGTACATTACAATTTTAAGTTGATTACCCATTACCCAAACGTTAGAGAAACAAAATACTATCAGAAAATACCTCTCTCAATGCTGAATGCCTGCTATTGCACTGAACCGATGCCAGTAGTTGTGCCCCAGCAGCACTTTTGCCATCCGTTGTCACTTCTGAAATCTACTCTCTGCCAGTTCAGCCTTGTAGAGTACGGCCTTCACTTTTGTCATTATGATGGAGAAATGGCTTCGTTAAATGTACCCAGGCCCTCTTTCTCTCGCGAAACCATGCAATAGATTTGTTTTGCTCTTTCTAGTTGGACTTCCGTATTCTGTAGAGAATGATGGCCACTGTAATCGAGGGTCGAGACCACCAAGGAGGGCTGATTGTGCATCAAAGGAGTCATGAGTTCCGTTAAGAAGTGCTTATACATATAATTTAAGGCCGTCTTGTTTTCGTTCTTTTGGTGTAAGCTAGAATAGGCAATGCTATTGTAGTTAATCGCTATAATACACATTAGTTATGGTCCATCCTTGAGTAGCTCAATTAAAACAGCCTAATTTCTCGCACATTTGGTAATCCTCTTCTTCTCTTAAGAAGAGCTCTTATATCAGCTTACGTAAACGAACGGAACAGATGAAAGTCTCGTGCACAGTTACGTGTTTTAGGCTAAAGTTAAGCTTTTAATGAATCTACTTAGCTTTTACTTTTCAACTCTATGTTTAGCACAATTGTAACATAACGAACTCTGAATAAGTCAGTGTTGAACAAACTTCGCCCTGCATCAAAGATTCCAAAGTTTGAGCCACGCAGTCATAACATTTAGACGAGGTTTATGCAACTGCAACATGAACAAATTAGGGTGTCGTAAGTGCCTCCCTTGACGCGTTGCATCCAACAGCTATTTACTCGTATTATTTATCTTATAAATATATATATACATACAATTATTTCCTCCTGATTGAGGATTACTGCATTGTGACACGCATATTTTTGGGAGATGTTTTTCAATAAATTACACGATTGTGTGTATTGCGTGTCCATATATATATATATATATATATATATATATATACGCATGCGTGTGTGAGCTCGGTGTCGATGTGCGCTAAGCGAAACGGCGACGTGGTTGCAGTGGTCGAATGCCCGGCGTTCAACATGATCAGCATGACCGTGATCATCCATCCATTGGCCTTGCGACGCGAGTCTTCGCTTCGAACGGCGCTGAAGCTGAAGCCGAAGCCGAGCACAGTCAGTCAGTCAGTCGCCAGCCGATGGGGTAGTCGCCGCGACAGACAGCAACATCATCGAACAACAACAACAACCGCAACAACAACAACCGCAACAACAACAACCGCAACAACAATAACCGTAACAGCAACAACAATAACAACAACCGCAACAACAACAAGAACAACAACAACAACAACCCCAACAACAACAACCAGCCGCCCATCTAGGTGGTCACCCGAACTACAGACTTCCGGGTGCAAATCGGTTGATGACCGGCCAGCACAGCCTACGTACACCTACAGCTGCCCACAGCTGCTCTCTTGCGGCGCGAGCTGGCCGGACAACCAGCCGCCAGTTGACGACCATCGTCAGTGATAGCGACATTCATTTAGCTTATCACCGCTCGTCGTCACACCCGTGTTCATATAAGATATGATTGTTGTACGTTGTGTATTACCATATATGCATCTATCTGTATATGTATATGAATATGTATATATATATATATATATATATATATATATATATATGTGATTATTATTATGTATTTTATTCGTATTTGTGTTATCAACATACAGTTATGAGGTTCAATCGTGTCGCCTCGATTCAAACAAGTGCTATTTAGATGTCTATATCTTGGCGCCGATTGTATAAGCGGCATTGCCTCTATGCATCGCAAGAGACAGAAGCTGTCTCAGATATTCTCCCTTGCGCTGCCGATATATATATATATAGTTTGAATCATATTTTTTTATGTTTTTATTTTTTTTATTTGCCGAGAACTTAAGCGTTGTGAAATGCAGTTCCGTAAATAAACCACGTTTGAAATTGAAATTGATATATATATATATATATATATATATATATATATATATACATATATTGAACTGGTGCCAAGGCATTGGCATTAACCACTAGTGCTTTACCAGCAAACGAATTATCTTTTTCATGATTACGAGACAGTTTACTTATAAACTTCAGGTAAAACCGTTTTTTAAATATATGATTAATGACAAATAAGTTTGACATATTTATTTTTATGGCTTGTAATGAACGATGATGCCGTTCTACATGCAGGCACGAGCATAGTTGCCTTCTCTGCGTTTCTGTTTCCGACTATTCCGGCTATCTATGACATCATGTACTTTGTGTGCATAACAATGAGATATATGTCAATAATACATTATAATAACCACGAGATTTATGAGTGAGCTGCACAGACTGGACAGATTACAGATATCACAGGCAATCCGGCGTGAAGCCGAGTTTTTACGGCAACTGCTGTCACTTGCAGTGTGCCGAGGAAACGCCGGTTGTATTGCCGGCTACGTGCAATAATAACTAGGAGCTAGGAGAAGACAAGGAGTTACACCTCACAATTGTAACGCTTAAAAAATGATTAAAAAAAAATATTTATATATATATATATTTTAGTCGGTCCCTTAACAAAGAGGACAAAGGGAGTTAGCCCAGTGATGGCAGGCTGCCAGATATAAGTTAGGAATAAGGGAAAGTAAGTTGCTTGGTTGTCGAGCCAGGTGGCGTGGCGCATTGCCGTGCGCCTCGCAACCGGAGGAGAAACATATGTACACGCCAACCCTACAGGCGAACCGAGAATCTGCCAATGGACACTACGAAGGCACTGAGTACGTCCTGGCCGTAATTTCTCCTCAGGACATTTGATATTGTCACATTCACACCCCCCCCCCCTTCTGCACCATTCCCTTCGATGCTGGTGTTTTTTGTAGATTCCATTGACCTGAGCTCCAATGCCCGGCTCGCGGTAGACCAACTGGAGGTGTATTGGATGCAATTTTGACCTGTCCTAAGTTGCAAGAAGCTCAGGTCGTGTTCATGCAGCCAACACGCAGTCCTGCAACATTGCAGGGCGTTGAACATTATTACAATCTAAAGTAGCGACGATCCGTGCGCAGGTGACTCAATCGACTGACTCATATTGATCAGTAAAAGTCAAGCGATCCTGGTTACGCGAGACACTGACTGTGTGCATTTGCGGCAGTTGTCCTGAATTGTAGATTGATTAGAACAGTTGCCTGTTTTGCAACGCACGGTTGCTGTACTCAAAACAACAATCGACTTTGAACTATGGGTTTGCACTCACAAAGATGCTCTAACTTATTTTTGCTCACATCGAAGTAGCACGAGGACTATTACCAGAGCTGGATCTTCAGCAATTGATACTTTGTATCACAAACGCGCGCCAGTAGCGAAGTAAAGGAAATACAGGGAAGGGATGTCAACACTTATACAAAGAGTATAAAATAAGTTAAGGATTAGTATTGTAATTAAGAATGTCATTAGTAAAAATGAGTGATTTGGCATCAGGTAGTGACAAACGACGCTAAGGCTATATGGGAATTGTGAAATCGAGGGTAAAAGGGCATTTACGGGCAAGTTGATTATTAGCAGAGACGCGCCAAAAATGACTCTAAACGGTCGGAACGACGGAGCGACTTATATATTCTATACTCGATAGTATATATCATTACATTTATAGCGGGCTCAATAATGTGGAGTATGGTTGGACCTGTGCGGCCAATTGATTTATTTTACGGACAGTTTCAGAGCTACATGGTCAAAATTGGCAAAGTCAAAACGGATATCTATAAGCGATGTTACTCCGGGGAACCAGACAATGTGAAGCATACGGTTTCCTGAGCTGCAAGGAAGCACGGATGAAGCAAGATGACGATTCGACGCATATCACAGTAAAGGAGTTCTTGTGCCATTGGGCGCACCACTGTGCGTGAAAATGCTATTACGATTTTAGGGAAGGAGCGAGTAAACGCAGAAACACTGCTTTCACTGTGTTGAAAAAAATGCATTGCAATCTCGTACCTGGGGTGAGACGAAATGTGGAGTTAATGGGTAAGAGTCCCTGGGCATTAATTACTAAAGATTTTTTTAAGGTCTAACTGGAAAGTGCGGTACGCACACGCGGACACCACCGCAGGGAACTCGTCTGCAAATGTGAGCCGGTAGTGTGGGGCTTCAACCCACTAAAAACCAGTCAAGTCCCAATCGCCGCATCCGATCGGGAACTGCAAGAGCATAACTTCAAACTATCAAAGGGCAGAGTAGTTTAGGAACTTAGCTATCCCGGCATGCCCTGCGGGATGATGTCATATAATAACGGTTGTTCTTCTTGGCAAACAGAATATTCTCCATAGTACGAGCAATTCTGGTCCAGTCTATCTCTAATGCAGGCCTGTAGAGACTATAGGCCCATAGATAGGGTTTTCAGCATCGCATTTTGAGTGTTTCAGATCTATATGTCTTTCATGTTTACCCAAAGTTTTTACCAAAATGGTCTATTGGCAACAATCGCATGAATCAAAGTCGCGGCTAATCGTGTTCCTTCGCCTGAACAGTGCGTACCCTTCTTCTTGATGAAGTGAGTTTGTTAGCTTTTCCCTATTTGGGACGAATTTTTTTTTGGCCTACCTCTCTACTATTTGGTAACGTCGTTTTCAGAGCATATTGCTGAAACAGTGAGTTTAACCCTAGCTACTCGTTATGCAAGAGTACATAATGTTCGGAAGCTCTCAATTGATGCGGCTGATCAGCGCCTTTTTATGCGGAAATCTCTTCCAAAATTCGCGTACAGCTTAGACAGAGTGCGGAATCACCTGACGCTGGCGGATGTTAATTTCCCTGAAAGATGCTTCTCGAAAGGTAAGTAGAAGACGCAGTAAATGAGATACAACAAAAATAATAAAGATCTTACGCATTTATTCCGTTTGAGTAAAATAAATGAGTGTTAATATATTATGAGGGTTAATGATTTATCCGTCTATGATACTTTACTCAATGTTTTCCAATAGTCTATTGGCAAACTTTACTACACGTGAACTGCTCGCATGTCGGACTCAATTAAAAGCCTGACCGCGTGGTAGGGACTAAATTGTAGGACTGTTTACCCAGGCCCAAATATTGGAGCAATGCTATGTTGCGACAAACTTTGGTGGAAATTAGAATGCTTTTATCTTACCCGTCTTTGCACGAACGCTAGAATAGCGTCTGTCAACATGTTAGAATGTATAGAACGTTAATACGGAAAGGCGCTGAAGCTTTACCTTCTTGTAACCTTGCAACATACATACTTGCACATCAATTATATATGTTTTTGATATGCAATATGCATACGTTTAGATAACGTGGTTTATTGGAGATTAAATAAAGCCTGTATGACGAATAAAACGGCAAATGTGAATGTGATCATCTACACGTGATCGTCATTTTGGTAGACATAGAAGAAGAAGAAGAAGAAGGGAAATACTTTAAGAAAAGCATTTGAATTGGGGGTACACGGCATTCCGATTCGTTTTACGATAATGATGATCATTACGTTGTTGTTGTTGCTGTCACGGGACATGGGGACTTTCAGACCGACTGTTACTGATGCGATTACCGTTCCAATTGATCTTGCTTCTTCGTCGTTGTCGTCGTCACCATCGTCACATGTCTCACTGTAATCACTTTGTTTGCTCTGACGTAACAGTGCATCTGCCGACAGCACGCACGCGTCGAGCAATCCAAATAATAATAATAATATTAGTAATAATAATAATAATCCACGTGTTTCGGTGTTATTGCGCGCGTCTGTATTCGCCAATTCAGTCTGCGTTCACCGCAATTTGTCGCCGCAGATCAACGGCGTCAACGACGGACCTCTGTGTAAACAACCAGTCCAATTTCCATGAAATTGGACTACTCCCGCGGGCGGCACCGGCATGCTACCAGCAGCGCACACCCACACACAGGGCCAATCACCAGGTGGTGTGACTTTAGTCGTTTCCCTAACGTACTACACGCCGCGCTGGTGAGTGGATGATTTTCATCACCAACGTCAGCCAACGCTGTGGGGTGCATCATTTCCCCCCCGCCGTCAGCAATTATGTTATTTGTGTGCCTTTTCCTCGATGCAACAACGCTGTGCAACTCGTTCGAGTCATCTCGGCACTACTGCTTAGATTGACTTGGCTTCGGTCGGCAAGCCGCACAACCTCAATCAAGCAGGCCTATAAGCTACGTGCAACTTGGTATTCGGGGCTGCCAGATGTCCACATAGATGTCCGTAGGATACCGTACAGGAAATCACCATCTATCGAATCGCTATCACCTCACTATGTATGTATAGCCGGCTTATGGGCCAGCTCTAACTAAGCAGTAGTAGTAACGATGGAGTACCGTGAGCGGCGGATTTTATCGTCAACAATCTCACTTCAACGACGGTAACCTCAACTTCTTACCCCCGTTACCCCCGAAAAAAGGGAGTGGAGCTAGGAATCCGTCTATTACCTAGTTAACTCAGCCAACATTGAGAATTCTTCGTCTGTATTTAGGCACGGCGGAGCGGTATGCATTGATATATATATATATATATATATATATTTATATATATATATATATATATATACATATATACATACAGGGTGTGACTGAAAGGTTTTTAAAGCGTGCGTGGAATTGTAGAGCTCGTTAAAGCAAATATTTTTTCCAATACAACGTGGTCTCTGAGACGTCTTGTTTCGGAGTGAGAGTGAAATTACTACAATTTGTGACACTGGCGTTTTTGCCCGACATAAGAGCACAAAATGTGCTGTTGCGAGACAACCAGTCCTCCTAGACAGAAACTAAGCACACCTTCGTGTTTGTGACAAAATTCTGCTCGGTCAGAAGACGCGACACGGTCGCTTAGAAGAAAATTCGTCAAAAATAAAGTTATTTATTAACGTTCACGCCAAATACTTCAAAATCATAACACTACAAACACTCACAGCGCTAAACTGACATATTCAGCCAATGGGCAATTCAACGGCGATCATTTTGGTACCAAATATATGTCAAGGCGAGCTGTGGTTGCGGAGTAATTGCGATTTTTCGGAGGGCATGTCCAGATTAAGTGCATGTAAAATGACTGTGTGGCGACGTTCACTACCGCCGACGTGTCGCGCGACAGCCGCAGCGCGTCATTTTTCATGCACTTAATCTGGACGTGCCCTCCGAAAAATCGTAATTACTCCGCAACCACAACTCGCCTTGAAATATGTTTGGTAGCAAAATGATCGCCGTTGAATTGCTCATTGGCTGAATATGTCCGTTTTTAGCGCTGTAAGTGGTTGTAGGGTTATGATTCTGAAGTATTTGGCGTGAACCTTATTAAAGAACTTCATTTTTGGCGAATTCTCTTCTAAGTCTTCTGACCGGCCTTGCATATTCTTTAGATACAGAGGAGCAGATTTTTATCACGAACACGAAGGTGTGTTTAGTTTCTGTCTAGGAGGACTGGTTGTCTCGCAACAGCACATTTTGTGGTTCTATGTCGGGCAAAAACACCAGTGTCACAAATTGTAGTAATTTCACTCTCACTCCGAAACAAGACGTCTCAGATTTTTTTTTATAAAGTTTTATAAAAGTAGTTTTTCTGCCTTTTATCTCCTACATAGTTGTGCGAAATCTCTGTTTGCGGGGGAACAGATTAAGGAAAGTCATGACAAGTCGATACTTTACGTTAACGCTTGTTCATGAAAAATCGTAAATTTTTTCCATTGAGACCAAAATTGTACGTCCAAAAGACCACTCTCACGCAATAGCAAATTTAATGCCCATCATTTTCGTATCAAGGTGATGGTGCTGCGTTACGTAGTTGTCAAGTAACTAAGCGTTTTCGACAGTCATAGTTGTTATATTTTACGTGCAAGTTTTCACGTTCATAACCGTAAAAAATTGCCAAGACGTTTCCGCCCCCTCCTTCCACTAGGAAAATTTATTCTCTTGCTGAGTTCTACCAGACCTCAAAATATGTACATAACTTTCTCATACTCCCTATGGAAATATGCATGCCTTCGTTTTCGATATGGCTATCGAAAAAGCTTAGTGACTTGACAACTACGTAACGCAGCACCATCACCTTGGTGCGAAAATGATGGGCATTAAATTTGCTATTGAGAGTGGTCTTTTGGACGTACATTTTTGGTCGCAATGGAAACATTTTACGATTTTTCATGAAAAGGCGTTAACGTAAAATATCGACTTTTCATGAATTTCCTTAATCTGGGTATTCGTGGGTTGCTACGCAAGCTAGTGAAGTGTCTTCCGTTGTGCAGAATTATCCTCCGCACATGCCGGTGTAATCGGTTCCTTCATGCGTTGAATATTGGTTCTCCCGCAAACGTAGATTTCGCACAACTATGTAGGAGAAAAAAGGCAGACAAACTACTTTTATAAACTTCACTCTCTCTCCTAAACAAGACGTTTTCGCGTCTTCCCTCCATTAGGAAAACTTATTTTCTTGCCGAGTTCTATCAAACCTCGAAAGAAGTACAATACTCTCTGAATGACCCTGTATACACAGAGAGAGAATTTACATACAATAAAAACGAGATGACCACGAACTTCAGGCACGTGTCTGGCCCATTACCCGTTCGCGCGTCGAGGCAGACACCAATTACCATGTCATCTTAAGCAGGCAGCATTTATGACCCGAGTGCTATGTTATGGTTGTTCCACGGCTTCCTCACGGCTTCTTCATATAATCATCGACGTAATAGTTCATCGTCGGCCATGCGCCGTCCAGTCAAAGTCATCGACCACAACAGAACGATGAAGGCGGCGAGAAATTTGATAGAACAGGCAAAGTCGGCGGCGCCTTCACCGCCGTCACTTCGTCGATTCCGCACCCCACGACACGGCAGATGGCTACAATTGGATATTGAATACTACTACTACTATACCGGCCTAAAGCAGCCAGTGAATGGGCGACCATATACATGCGGCTGAAACGGGACGATGTTTTATGGCCGTCGTCATGAACACCGCGGTGATCTTCAACCGGCGCGGCAAGCGGCAACAATATAAACATCTTTAAGACAGGTTGCATTAACACTGGCAACATTTAACAAACAACGCAATCATCATAATCAGCAACAACAACAACAGCAACAGCAACAACAACAACAACAACAACAACAAAGTAACAATACATGAAATCATCAGCATCAACGTCAGCCCGAACAACGACAGCATAAGCATTATATAATAAATAATGACAGTAACAGCAGCAGCAGATGCGGCAAGAGCAGCACCAACAACAACAGGTGCAACAACAGCAACAACATCAGCAGCAGCAGCAACAACATCAGCAGCAGCAGCAGCAACAACAAAAACAACAACCATGAACCATCTTTGTATTATCCTGACTTAGTTTGTCGTCGAGTTCTTCGGCTACGAATTGCGCAGCCAAGTTGTCGAAAAATGTCTAGCAATCTAGCAATCCAACAAAATACTTACTACGCAAATTCTAAAATTTCACCGCCGCGCACGAGAAGAAAGCAGCACCGTGCTTGGCCAGATTGTCCATGCTGCCGATGTTGTTGTTGTTGTTGCTGTTGTTGTAGGCAATTTTGTTACTGTCATTGCTGCTGTTACCGTGGTATGCGGGCGGACGAACACGAGCCCCACGCTTTTCAGCCGGCACACCTCACCTCCCACCGTAGCCTGTCGTTCGTCTGTGTGGATGTGGCTGGCGTGCGTCCAGTGGTTACCAGGGTAGATATGATAATGACAAAGATGAGCCGTTGGTGTCGCATATATATGTATGAATATTTATATATATATATATATATATATATAAATTTTTATATAATAAATAAATATATAATAATATATATAATATAATAATAATAAATAATAATATATAATAATATAAATATATAATAAATAAAAAATATTTATATATATAAATAAATATATATACATATAATCGTGCATGCATCTAAAACCGCAGGAGCAGCTATATCAGCAAAGCCGCCGTACGTAGTGCCAACGACGAATGCCAACGACTTTTTGCATTTGATTTTGAATTGCGCCACAAACAACAAAGGCAGCGCTCTGAGGCGACTACGACAGATCAGGACGACGTCGTTACTGTTGATGTTGTTGTGGTGTCGTACTAAAAATAACGTAATTAATGCGCCTGTTACCTTTTCCGCTCGTTGGTCCGGTGTGTTCCGGTTTCTCGACACATTCACTCTATCCTGACGGGCACTAACACTTATTCGGGAGCTAATTAAATACCGCGAACGAAGCTCCTCCTTTTAGCCTGTAGTGACGACACTACTAGTTAGGTGTCACAACACCCCCGAAAATGTGGCTGAATGTTGTAATTGGTCGCACTGCATCCTCACCGTTCCAGGGGTGGCGGAGACGAATTATTTAATATTCATTCCTCCAGGGTGAGATGATACGGCGCTAACAACAACAACAACAACAACAACAATAGCAGCGACAACAACAACAACAACAACAAAGGCAGCGACAACGATAACGCGATAACGACAACGGTAACATCATTTACGGAACTTCTAGTTAGCGATCATTGCGTTTCCCGATAGAAAGTCTGCAAGAACGTTGACGTTTAAACAGCACATCTGTTTTGAAGACGCGCGCGGCAGCTTATCTGACTTGTTACGACTGCTATCACGCCGCTTCTACAGGGCCAAATCACTGACAATACATAGCTATCCATATACGCCGTCGTACGTTAGGCTCACGTGACTACAACGTTGCAAAGCGGTTTGCCTGGGAAAATAAGCACATTCACGAAGCACGCTCATACCACGCATATTGACTAAGTAATAATAACGATAAGATTATAAAGTTCCTCATACTATGAATAATATGATTTGTCCTTGTATATTGGGTACAGCCAAATATAGAAAGAACAATGGCGCTCCTATACCTTGTTTCTAGGGTTTTCACACAGCCTAATTTTGTTAGGAGATCTTGACTACACCGTTTAGATGACCACTGTTATCAAATGCATGCATATATATATATATATATATATATATATATATATATGTTCCAAAATGTTGTTTCTGACAGTCCTTGGTTACAAAAAAAGTTATTAGTTTTAAGTTGTGTCATCAGAAACGCTTTTCCTAAATTAACCAGTTTAAGTTGGAATATACTAAGGAATATTCTGTCCACGTATACTTCAAGGACTGGGCCAATAGTTATTGCATGGAAAACGTGGCATTCTTGCCACTTCTGCCTCTTAAAGATTCTACTGAACTTCTTAGACAATATAGTCTCTATGTTTTGTTCAAAAGATTTGCGTGAAACGGTAAAAATTAATTTATAGCGATGCAACAGTCAAAAGCCTGTAGTTAATCAAATAAAGACGTGCGGAGCTGGCTGTCGGAATTTAAGGTTCTGGATATTACTACTGCTACTTCGGTTTCTACTACAACTATTTAATTTGAACGTCATAAACTTGTAAGGTCTATACAATTTTTCGATAGCCAATGATAATGACAATAACGATTATAATTTTCGTTTAATAAAATAAATATAAAAATATAATGATAATATGCCCAGACCTTCAGGTGAGCTCCAATGCCGTGTATCCGAAAGCCAACTGGCCTCCTGAGAAGCGACAGAAAGAGACCGGCCAGTATCACCTTTATCTCCTTTGAAAGAAGAAAGGCGCTTGTTTGGGATGCGACGATCACCGACTCGCTCGCCCCCTCGAACCTGGAGGCCAGTGCATCTGCCGCTGGCTCCACGGCACGCAAGGCTGAACATATAAACCCCAACAAATATGCCCAGCTCGCCAACGAGTTCATCTTTGTGCCGCTAGTATTCGAGACACTCAGGAGACTCAGCCCTGAGGCATGGCCACTTCTTCAGAAGATTGGCAAACGAATCGAACTGGCGACGGGGAAAAAGAGCTTTTAATTTTCTACTTCAGCGGTTATCTCTGGTGGTTCAGAGCGGTAATGTGGCAGCAATAATGGGTGCATTAAGGGGCTGCCTCGATGATAAGCTCGACTGGTGGCGCTCCTCAAAAGCCCCAGATAGTTAATCACATTTCCCTGTAGTATAATAATAATAATAATAATAATAATAATATTTTTTGTGAGAGGGAAAAATGCGTTTACGCACACATAGAGCGGGTAGTGTGGGACTCGATGCCGATGTTGTTGGCATAATACCCACTAAAAACCTCTCACCTAAATGGCATCAGGAAGAGGCGAGGAGCTGGAACCATTCTTTAATATTACTTCAACCCCCTACTTCTTCCTTAGGGTTGCGTGAACAGAGCGCACATCGCGGTCTGCACCAGATCTTTCTGTTCAATAATCGTCGCGGCAAAATCCTTTATGATGTGCCAGCTTTGGGTGTCTTGCAGGAGGGCCTGACCCATTTGTTCACAGGTTACCGGGAGTTCCCGGTCTAAGAGCCACGCCAGCTCCGCCCTGTTCGCGCTGAAAGCCGTGCATACTTCGAAGGTGTGTTTGGCATCGTCTTCTTCTTTTGGGTCGCAGAGAATGCATGCTGGCGACGAAGCACGTCCTATGCGGTGTAGGTATTTTCTGAAGGTGCCGTGGCTCGTCAACAATTGGGTTAGAGGGTACGACAGTGATCCCTCTCGCCTTTTGAACCACTATCGGACATCCGGGATAATAGAGCGAGTCCAGTAACCCGGCTGGCCCGCCTGGATCTCCATCCATCTATTGTTCCACGCGTCTAGTGTCTGACGTCGTGCGTCTTCTTTAGAGATAGAGGAGTCCGCACGACGGACTGCGCTCTCCATAACCCGGAGATCCCAAGAGATCTGCCTGGAGAGTACTTGGATGGCCGCAGTAGACGCAGTTTTGTTGGCCCTTGCAATCTTGAGGGCCAGCGGCCCCTGCGTTTTATCCAAAAGCCGTCGGCACGGAACCCGCTTAGCCGTACGCTGCCACAGCGGGGCTGCGTAAAGCATAATGCTATCTATTACCGTCGCCAGGAGACACCTCCGATCATCGGAAGCACCCCTTGTGCGCGGCAGCAATCTTGCGAGTTCTGTAGTAGCTTTGGTGGCTTTTGCACCCGCGTAATGCACATGAGGAGTGCCTGTCAGGCCGGTATCCAGGAGCACTCCTAAGTATTTTGCTTCGCTGGAGAGGGCAATGTTGTGTCCCTCTAAGATCAAGTTGAGATGGGGAGTGCGCTTCTGTCCGTTTAGAAATATTGCTACCGTTTTGTGTGGAGCCAGGCGAAGTCCGTGCGGAGCGAGCCAGATAGAGATGTCTTGCAAGGCGCCAATTGCTGTCCTCTCCAGCTCCCTGGCATCGCGCGACGTAATCACGATAGCCAGGTCATCCGCATAGGCTATTGATTTAACGTTAGGAGGGTGAGGCAGACGTAAAACATCGTCGTATGCAATGTTCCATAAAGTTGGGCCCAGCACGGAGCCTTAAACTAATAATAATAATAACGACTACAGCCGCTATTAACGTATAAGCTCTCTTGTATAGCTCTTGGCTAGCTTCTTGTCTAGCTCTTATTCTACTACTTCAAACCAATTTAAACTAAACCTAAACAATTAGATCGAGAGTACGCAAATGTAGCACGAGCACTGCTCTCATATGCATGCAAAAATATGATATATCGCCCAAGCCCTAGAACGGGGAGCTACTGTAGCCGGTATTTTCTAATATTTACAACACGCGTTTGACTCAGTGGAGAAAAATATCTTAGCTCTAACTCTAAGAAATATAATGCTGATTTTTTCTATCAGTAGCTTACTGACAATAGGCAGATGACATTGATAAAAGCCCAGTAGCCTTCTCCTCGGCATACCACTACCATGGTATATAATATATACCACTACCATGCTTATAACATACATATATACTGTTTATAACGCAATAACTTTGCATTTCAATCTGGTACATAATTATAAGACAGTCTTCCCTATATAAATTTTGATCATTCAAGCGACCGTTCCACCGGGCGAAAAAGTGCAAAGACTGCCGATGCGTCTGGCAGCTTGCTGCGTAGTATTTAGCGCATATCTGCGAGCAGAACCGGCAGCGACATTGATCGTCAACTTAGTGGGGAATCCTAGCATGTCATTAACATTTTTCCAAATCCACATCAATAAGCCCCCTCCTTACACACACATCGCAAGGATAACCCGTAACGCCATCGCGCGGTGAGCAGTAAGATGTTTCGTTGCGCTCACAGTACCCGCGCGACCTCGTCTCCCGTCGACTACATATAATCCTGAATCTGTAGGACATTTTCAACGGGCCGAGACGAACAAGTCAGCCCACCAATGTGGCCGTTGCTGCTGCTGCTGCAGCAGCAGGTCACTAGAAACGTCAACAATGGAAGAAGGCCATAATCATGTTCCGAGCTCAACAAACAAAGCTCATCCTGGAAGACGCTCCAACCAGCATGTCGTTCGTCTACGGCCGTTGGCTTTACTACTGTTGCTGTTGTTGCCGGTACCTGCCTCAACTCGAGCGAGTCTATTCGGCAACGATTTACAGCCATCGCCGCCTGTTCTACATATATATATATATATATATATATATATATATATACAGTGTTCATCCAATGTGATGCCACAAATGAACTCATTAACTTATCTAACTGGCCACCTAATTACGACAAACCTCCGTGCGCGCCGTTGACGAGGTCGAATGGCTTATCGCAGAGGGTCAACACAGTACCGCTATACACACACACATAAATATATATAAATATATTGCACAAAAACTAGGTAAACCTGGTCTAATCAGTTTACCCAGTTTCTAACAAACGACATGGTTTTGTGACCCCTGTATGCATGCATATAACTGCATGTGTTTATATATATATATATATATATATATATATATATTAAGCAGCACAAGTTGTTTAGTAATAGAGCTTCTTGCAGTACAGGTAGTGGCAACCATGTCGAAAAATGGTGCAACGCAAATATCGCCGCTATCCGCCACTCATTCATTCATTGCTCTAATTGTACATCGAAACGCCGCAACTCAATTAGGTCGCCGTTTGCTTTTCCACTCTGGCTCGTGAGAACACCGAATTGCCGGCTGCAAAACGATTGTCCTTTGGAACTTTTCGGCTGACCTCCGTGGCCTTCGCTCAATAACAATCTGATGATTGCGACGTCCTAAAGCTACTGATTCGGCGTTCCAGTGAGCTCTTCTATGAGTCAGGACGACAGTCTATCCAGTTGTCCAGATTGTCCTGCAGACGGCGAGACAAACAGAAAGGCAGCCATAATAATAATTATCATCATCAATGCAATTGGCTGGCTGAAGGACTCACTTGTTATCATTATGATTGTACAGCACTGCCTCATCTCACACGCACCGCGTTAATGTAAGCATTCGTCGACTCTTTTCCCGTCGACTACAGTTAAACACAGGAAAAGCATATATATATATATAAATAAATATATATATATATATATATATATATATATATATATATATATAAGAGCTTTCATAACCGTATGCACTTATTTTAAGGTTTGGTAGAACTCGGCATAAAGATATTTTTTCCTATGGAAGGAGGGGGCGGAAACGTCTTGTTTAGGAAAGAGGCTGAACTTTAATAAAAATAGCTATTCTGCTTTTTTCTCCTAAATTGTTGTGCAAAGTCTACGTTTGCAGGAGAACCACTCAACGCACAACGAAAGCGATCATACCGACGTGTTCTGTATAATCTGAATGACATTCAACGCAAGCTAGCAAAAGGCAAATAGCGGGACTAAGGAAAGTCATTAAAAGTCGATATTTTGTTATGCCTTACGTTAAAGCTCTCACGTTCAAGACCGTAAAAGGTTGCCACTACGACCCAAAATGTACGCTCAAAAGACACTCCTCAGGCAATAGCTAATTGTGTGCCCATAATTTTCGCATCAAAATGATGGTGCTGCGTTATGTAGTTGCCACCATGTCAAAAGTGAAAGCATGCATACTTGCGAGTATTTTGGCCTGCATCAGCTAGGGTATATCAGAACGTTAGGTAAATATTCTGAGGTTTGACTCGGCAAGAACGTATGTTTCCCAATGGAAAAAGGAGACGGAAACATCTTGGCAAAATGTTGCGGTCCTGAACGTGAAAGTTTCAGCGTAAAACGTAACAACGATGGTTGTCGAAAAAGCTTAGTAACTTAAAAACGACGTAACGCAGTAACATCACTTTGGTACGAGAATTATGGGCATTTATCCGGCCATCTTAACTTGCCATTAAGGTTACTTGAATTGGTGATTATTTATTTATTATGCTGCCTCTGAGGTAAGTTTTGCGAATCTTCTTACCATAACTCACAACTTAATTGCATGGCAGGGGACTTCTCAATATTGGATTCCAAGACACTAGCTCTCTTTCAGCGTTTTTAACAGTGTCTTAAATCGTCAGCTTCTCCTGAGTTCGCACATACGGCATAGGAGTGAGTCAGCATTACAAATGCGGTGCAAGTATTGCTGAAAGTAGCCACCGTGGCCTGGTAGCAGGTTTACGAGTGGGTAGGTGAGTGCTTAAGGTTGTACCATTTTTTGAGATCAGACAGTATTGCGTTTGTCTAGTATCAGGGTAGCCCGATCTCTGTTGCTGGTTCCACTTGCTTAGGGTCAGTCTGATCGATGTGGCGGCGGGTCTAAAGGCTAATGCGGTAGTCATAATTCTCATCTACCGGAGTGTCGATGCCCCCTATTTATCGAATTTTCGTCGAGCCATGCTCAATGGGAATAGATGATAAACCATACTACTAAGAGTCAGCAACCATACTGTCACCACAAGAACCGTTGGGAAAACCCTAATATCTCAAAATGTCCGGCTCTCGGTGCATTCAAGCACTTACGCTTACTTACTAAGCTTTACGACAATTCCAAGCCCGTAGAGGACGAATGATAGTCTAAGATTAAAAACAACCTCCTTAAAATATTAAGGTTCACATGTGTTTTAATATGAATACGTATTGGGTGCACGTTTCCGTCGGCACTACTCATCTCAAAAGACAAGAGAACCCTGCAACCAAATACAACTAATTAAAAACGACAAAAGAGCAAGGATTGCGTCGAGCAGTTTCTCCCAGCAGGATGCAAGTTCTGGCCATACAGTTTTGAGAACTTGCAAAACGGGGTTATTACAAACAGAGCTGCGTTCAGAGTCGAAATCGTTCATAGGCAACTTTTGCTGCCCTGACTTGTTGCATAAAGGAGGAATCCAACAGGGTTTTTCGATTTCAAAAGCTCGGAGTGGGAAAAGCGCGGTGGACGATGAATGGACCCCTTTATAATTTACGCTTTAAGTGCATTGCGGCAATTTGCTACAGAATCGCCATACTGTCCAAACTGTTTGCACGCAAGATTACTGCGGCAGTGTACAGCACTGTGTTCTAATTTTAAGCACCTACTGCATGCAGTGGGAGCTCCTACATGCATAGTAATCCGGAAGCCAGGAAGACCTCGGATGACGATATCCCGTTGAAGTGAAGAACTACATCATAGGTAGTTAGTTACGGCAAATTCGGACCGGTCCTCTTCATATAAGTTACCCCCTCGGGCGACCTAGATATCTTGCTAGAAACTTTTCTTTTTACTAACTTTGAGAAATATAGCCTTACAACCTGTTAAGTCATGGCGTTTGGTGAGTACAAGAATACTAATAAAAGAGGAAATCGCCGTGGCCTTAGTTGATTCCTTTATTATATAGGACCGGACGTGGTTAAGGCCAACCCTAGCTTAGGGCTTTGCAAGTGGAAAACGTCTAAAGGGTTTACCGCAGCGCGGTAGAAGACTCTCGCCGACTGGTTCAGCTACAGAAACCACGACATCACCTATTGTTTTGTCGAACCCTCGTCCTAAACTTGAAAAGGACTTTGGTTTGTCTGTAAGGTGAACGTTGAATTTAGATAGACATAAAAGGCAAAGTAAATTATAACGATATAGTAATAATAAACAGTTAAACATTTTTAGGACGAACCTTGCGTGCCATCTGTGTGTCTGAAGTACGGTCGCCTCGGGACGTTTTAGCATCGTTTATAGGAGCTACGCTGTTTTTGACCCTTTTAGCATAACCTAGACGTCATTTTTTAGAACATCCGCCTAATATTTTCCTTCAACTTATCGGTCTCACCGGCAAACACCTTGCTTTTCAAAAACCTCACAGAATAAGTCCGAGGACCTCAAGTAGCACAAACGAGGTGGCGACGGAACGTCGTCTTTCTGGGAGATCACGCGCTCACCAAAAGTATGCTGGAGCAGACGACACTAATATGTGGCAGGCTGCACTGCCCTGTTAGAGCCATACTGTCAAAGTCTAAATGAGTGAGTTTTGGCTACAAGAAGTCTGTCAACAATTGTCGGTAATGATCACCGTCACTGTTTCGTCCAAAACATACGTTTTGACAGGGCCAGCTCCTGTGCTTGCCAATGCATCAAAATACTTTGTTTTTTGTATAATATTATAGCACGCCCATAGCCACTGCATTGATGCTTTCTTCCGAACGAGCGGTACGTGGATGCTCCTAGCATGACACATGATGTACAATCGAATTCCACCAATACACCAGATCTTATATATCCGTCTCCGAAAGTCCTACGTCCTTACCATGCGCCGCGCGAAAAATTGGCAAACACTGCGTCACAGAACGACAATTTTCAATAGTATAGCTCAATGAGTTCCCCTCGTTGAGAGATATCCACATTGAAATAGTATAGAACCACAATATCTATAAACACCTTGCCCTTAGCGCTACCGTTTCGGTCTGAGGGCAAAATTTGAAACAAACCCTCAAGTGACTTTTTTTTAGAAAGCGCCTTTATTTGCCGAATAAAGGGTGGAAAAGGAGACTAGGTAGACAATGACGCCCACGAAGCCGCCTCGTTGTGCGATTCTCTGGCTACACGCCAGGCGAACATATTATTGATTGTTTCAAATCTTGCAATACTTTTTGGAAACATCATTATTTGACTTCTGCGATTGTTCATTGTCTTATCGAAGAAACGGTCGATAAGATAAGCATTTGCAAGTTGCGCTAGCAAACGCGTGTCGTTTTTCTTCAGTAAAATCGACAGCGACGGAAGGTTAACAGCATTCGGCTCGATATCACATCTTCTACAGAGCTTTTTTAGAAATTTTCTCTGAACACCTTTGATCATGGATATGTGCTTGCATAGGTGTGGGCTCCAGACGGGTGAGCAATATAAAAGTTTAGATAGCACAATTGCTTTATACAAACGAATATACACATTTGGGTCCTTGATGATAAAACAACGAAACAGCATGTTCACAAGTATAGATGTTGATTTGACTAGTTCTCGGAAATGTGCAGAAAATGTAAGATCCGTTGATATTAAAACACCGAGGTCTCGTGCAACATTAGCGGTGGGCAAAATTGTCCCGTTAAGCTTGTACTTCAGAGCAAAAAAGCCATGTTTCAAAACGAGGCATTTTAAAACGGATAGCTCCATCCCATTGTCGATGCACCAGCGGCAGATGCCATCGACAGCAGACTGTAGCGCAGTGTGCGCTGAGAAAGAGTCCAAGGGAGCGTATATCTTCAGATCGTTAGCGTACAATCGGCATTTGATACTCGACGGAATGTATGATTTTAAATCTAAAACAAAAATCCCCTGTGGGACGCCGGATGGAGCCAGCCGTGGCTCACTAAAAGCTTCCCCGCATTTAACTCGGGACGAGCGATTGTCCAGAAAAGCGGCAAGCCATTTACGAGTCTGTAAGTGGACCTGGAGCGTCTTCATCTTGTCAATGAAAAGCCTATGATCAACCCTGTCAAAGGCACTCTTCTGGTCAAAATATATACAGTAAAAATATTTTTTGGCATTTATATACAAGGCCCAATCGTTTATCTTTTCCCGCACTGTTTACATATATATATATATATATATATATATATATATATATACGTACATATGTGTTGCGCGTATGTTGATTTATGGCTCGCTGTCACCATGATAAGCGCCGGCGAATGCGCTTGCATCCGGAAGCAGCTTATGACAACGTGTAAACGAGTCTGTACTATGATGACTAGAACGACGATTGATGCGAATTTTTTTCCCATCTAGAAGACCACTATATCGAAGACATTGTGAATGGGACCGTACACAAGCCTCCGGTCGAGGTGCGCCTCGTGCAGCATCAATTGAGGCACCTGTCTATTTCATGCTAATTGAGCCACGAACAACTACGTATCGAGTAAACGCGTGTTGTCTTCTACGGATAACTCGGCCATAGTGAGAGATCCCTAAAGGTTGGACTATTTGTTGAAAATGTAATCTGCTGAAGAAAAAGATATCTAACAGGACGGTCACTTGATCACTTCCCGAGGTACTACAAGATCAGCATGAATGTACAGATTGCTAGCGAAAATGACTTAACGGAAGATAACATCTTGTTGTTGCGAACACATAATTGGATAAAGAAATTGTGACAAAGCCCCCAGAGTGCAGCAGCAGTCTAAACGCTCATTATGCGGTTTACACGGTCGACATAACAGAAGGACGACACAACAGCCGGCCGACCACATTATAGCACGTGTATTACAATGAATTCATCAAATCAATCTATTTACCAGCGTTCCTATATGAGACAAACACACACCGATGTGACTTCGACTAATTATTTGACCGGCGTCTGGCACGTTTGGTGTGCCAACACGTCTTTTGATGTGTCTCTTGAACGAATAAATGTATCGAGTAAGAAAATCGGGCCAGAATAGGTCAGTTACCATGCGCTTCTCAGTTGCGTTATGCAATTTGTACCTAGTCTTCTCGCGTTGAGGCTGCCGTCGAAGTGAGTTCTAAATCCCCAGATAGCTCAGCGTAACGTCGTCATTACGGTATCACGCGTTAAGCCAGTGGAAGAGCTTGGTATGCATCTTCCTTGGTCGCCATCAAATCACATTATCATTAGGGACATCTACTTTGGGATAATCTGAGGCATCATGGTTTGAACTAGACACTTGTCATCCTGAGCCGACTAGTTTGTTAAGACAACACAGTAACTGTAGCCAAATATATACACATACACACAAATGTACATATAATATTAGATTTTCGGTATTTTTTATATTATCAGATACAATGCACAGTGTGTGCGACTAGTTATTACGAGTGATAATATGTTGTACAATGAGCTATTAGCAACAAAGATCCCCTGTGATACGCTGCGTGACAAACGAACGAAAAGACCGCGATCAGCTAGCCATATGATAAATGAGACTGACTATTGATGGAACTACAATCGGACCGATCACATGTATTCGCTTTAAAGCTTGACAAGTTTATTATGCTGACTCAGCTTGATCAATGTTCTGCCTATTTATGGGTGGATATCTATGTGTATGTCAGAGAATCTTTGAATAATGCAAATATTGTGAGCTTAGGGAGGGGCGGAGTGGAGGCTTTTTTTCGGGCTGACCCTCACCAACGGTAGGGCTAGAACCCGTTAAGATATCTAGGGTTTCCCCTCCAGTCCTTGTGGCAGCATGGCCGCTGAGAGACAGGGATTGCCGTTGTCATAGCTGACTGATTGATGACGACTAGATCGCACTACTCTGACCGGAGGAGACACATAGGTGCGCGGGTTCGAGACTCACCGTTGCACATTTGTATTTATGGGGGTCTGTCTGTGAAGCAATGCGTAGGGCGTAACGTGTACATGTGTGTACATTCGTGTGTGTAATAGTGTGTGTACATGTATAGTCATCTGTGTAATGGTGTGTACATGTATATTCATGTGTGTATGGGTGTGTATACGTAAGAGTAAATTCGTGTGTGTATTGGTGTATGGCGTCTCTCTCTCTCTCGCTCTCGCTATGCTTGACAGTTTTACGCAGGATTGTCTGATCTACGTTTCATTCGCGTGCTCAGCTCAGACCACTCCCCCCCCCCCCCCCCTGCCCGTTTTCTAGCGTGTCTGACGACTACGTTGGTCGCGTAGAGCCACCAGCGTTTCCTTTTGGCGGTTTGGTTGCTGTAGTTCTGCTTTGCAAGATGCTACTGCTTTGACTGACGCTGTACTCCGCGACGACTCTATGTATATCTGTATGTGCGCGTACACCTGTCGATGTCGATCATGGTGACGATGGTGATGGTGGCGATGATGCATCCTCGGACGCCCACGACCGACGAGATGGCGGCGGTGGCGGGGGCAACAGGTATACGGAGGGGGGGGGGGGGGGTTGATCCCCATTGGCGGTCTTCTCCATCGCTTTAATCGTCGTCGTCGTCGTTGCCGTCCTCGAAATTACCGTCGACATCACCGCTCTCGTCATGTCTTGGCGGCGGCGGCATCATTTTGTCCTCTAGACCACGGGGTCAATGCACACACTTACACTCAATGCATACAAACATTTATACAGACACACATGCATATATATATATGTGTGTGTGTGCCGCCCGGGCAGGCAGTCTCCAGCCAGTCATGCTTCCCATGCACCTGGGCAGATGTCAGGAATGAGATCTACGTACGATCTCTGCGATTGTTTCCAAGCTGTCGATTCTATAGCGACACTAACTGACGACTCGCTCACTGGTTGAGTCGAGCAGCAGCAGCAGCAACAGCTACCGCGCCAGTGGCAGCAGGAGCGGTAGAAATAGCAGTGATAGTTGTTGCTATCTTCACTCTCGGCAGGTTTTACGGCCGCTTAGGCTTACGAGGCAGCAAGATAGATAATCATCATCATCATCGTTCGCGTAGTGGTCGTGGTAGTAGACATCGTCGTTGTTGTCGTAGTTATAGTTATGTTGATTGTAGGAGTAATTCGAAAAGTAGGAGTAATCGACGTAATAGCCAAGCGGAGTCAAGGGACTCCGCCGTGCCCCCCGCCCCCTCGACGCCCTTCACTCACGCCCCCTCCCCGCTCTTTTCGCGGCGTCCCTTGGGCCACAACAAACGAGCGTCAAAGGAGAAACGATCAATCGGGCTCGACAGCTAGCTCGATACCCAAGCCCGATAGCCCCCTCCTAGACGGGCGCTCACGTTCCCACGTGTGGACTCACTCACATACGCGCGCTACGAGATGCCCGCAATCACGTCGAGACGCGTATACAACATCGCGACTACAACATCGTTGTAGCGGACTTCACGTAGCAACGATCTACATTGCGCAGTCGCATTGGGAGCAGTCAGTCGTTGCCACCAGTCAGCCCCCACGGAACGACGGCTCGACGAAACGACGACGCCGCACACGGGCTCCCGACGCCGGACACGCGACGCGAAGGTCGGGCACGTCGGCGGGCCGCGGCCCTTCACCCTACGGCCTTCACGAACGCCTTGACCGCATT
This sequence comes from Dermanyssus gallinae, assembly GCA_003439945.1. Classification (NCBI taxonomy): domain Eukaryota; kingdom Metazoa; phylum Arthropoda; class Arachnida; order Mesostigmata; family Dermanyssidae; genus Dermanyssus; species Dermanyssus gallinae. The sequence continues at coordinate 87,204 of QVRM01001772.1, read as the reverse complement.
AACAACAAGGCGGCGGTTCTAGCAGCAAAAGCACGGACGGACAGACGGACGACGGACGGGGGGTGGTGACGACCTCAGAGACTTCTCAGATCTTATCGGGTGGCGGACTAATAAACGGAGAGGACGGGACATCGGCGGGGATCGTCGCACAGTCGTCATCGCTCCGATCAGGGTTGCCAGAGGCGGCGGGTTATGGCGGCCGTTCACTTTGCCGTGCTGGACTACGTCGTCCTCGTTGGTTTCTTGGTGATTTCGACGTTAATTGGCGTCTACTTCGCGTGGAAGGATCGACGAAGCACCAGCAACAAGACCTTTCTGACCGGCAACAAGGAACTAGGTGAGTGGAACTAGTGAGTAACCGCAGGCAGGCGTTGGGCGTTTCGTCGCAATGATTGATGGGCGCTGGCCCGTTCTTGTCCTTCGGCTAGCTTCTGCCGGGCCGTCTATTCGGCCCCTCCACGTGAAGTGCGAGCCACCCAACTGCCAAAAGTGTCAACGTAGATGTGCGAAATTGCGGATGGCTCTGACAAATTTCGCTCCGAGCGATTGCCCGAGTCACTTCTTCTCTGATTGAAGCCCGCCCTCGACTTCAATATGTCGTTGCTAGCCTTTCGCGAGCGGCGACTTCGTGAAGTCCGCTTCACAGGAACCGTCCACAAGTCATTGAAGCGAGTGTGTTAAAAGACACGCACATAGGAAATACCAGAAGCTCAGCTAGTACCAGGCTAACCCCGTGCCTCAAGAAGTGCGCTGGATTTTACCACTCCTCACCATATAATATGAGCGTAGCCACGCACTGCATTACAATGCTGGCATACTATGCAGCGGCTCCACAAATTATAATAGTATTATTATTACGTTTTCGGAGGTTGGCTCATAAAAAAAGAATGTTTTTGCTGCTTGCTAATTTTGATTTTAATCAGAAACATTAGTAAATGTATACACTAGTACTCGCTATGACGACACCCTCTTGCTAACGATTGCATTTGTTCTTAGCTGCATTCAATAATGGCGCGATTAATATCAATGTAGGGTCGAAGGACCCTTCTTCTTTATATTGTTAATCATGTGCTTCCAATCTTTTTTGTGTAACAACGTTGCACGAACTTATCTTTGACCGGTACATTTGACCAGAAAATCATGTCCGTGGATGGTGGTCATATTTCGATGAGCTCAACGCGCAATATAACTAACTTCTTCTAAACGTGTATCGACTACGTTTTTTCTTGTAAGTAATTTAACATTACAAGCGGTGACTTAAGACTCAGTGAAAGTGTGCAAGAATCCCTCTAAGCAAGTGACCCGCTTGTTGACGCCCTTCGATGTTTGAGAAACCAAGTGAGAGGATTTGCAAGTGAGTGCTGTTTTGCGTCCTAATAATAGTAGGCCAACGTGATCTTCTAGCCCTTGCCCGCAAGTGCCGGAGGCGTCTGCTCCTTATACGGAAGCTCGAGCCTTGATTTATTGCTTTTTTGTCTCTTGGCGTCCCCAGTACGGCATGTTTCGAGCCATTTTCATCGCGTGCCTTCAATCACGAAATCCCCCTTCATTGGCGGTAGTGTTCCTAACAGCCTCCGCAGTTTCGAATTTTGAAAAAAGCACTACGAAACATTTTAAATATGATCTGTTTCACTAATTACTTCTAAGCCCTGTCACATAATAAAACATTGGCGCAATACTCGCAATTGCAGCTCATGCAGCAAAGACTGCCCTATTAGTAAACAGCCTGGTGTTTCGTATTTACGCAATCGCTTATAGTTAAAATTGGATGCCCTTCTTCTAGCCTGGTTCTGCCAATGCGCTGATGTAATTGGCTTTTGCCTGCATTACCTCTCCCCTACTGCTATATCACCATAACTGTTAGTCAGGGATTTTTTGTGCCAATCTTGAGCATCCCCGTACCACACAGAACATCGCTATTGGGCCAGGTTTCCGATAACGCTGAACTAACTAGTTGCGCCAATTACCGCTGATTATGAAGCCGAATCGTGTGATGGTGTCGACATGAGTGAGGATCACAGCAATTGTTACCATAATAATTGTAACAATAATAGTAACAATCGTGTTAACGGCAATCTTAACATAAATATTGGCCAATAAAGAATAACACTCGACACAAGACTGCTGGAGTGGGCTAATGGCGTAGTTGTCTGTCGCCAAACTTCCCTTGATGTCTTCCGAGTACCCGATATGTGTACATTCGATGCACGAATGGATGTACATATATATATATATATATATATATATATATATATATATATATATTTATATACGGCCCCTATCTCTGGATCCGACTATCGATTCCCATGGCAAAGAATTCTGTTCTCTGAATCTCAAGTAATGTATCTATGTGTGGTTTCATTGCTTCTGGTAAAGTAGATTCTTGCCTTGTAGATAGCTCAAGCAGACAGCTGGGACAATAGGTGGTTGTCTGACAGTGCGATGTCCGGTGTGTACGGTGAATGCAGCAACATTTCCTAATTGAAACTCGCTATCTTGCGGAGGCTGGGCAAACTCGCATGCGGCCTTGCTGGGAAATAACACCCTTTTTGATTGACAAGCATGTGTCTTTTCCTTTGGTGAACGGCACCCGTGTCCGTTGTTTGGCCACTAGGAAGAAACTCTTGGTGGACGATGCCATGACTATTCTAACAGACACAGAATCAGGCGCCAATGGGTTAGTCTCTTCGACGTCTTCTGGCTTGGGGCGTATCCGAATATTCCCGAAGGAGACACATTTTTGCCACAGGTCACTGATTTGTCAACGGATACTGATTGTATCTGGCGAGTGGCTGTAGTTTTACACACCTCCAAGTCAATGGCTATCTCACGCAATCAGCCGCTCTGGGATTATGTTCCATAATTTAAATTCCATCCCTTCCTCAAGCGTAAAAGGCCTTCCAGAACGGAGTTCATCAAGAAGGCTTAGGTCGCCGGAACGGAACTTGGAGAATCCATTGTAGCACGAATAAATGCTATTTTTGAAATGTCGCTACAATTATTTCGGACAGTTGCTGCAGTAGTAACGCCGTTTTTGAACTCATACAAAATTGCTGCCCGAAGGTGGAATTCTCCGCTGTCTATTTCAACAAAATTAATATAGCAAAACAACAAATGGAATAATTTTACAAGGCTCTCGAAGATCCTAAAGTCTTTTGCGCTTACATGAGTATCTGTTTTGTAAATATCGCATAGCATTTTGTGTTTGGCGAACACTGCCAAAAACACATCTAAAAATTCCAGGTAATTTCTGTAAAAAAAGATATATATACACAACAAGTTATCAGTGTCATCGATCGGAACTGCATCCATCTGCGTTAATCATGATGAACATTTATCAGAAGGAATCCACATATTTTTATTAGAAAATAGAATGACAATACAAATTTAAGGTATATTTTAAAATCACAATTTGAAAACAGGAAACCTATTTCTTCATCGCTCAACAGCGTTTGGCAATATACGTAATGCCTGAGTGTACTGTGTAGTAGATTGTCCGCAATTCCATTGTTGCTGTATCATCTGGGTAAGACTGTGCCCATGTTTAGGAGGCATCTGCTTGTATATTTATTTAATAAAACAGACTGCTTTGATTCTAAAGTGAGAAGATGTACAACGTAGTACCACTAACGTGGCTTTTAAGTGAGAATCTAACGTTTGGAGACGCTCAAAGTATCCTTTGTTGTTATGTCAGCAGCTGATACCCTAGCACACCAAGTAAATGACGAACAAGTGTTGTGTGGAATACAAAATCAGATTTAGCGCCCTTACAAATGCATCTTAATCAATGAGGACTAATAATTCTCCCCCGTGCACGCGCGTCTATGCCCAACCTGCTCCCATGTGTTTACCGCCAGGACTCGTCATGCATGCGGACCTGGGTCGTTGGCTTCACGTAGTGTTTTTAGAACTGCTGCCGTGTTGCCGCCTCCTAGCGCAGATCGATAGGAGGACGCTGTATCAAAAAGGCCTCTGTCCGGGAGTCATCTGCGAGGTTTGGGCCAAGCGGCGAAGGTCATATACAACATATATGCAACATTTGTACCTGCTGACACCGCCTAGAGGCGCATCACCCTGCAAACTGCGCATACTATCTATACATGGGTGTGATGCATACATAGAGGACCACTTTAGCTCAACTAAGTACGCAATTAATTGAAAATCTCAGAGGACCTAAACCGATACATTATACGCATGTTTAGTTAATGTGCAACAGTAATTTGATATCAGACTAGGTCAATAGACATATCATACGTTTGTGAAATAACGTTAAAAACAATATTGTATATATATATATATATGCATACAGGGTGTGACAGTATGTGTTACAGTACTTGGTGAGGAGGGTTGTTTGTACAGAGGATGGTATAACTTGCTCAAAAATAATTTTGCAACGAAATGCGGGGGCGGCAGATACCTTCTATTTAGTGGTACAATTATTAATGTCAGTATACTGATGTGGCTTGTCGGACATCGGGTCGCAAAATGTGCCATTGCGAGAGAACGAGTTGTCCGATGGATTAAATCCTGCTTTGGCTGAAGAATAATCATATTGGCTACCGGAAGGCAAATAGCCACATTGAGAACAGTTAGTAAAAATCATATTCGAACTTTCACATCCAATAAGTCAAAAATTTACTATTACACTTAAAATACATAGAATAATTACAAGCATGCCCCCATAACAGGTATCATTGTGGTACAAACCGACTATGATCCGATTCCTGATATGATCACCGTAAGTCGTTTTCCTCCGTCCCCAATGTCGAACTTCCATAAGGTGTTAACAGAAGAGAGTCGTTGACAGCAGATGCACGGTCCGTACCTATACTATCTTCCGTCCCCTCGGGGCAGCATGGCCCCTGACTTTCAGCAGTATGATTCATCATACATTCAATGAGCATTGCCCAAAAAAAATCGATCAGCAGGGATCGAACCGACGGCATTTCGTTGATGACAACCATGACTTGCGCACTAGCCCCTAGCCACGCCACCATCACCGTCTGTATCTAAATAGTCTTCAGGGTGACCCCCAGCCAAGATTTAACGTCTCTCTCTTGGCTTACTGAACTTGGAAAACTAAATAAAGTTAGCGCCACAGTAATTTAACCGAACAGCGTGTTGACCAAATATATTTTTAATGCAGTTGTTGCTTGTCAATTTCAGGATGGGTACCCGTGTCGTTTTCCATGATGGCGTCGTTCCTGTCGTCAATTGCCATTCTTGGGCTTCCGTCCGAGGTAATCTCTCGAAAATTGACATATTAACCTATATATATATAAATATATATATATATATATATATATATATATTTTTTTTTTTTTTATGGTAGAGCAAATACAATTTTGCATCGAACAGAAATATTGGAAAGATGAGTCAAAACCTCCAAAGAAGCGCACGCATCGAGTATGTCATACGACGCTATTATTAGTACATAATTATTAACAAGCTTACATACGTTTATTGATTGCATTTTTCCTAGTTTTGCATTAGTATTACTTTTGTTTCTCTTACAAATGTCTTGTTCGTTGGCACGTATAACAAATATATATATATATATATATATTTATATATATATATATATATATATATATATGTATATATATACATATATATCTTGTTCGTTGGCACGTATAACAACTATATATATATATATATATATATATACATATATATATACCACTGAAAGCTGGGTCGCAAAGCGCCTCAGGATCAGAATTGAAACCCACGCTTTTTCGCGAATGCAATCTTTTCCGCGCAATCTAGCCTACGAATCTATGCCGCTCGTAGACTAGATTGCATGAAGAAGACTGCTTGTATAGGGTATTGGTAGTAACGCATACGTGCGTTCCCTGTCTTGAACGAACGGCAGGTATTCAATCGAGGAGCTATACTCTGGATGGGTGCCGTGTCGGCGTGCATCGCCATTGCAATCGCCGCTACAGTCTTTCTGCCGATGTACTACAACATGGATATCACCTCCATCAACGAAGTGAGTATGTCGCCATCATAAATATATATATATATATACATATACAAATTATCTTTTTGTTGCCCTGACCTAATAGCTATATATATGCAGTGAGTCGCCGTCAAACAAGTGAAAATTGGATTGTCAACAAACTTATAGCCGTCTCGGGCTTATACAAGAGAATTATTATTGAGAAACCTGTTCTAAGAAATTGTGTTGAACTCAAAGCATTCCGCTACTGCTGATCTGGCTAGTTTTAAGATAATGAGAAATATACGTATTGTGCCATATTGCGTGTGGGTAGTCTAGGAGAACAGAGTCTCCTGGACTTAGGAAATAGCTACATAAGGAGAGAGTGCTGGGAATCTCTGGTAGTGAAAAGTCTAGAACGACCTCTACCCGTAAACAAATACTCAAAAATAGGATAGGATGCCCTGAGTAAGCAAAAAAGCGACATCTTTTATCGCAGAGAAACTTCGCCGTATGTTTGTAACTGCCGTACCAATGACCCCTGACTCCCGTAAATGGCCAAAAGTATATGAACTGTATGATCCGTTTTACCCCAAGTTGGTGATTTCGTATTTAAATTTGTTTATAAAACGTTTCATAGACGTATAATATAGTCTGGTAACAGTGCAGCGCATGGCTAGATTAATGGGACATTGGGATTTTGTGGACCAATTGATATTCAAGCCGAGCCGCGTTTGGCCTCCTCTAGGGTCAACAAGCTCTAACATTTTATAGCTATTTTAGAGCAACTAGGCATACAGTTTAGTTACAACGGACAAAGTAAGAGACCAAACTTTAGATTATTGTTCAGCTCTTCAATTTGACTAATGCGCCGGTAAACGATTAGCATATGTTCATAATTTAAACTCCAGCCCTTTGGAGTGTAATTTATATAGTTTTACTAGTATGTTACGGCATATACTTTAGAATAAATGCCATCGTTAGCGTGCATCCCTTGTAATTGTATCAGGCGTTGATTGACTTTGATGCCGAACACACTACAAAGAAAAAAAACGATTGTGCAGTAACCAAGGACACTTATTTTCGAAATTTAAAACTCGACAAATAGCTGCACGGACTCTGGCACTCAGTTACTAATGTCTAATATGTCATAGATTACATTAGTACCTGACATGTAACTGATTTATGTTTTTCAAGATTCAACACAACTAAAAACAGGGTAGTTTGTCACTTCTATCCAATGCGGTTGGCAAATGTCTAATAAAAAACCTACTTAATTTCAGTATCTGGAAAAACGATTTAATTCAACAGCAGTCAGAAATCTTGCTGCAGGCGTGTTCGTTCTTCAAACGGTAGGTTTAAGGTGGAACAGCCTATATCATTCAATACCACGCTGAGACTAAAAAAGCATGAATGTTTAGAGTGTGATGTGAAGCTATTATAAACTATTAGTTATTTGCAGTAAGAAAAAGTTGTTATATCACATTTACGTGTATTGGCTTAGTTTTTCAAACGAAATGCATAAATATATCTATGAATATATATTAATTTATTTACATATTTACATATCTGATCTTGGACAGTCTGGTTACAGTCTGGTAACAGAGCACCGTATTGCTAGAATAATGGGCTATTGTTATTTTATAGACCAATTGGTATGATTTGCTGGCCGTCAAGATCGTTCAAAGGTTTTTGTGTCGTTCAAATGCATCCGTCCGAGTCGGTTCCGATACTGGTAAAACATGTTTCTAAAAAAAGGGTAATAGCAGTTATGTTTGAAGCGGTTCTTTAGATGTCCGGCATTGGCCAATGGGCTGTAATGATTTGAAACCAAACGACTATAAAACGTCGTAGAGAAGTAAACGCTTTTTTAAAAGCAACACAGTCCGATCTATGGCAAGATCACGAAGGGTTGAGATATTTAGGCAATCACCTACCTAGGGTCAGCTTATCGTCACTGGATCGCGAAACGGTGTCTTATATTGCCGTACGAGGAACAGTGTACTACAATTATTAATACGCTACTGAAATTGACAGTGATATATGTACCGTACATGGTTGACTATGTTGAGCGTTAAAGTTTTGTATGAGATATAAATAATGGAGTGGTCAATGTTTCGTATACGGCGTCTGTTCTGTGATATTATTGCCTGGGTTCTCGCAACTAAGACAAGTGAGCAAAACAGTCGAACGTACTGTTAAGCCAGCTCTAAGTCGTGGGTTTGGTTCTCGCATAATGAATGTCAATCGGAAGCAACCAATGTTCCTACGACTTTGAGGTTTTAATGCTAGCACGTTATTCACTAGGTGTCGTTATAATAATTAAATATATATATATATATATATATACATATGAGGCGAGCACTGCCGAGTGTGCAAACGTATTGTAAATGATTAATAAATCATTACAATATTTTCTATATTACGTCTAGAGTGTGGTGGTGTGTGATTTCAGTTGCTCTACATGGGCGTCGTTTTGTATGGGCCATCGTTAGCCCTTGGCTCGGTGACAGGAATTCCCGTTTGGATATCGATTCTTCTCAACGGCCTTGTCTGCACCTTCTATACGGCAATTGTAAGTTGACAGACATTGTGTAGACAATACGACACTTACGTTTTATGGTACGATATTAGACGCTGTCAGGCTTCGTCGGACGAGTTCTGCTCCGTATGGCGCTGTCGGGATGACCTTTATGTCTAAAAGTCCGATGGCTGTCCTGAGTGAGAACAGCTGTGAATTCCGAATACTTCCCACTTTTCGGTCTTGGCTCGGCTCGCCAATACCCAGAGAAAGACTTGAAACAAATTTTATTGTGTGCATACATACACAGTATGTATGCGTGCATAAGTAACGTTTTTTTTCTACAAATACATATGTAGTGTGCGTTTGTGTGTAGTGTGATGAGAAGTGTGCTTGTGTGTACTACTGTAGTTAACTGACAGAATGAGAAATTAAATAAATTCATAGACACGCTTTTAAATTATTGAACATGCTTTCTAACGCTAGGTGTCTGTCTAATTAAGGTGGTGCATACAATTAAATGGTTTAGAGATTACTTGATACTGATTATTCAACTACTACTTCCAGGAAGTTCCCTGCGTCTAGTGTTAGAAGAATGCGTGTGTGAATGTACAATTCAATATTTTTAGGTTTATCTTATCTAGACTTATTTCCTTCCTTCTCGGGCCTGTCACGGTCTGTAATTGCCTGATTGGTGGCAACGCTTACAATGCAGTATTCTCGCTTCCGCTTGACAACACGTAATTATAATTTCTTAATTTTTATGTCGCTTGTTGTCAATAATTGGGTAACTAATAATAATACTTCTGTAAGGATACAAAAAGGTGTATACTTTTATGGTACTAATCCAGGTAAATATAAGCGTAAGGGTAGGGAAAATATGTTTTACTTCACCTTTCAGAATGGCCTATCGGTTTATATATGGCCACGTTGTCCTCGTGAAGCGCGACACCCGTATGTCTCTGACAAATAAGCGCTAGATATTTACTCCTCAATTTGCTATTTCGTAGTCTAGCAAGTTGGCCTAAAATCTTTTGTACACGATAGTTCTAGCAATTCTCCTCTTTCGGTACAAGTGTAAGGGGTTTGACCCAGCTAAGATGTATCTCTTTCATCAGTCGTTTATATTGTGCATATTTCACTTACTCCGTTAATTCATATTACAATCTTGTGTAAGTAAACATGTTAATTTTGTGTATATATCGTGCAACTATAGTGTATCTCTTACATACATGTACTACTAACATTCTAGTCTACATATGGTTAGTTAACCTAACGAGAATGGAAATACACACTATTGAACTGTAGCTTCTCGTGATTAGTGGGGTAATGTTGTATCCATTTACACCATCTAGAAGTTGCTGGAAATCTGCTTGGAGGATTTGCGCACAGTGATTATTGTGAGAATTTTCGTTCGAATTTAATTTCGATTTCACTGAACTTTCCGAATGCCACACAATCTTATCGAACTTGTATAGAAGACCTGTCGCATCTAGGTTTTGCAAAGACTAAAATATATAGTTCTAAGTTTAATAATTGTCTTCGGCAAGGGCTCTTGCTCTAACTGGCCTGTTAAAATGCCTTGCACGACTTTCGATGAACATGACTGAGGTGGTTTTGACTTATCTTTAAGCTAACAGGACACGAATCAAACACCTTTAACCTAATATAAATACCTTGAAAAATACAAGATAATGCTAACCCACTGAACCTTACGTTAAATTCAATATTTTTGAAATTCCAGCCATTCTACCTTAGCCAGTTACCAGTTTCACCCTTTCCCGTGCTCCCAGGATCTGCTTTTTCTACTATCCGGCACGCATATTATTTGTGCTGCTGAGCACGCAGCACGTAAATATCCTTAAAAAATAATTATATATTCTAATAAATCCAGCTTAGAGTCACGCTTGTGCCAAGCTTTATTTTGTCAGTCAAAAACATAAAATAAATTAATGCAAGATAGAAGTCTTCAGGTACGCCAGAAGAACAAGGATCGCATCCACTATAACTGTCATTTAGCTCTTACACAAAAAGATCTAGTAGTCAGATAATTTCTATTCAAAATTAACCTAGCGGCGATCTACGTGAAAGTTTTCTAATTTGGCTTGAAGCATATTGTGGTTGACCCTATCAAAGGCCTTAATAAAATATATGCAATCAAATTATTTCTTATTATTAATATACGAGTACATGGCCCAATCTTGGACCAGCTGGAAGCAGATTTTCTCAAAGAAACAAAACTACAGAGGTAGAAGCAGCTACTTGCCTCAAAAACTCTGCAGTTCTAACCGACCACGTTACAAGAATGTTTGCGTCAAATAAGTCTCCAAGTGGTCCTATTGATTGCCGTATCCTGGGGCGAGGTGCCTACAAGAAAGCGCGAACAGCTACAGTGCAAAATTTCCGTTTATGAGGTGTTGTAAGAACTCGAAAGCCTTTTTTTATATATGAGGTTTGAAAACGTTAATGCACCATGGTATTGGCAACCAACAGCACCCTAGTGTAGAACTTTCACCCACCAGAAACCTCAATCCTCCCCCCCCCCCCCAGAGTTCGGACATGTGTGGCACTATTCTGAGCCCGTGGAAGAGGAGCCTCGTGTTCCACCGGCTCTCATATAAATCGTTTTGGCTTCAGCTCACCACCCCGAGGGAATACGCCAAGCCGTTCTACGCAGGGCTGGGTTGCCATGGCCCCGTGCGGAGCATCTTCATCTCGACCACCCGATCGTAAGATCGGGTAAAAGCGATCGGGTCCAGTTAGCCCGGGCCAATCCTAAGCCGGGCGTGGCCCATCTGTAAGACCACGCGTCAAACGTTGCCGCTCGGGCTCGCGTTAAGTCCATTGCGCCATCCGTCTTACGCTCGCTGTATTCCTGGGTCCAGGGGATCCCAGGGAAGCTGGCGAGCCACAACGAGGGTTGCCTTTGTTTTTACCGTGCGGTTTGCTCGTCTGTTGCGAGCGGCGTTAGGGCTAAACCAGCCTAAGCCGACGACGCGTACGCCTCCCCCCAGCGCCGAAGGGGAGTTTCGGTCAGGCTCTTGGCGACCTTGCTGACTTTGGCGACGATGTGCTTAACATGCGGGCCATCTGTAAGACCGGTATCCAAGATATCATCCAATAGGTAATGCCTGTATGTCAGCTAGCGCCGCGTTGGCAATTCCGGCTTTGTCTCCCGGCGAGCCTTGACGAGAGGGGCAAGGTCGTCGGCGTACGCGATGGTTTCCACGCCTGCCGGAAACCCCAGCCGCAGGACACCGTCGTAGGCCAGGTTCCATAGAACTGGGCCAAAAACGATGTTTTGCGGCACGTCGGCTGCCACACTGTGCCGGCTTTGCTCTGTTATGAGCTCAAGAGCTTAAAAATCTAACAAAACAGCTAACCCAGATGGAGTTAACGAAATAATAAAAAAAATTATAACGAAACGAGGGCTTTAAAAGCGCGCTGGGTCTAGCCCCCTGCTGGGTAGACCTATAGTAGAATATGTTCAATTTGTATCCATCCCGGCGCAATGGAGGGACGCAACCCTCCTAATTATCTCCAGGAGCAGGGGCAACCCGACGGGGCCCATGGATTAGCGCGGTAGCGCGAAGAAAAGCATCTGCTATAAGCTGCTCTCCATTCTAATAACGAAGATACTAAGCTTTTTCTTAAAGTATAAAGGTGCGATTCCAGAAGAGTTCTGGAGTTACTGAGGGGGCCTCACTATAAAGAATTTTATACAACTCAGCTGCGCCAAAGCATCATTCTGAAACAGGGCATGGGAGTACACTGTTCTGCGCGCATCGCTCCGTGTATCTTCTCCCGAACATCCCACTATTCAGCGAGAATCTCAGACTGTGGCTCGGTATCCCGGCTACGATCGTCTTTCGCGAGCATATTTTGCACACCTGGAAGCTCGATTGCCAAAATCGACATTTAATTATTTAGTGCGAGAGCTAACCCAAGCGAAACATGCAAGGTGGTAGTCATCACGTCCTTTGGTCGAAGTACACATTCCACGAGCCCTGTATCAACTATACATATATTGATGATGTGTTTGATTGTGCTGATCCGAACTCACAGATTTGTAAATATCGTGGGTACTCAATGTACACGAAAGGTTGAGTAGTTAAGCTTGAGGGGCACAAGCAAAGTTCACCCACACAAGCGAGTTTCCCACTGGCTTTTACAAAGCTGCATGCAATTATACCATTATCACGCGGTGATTGATAGTATGATCGCGGCAATTTATCATAATTCACTGTGCGATCATTCGTGGTGAACGTTCGTAGCAATATTAATGACAGACGATAATCATAATAATAGAGCTTATTACCATGAACGAGCAAGGTATAGGTGATGTGATAATGATGCATGTATTTATACGTGCGGGCATTTGTGTCTTTGTCTATGTCCGTGCACGTGTTCCGTCGTCAACGACGTTGCACGCGCGTAGGGCGGCATGAAGGCTGTCGTCTGGACCGATGTGGTGCAGATGATTCTCATCTATGTCGGCTACCTGATGGTGTGCGTATCAGGCATCTACCATGTCGGCGGCCTAAGCAAGGTGATTGAACTCAACCGACAGGGAGGCAGACTCATCTTTACTAAGTGAGTAGCTCAAGTGCCAGTAGCCTTAGTTTACAAATCAGTGTTTCTCTTGCTCTCCATCTCTCTCTCTTCTTTCGCTTTCTTCTCTCTCTCTCTCTCTCTCTCTCTCTCTTCTTTCTCTTTCTCTCTCTCTGTGCTTCTTGTGCCCGACACCTCAAAGCGCAGATAGCATAGTGCAGATGCCAAGGGATCTCCGGTCGATACCATCCGACACCAGCCTCGAATCCGACCTCGGATCCAGTAGCAGTTTAATAAGATCCTACTTCACAGGAGTATTTCTGTAGTCGATCTAACGTATCCGCTTGCCGGATTCGTACACCCAGTTGCAGCTTAATAGTAGGGGAAAAGGCATACGTCAGCGTATAATGTTGTATTCGTGATCGTAGTAGTAGTGCAAGTTGTTGTAGTAGTTCTAGGAGCACTTTACCCCCAGCATTGAGGAGGGGACATAAAAAGCACAAGCAAAGTTTAAGTTACACAAGCGAGTTTCACAAAGCTGCATGCAAACATGTCTAGGTCCGTGTCAGCAAATCGGTAATCAAATATATAGGATTAGCAGTACAGTTACTATTAGAGCAGAACTACAATTATGGCGATACCGTTACGTTCGGACGTCTGCTGCAAACGAGTACGAACGTCTTAACAACAAACTTTGTTGGTTTTCAGTTGGAGCCCGAACCTGTACCAGACTTACACCTCATGGAATGTTGCCCTGTCATGGACCGTTGGCTGGATGGGAGCCTACTGCGCCAGCCAGACGCAGGTGCAGAGATATTCTGCTATTGCTTCGCTCGAAAAGGCCCGAAAGTACGTGCACAGCTATCTATATACGTATAAACGCACGCACATGCATGAGCGTTGCTTAATCAGTGAAAGTAGACAAATTTATAATTAGAAACATTTTTTAAATTCTTAGCCTTCCTTTGAACGTTGCACACATGGCCGAGCAATATTAAATTTTTTTTTATCTTTTTTGAAGAGCTAGAAAGCTTTGAGGCAGCAAACAAAAATTAAAAGTTCGAGTATATCTTACTGAGTTATTGCCAGCATGGTCCACTCAGTGGATTCAGTGTCGAAAGAGGTGCTTATTAAAGAACAGAACACATTTCATTACTTATAGCACTGGAGAAACGATTGCTTCGAAGCAAACATGTTCTCATTTCGAATATATTAAACACTAATTTTGTGTTTCTTCTCAATTCCGCGTTGTTGTATCGTAAAAGGCATACAAAAATGGCCAGTGAAAGGGACCAATCTGCGGACAGATATTACCGTTCTCAGAGAAGACTTTGTGAGGAAGCGTACATTCCTAACATTGTTTAAAAATTCACCAAAGTGGAAACTTCTATTCGAATGCGTCTGAGGAAGCACGCAGCGCGTCAGCCAAGATGCCTCCCCCACATCTATCACACACAGAAACTCCACATCTATCACACCTCTAACTTACTCACAGAGCAACTTGAAGAAGGTATACATTTACATGAAGAAGGTATACATTTACATGAAGAAGGTATACATTTACATGTGTGTACTATGCTAATGATGTGCAGGGCGCTGCTGTGGAACATTCCTGGAGTGACGTCGACGCTGCTGTTGTCCGTGTTATCCGGACTCGTTCTGTACGCCGTCTACGGGCAATGCGATCCGCGCATTACGGGCGACATTGAAAAGGCCGACCAACTGATGCCGTTCATTATACAGGTAAAAATGAAAGGATATAGACATAGGAATATACACGACGATAGCGATGAGGAGTACAGCCTGGCGAGCAGCCGGATATAAGAATAGGCATCTAACTACGGCATTTGCAGCCCACGGGTTCCATCACGTGTTATGCAGCACACAAGAATTCCACAATCCTCAGGAGTGTTGTAGGTGCGCGAGATGCTTAGGCCATTGTAATAGATACCACGCCGCAGCATGTCCAGCAGTGCAATCAATAGCTGAACTCGCAAGATGAGGGAAGATCCGGTGACGCAGAAAAAGCACTGATTCAGACTGATGTACTTACTTAAAATTTACCCAATCTGGGTGTTAATAAACCATAATATTATACAGGTAAGCATAGTAAACAAGCGCCATCCTTTTTTTTTAAGATTTTTCTTAAGGCAATTGCCCGTGTACGGTTTTTTCATGTCATGGCTAATCCCTTAATCCACTCCGGCATTTACCTTTGTCTAAATTGGAAACCATGCAAACAAATTTAAGAGTGGCCGGTCTGGGTCTCGAACCCAGTCCTCCCGAATGCAAGGCAAAGGCTTTGCCACTAAGCCATCTTGCTCGGCAAATCGCTACATACACAAGAAGCGCCATACTTGAATTGCCCAGACATCAGGCGGCGCCTGGGCCAATGCCTTTGGAAAAGCCCCTCGTCACCACATAAATTAATTATTACTCGTGGCTGGTTAAATGACATTGTAAAGCCAAAAGCTCGCAACGGCCGTACCAGTGACGAAGTCTAGTACGCAATTGTCTTCATGTCAATTGACGAAGTCTAGCACTCATTATGCCTATTAAGCCAAGGCAGCAGGCGTCCCAGACGGTACCCATTGGGCGTTAACCGTCCGGCCCGGGTTTCATATGCAGCACATTTCCCCGTATTGGCAGTAGCCCTCGAATGGGCCACGACAGAATGACAATATGAATTCGTTGTCATCCAACCGATATCGTATGGCTTGCCCCCCTTACCACCGTTAAGTGGCCCCGGGAGAGTTACTATTGGGAGTTAGCACCGTCTGACCAACTTTCATTTTGGCGCGTGAAGGTCCCCGCAGCGCGCGGAAGTCGCGCACCAGCGGACAAACGCCGGAAAGAGAGTCATGGGTACTCCCGTATTTTGGGTTGGCTCTTGGCCGAAGCGGCACCCTCATGGAAGAACCCCATCAGCCCTCCGCTCCGTTTACCGGCGATCGCCACGAGGAGGCGTCCAACCCTGCAACTATAACTCACGTCTCTGTACGCTGGGGGCGTCATTTTGTTTGGTTCATCGACGAGGCATTTGGCAACCATTAGAGAGTCTGGTATGGGGGTGGGGACTGCCGTGTCACCCTTCCTCGGGCCGCCGGCCACCCTACTTGGATGGTCGGGACCGGTTGGAAGAATCGGACCTATGCCCCCTGCGATGCGCGTCACTTTAGATACGAAGCGATGCCTAGCAGTTACCGTTCCCTGGGGGTGGGGGGGAGGCGGGTGTTAGTGGGTTTGTGAGTCCCACACTAGTCACTGGCTGTGGTGACGCATGTACATTACGATTCCCGTAATCCCCCATATTAATGCTGAGACGTTTCAGCATATGAAAAAAAAGTACGCAATTGAAGATTCACTCAATGCGAATTTTAAAGATAGAAGTCGCTACTTAAAGCCGACGGTCTGCTCCATCTCTGTGGCCATATAGCAGAAGACTGTGTGAGGCTGTGTGAGTGTAATGAAGTCATTCATCGTATGAGAACCAAATTTGATCTGAGCTAAGTTAATTTTAGAGATGTTAGTTGCGTACAACTGTTGAAGTCTCGTAAGTGACTAATCAGATCTAGAACTGCAAGCGGAACGGCAAGCGTGCGTCTACGAATGCTTCTCTGTAATTGTGAAGAAATGAAGGGGCAATTGATCTTGCACGTGAAGAATAGAAATATAAATACTGCGAAATGCGCTGGAAGGGTAAACGTCGCTGTTGTTATAGTTCCCGGCACTTGGAGGAACCGACAGAACCCACTGCGCTGATTTGCAATGAAACAGATGGATCTCTCCCTTTTGGACAGAGCGTTGTGGGCATACACGTTGGCATTCATGGTAGCCGTTTGATTGCCCGGCCAATTGTACTCGAGGCTGCCAACCATCAGGGCATCAATACCCTGTCTAATATCTGTTTAAAGCGTCGTATAATAAGGAGTGCCGGGTGACCAACCCAGTGTCTTTTTTCGGAACATGAAAATTGTGCCACTGAGGAATCCACAGACATGTTTCCATCCTCCCTTAACAACGGAGTTCTTCTACTCCGTGCTTTGCCCGCCCGACAAATCCTCTTTTCTGACCTTCCCCATTCAACACATCAGTTCCGCCACCCCCTCGTCTTCGCTGAGTACTTCCTATCATATAGTATACTTTAATTTACGCGCCAAACCTGGCGTCATTCGCCTATTAACTTCTTATGATTGTGCAAATTATATTGCTGCGAGATTCATACCAGGATCTTTTCTGAATTCTTATCCGGAATCTTGGATGGAGAGTCTATGACGGATCGAGTGAATTAACTTGTGATGATAGATACGCATCACTTCCTTGTGATCATGTGTCTCGTGGAGGTGGTGCTCCGTGTATTAATTGAGAATCATCTATAATGCTGTGAAATTAAAATGTGCAGTGATATAGAAATAGTCGATACGGATTTCCATGCTACAGCTGGCCTTATTAAATTTGTCTGTTTTACGCATTTAATGCTCATACATTTGCACTCAATGCCAGAACCTCATTAGGTGTATATGTGTAGTTTATATATATATATAGATATATATAAGTTCGCTAACTCGTGTTATACAATTTGGCAGGATATATTGCGAGACTATCCGGGCCTGTCGGGTCTTCTCGTAGCCTCAGTGTTCAGTGGGTCGCTGTCGACGCTGTCGTCCGGCTACAATGCTCTGGCTGCCGTTACGTGGGATGACTTCGTCCGGCCGAAAGTTAACGTCTCTGACAAGAGCGCGGTCTACATCACAAAACTAATCGGTTGGTGACGATCATTGTGTGTTTTTCACGTGTTTTAACCATTTAGCTTACAACTAGAGCAGCAACAAATAATTGTGTTGTCAAGTGTAAATTAATATATATATATATATATATATATATATATATATATATATACGCATACCTTAGCACGTAAACTTTCGCCCGTATTGCACATTTTCTTTTTAGTGTACTAACTGTAACATTCTTAGCAAAAATCTAGCGACACAGAACAGAATTGAGTATTATTATGTATTCATGCTGCTAAGTCAGCAGCCGGAATATTCAGTACAAACACAAACACTTATTTGGAGTTTTATACAATTGGTACTTTTATTGAATATATTAAGACATTGGCATTCTAGATTACGCCGGCCTGACAAAAACAGCTAACAGCAGGCCATGTTCTGAACTATAGCGCTGCAGCTGTGAGGCGTTCACTTTCAGCTAAAACGGTGGCCAACGAATGTTGTTCCCTGATCTAAAATGACACTACATTAACGGCTCAACGAACAAAAATCACAGAGTAAATAAGTTTGGAAATCATGCACAAACGTAAAGAACGAAAGGCCTTGACACACTGGTTTGTTACGCTTCCCAACACATGATTGTTGCTATTGCTGTTGGTGTCATGATTGTTGCTATTGTTGCTGCTGTTGAATATCGTCGAGGTGCTGTCACTACGCAATTGCTGAACGCAGCAGAGATGGCTTAGACGGCTGGTGCACGTGCTAGAAAACTGAGGCACTGCTCTCATGCGTAAAGTCGAATTCTGTTCAAGTAGAGTTCTATCTTTTTCACCGTCGTTGATGTTAAATTGGGTTGAACATTGCAATTGCCCTACTGTGGCATTCCGCTGCTGAAAAGGGCCCAGACAATTTAATTCGCTTTCAGTTTTGTCTAGTCTAAGCTCGCTATGACTTGGCTAGAAGGGTAGAGAAGGAAAAGAAAAAGGAAAAGAGAAGCTTTCAGCTTTATATACGACATTTGAGGGGGCAGCATAGGTGTTGTTGCATAAACTCGCCAGTCTTCGCAGGGTGAATAGAGAGTCACTGACAAATGACGACGACAAAACGACAGAACGCTGCAGAACAAGAAGAACAACCAGATATCGACGAAGGAAGAGAATCGAGGGAAGAACAAGATATCGACGGGCTAATCCGGACAGTATTTCGGTTCGATATCCCACCGAGTGAGAGTGACAAAAGATAGTGTTTGTTTGGCCAATTTTAATCGACGTTGTTGTTGTCGACGTCGTTGTCGTCGTTGTCGTCATCATTGTCATCATCATTGTCATCATCATCATTTGCAGCGGCGCTGTACGGCGTACTGTCGGTGTTCATCGCGTTCGTGGCCGGATCGATGGACTCGATTGTGCAGGCGTCATCGTCGCTGATCGGCGCCATGACCGGCCCGCTGCTGGCGATCTTCGTGCTCGGCGTGCTCGTGCCGTACGTACGCAAGAACGGCGCCATCTACGGCGTGTGTCTGGGCCTCGTGTTTGCCTGGTGGCTCACGTTGGGCTCGATCATCTATCCGCGCGTCGGCGACGACCTGCCAACAAGCAACGCCCAGTGTCCCGCCCAGACGTTTCTCCTGCTCAACGACAGCGCGACCTCGGACAACGGCGCGCTAGCGTCACTAAGCGCCGACGTGACAATGGTCGCGGCGGCGGCGGCCACAACGCCAGCAGGCCTGCTGGCAACAGCGCTGACGTCGCATGCACCGCTGCTAACAACGCCCGGCGTGACGACGCCCGGCTTGACGACGCGCGGCTCATTCGATCCGCCGTCGACGCCGGACGGAATTCTCGCCTTCTATCACATCTCGTTCATCTGGATCACCGGTCTCGGTTTTGCCGTCACCGTCATTCTGTCTGTGCTGATCACGGCGCTGTTCGGTACGTGTCGTCAAGTTCGGTTTGTTTGCAGGAACGAGCATGTTTACACAGTTAGTTAGTTACTCGTCTAGCCCCAATTGATTAAGTCCGCAGATTGTGAGGAATGCTGCTTTGGCAGAGAGAAAGAGACAGTGAATAAGTGAGTGGATGTGTGTGTTTTAGAGAGAACGAGAGAGAGAGAGGGGGGGTGGGTATCCGTCGTGCCGGGATCGAACTCACAGCTGACTTTTTTTCAAATTGACTTTGAATTGAATTTGAAAACTTCACATTTGGCTCGTGTCACAGTGCACCAGTTGGCCGAAAGCTCAACGACTTCATCCGTCACTAAGCATGCACGCCTGTCGGATTCAGCCAATTCACACACGAATTGAGTCCCCTTCTTCACCTCCCCTGCCACACAAGAAGTAGAACTTGATATGGGAGATCTGGGGCAGACACTCAGGATCTGTTCTGAATTAGGTTTCTATGATTCCTAATTAGATACGGAGTATGCAGGAAGCGACTGTTATCGGTCACAGCCGCAGCGAAGAAGCACCTAGACCAAGCCCTTATTTAGCTTGGCAAATAGAGAGGATGTAGGCCTTTTCAGGCGTGCGCCATCGCTGTAGTGGTTCTTTTAAAATTTGGCCTTTTGTGACCAGTCATGCCAGCTGTCTGTGCAAAACGTTACTTGCAAAAACCATAAAGGTTTGCTACCTTTCGATGATACCCGTCCGCTTATGTGAGATAGAGTCGCATTTGCATAAAAACAACATTCAGAAGCTCTTCGTGTAGTCTAGGATGTGAACATGCAGGTTACATTGTGTTGTAATGTAACCTAACTATACTCTAGGTTAGTAGCTCTGCACGAGCGGTTCTCTAAGGCGGATATAGAGTTTTGTAGTCTAGAAGTGATCTCTGCGGAATAATCTCATGTCACATGCCGCTATGTGATTTATAAGCAGAGTGCGGCCACTGGTGATCAACTGATGCACAGAGAGTGGACTAGAATTAAAAACATTTTTGAGGAGGTTGTTTTTAATTCCAGACTATCTTCCGTCCCCTACGGGCTTGGGACTTAACCTGGGGTATATCTTCAATGCACCGAGGGCCAGACATATTAAGATATCTAGGATTTCCTCAACAGTCCTTGTGGCAGAATGGCCGCTGACTCTCGGCGGTATGGTGTATCATCTATTTTCAATGAGCATCGCTCAAAAACAATTCGATCAACAACAGGGATTGAACCGGCGACATCCCGGTAGATGACAACCATGACTAGCGCAATAGTCTCCTAGACCACGCCGCCACTATAGTGGACTGGTTGAATTGGTTGTTGCTGCTACTGGTTCTGCGAGTGCTACTAATTGTCTTCTTCGCATCTGTAAAACACTTCAGGGCAGCAAATTATTTACGCATTTCCAGGGAACAGAAAAATTAACTAAACATATCTATCATTGTCGCAATTTTGGCTGCAATACGGCTATCTGCTAGTTCGATGCGTAGAATCAAAACTTTGTTATGGTTAGCGTTTTTGTCGGTTTTTATTAATATTCTATACCGTGATCACAATGGAGACAGATGCTAATGATGTTTTTGTTTCTTTCAAACAGATGACAAGGAAAGCCGCGTAGATCCGCGATATGTCGCACCGATCGCTCGCCGATTTATGAGCTCCCAAGAAAGTCCGCTTAAGATGGCCGCATACAAAACAGTGCCTCTATTGGAAAACAACGGAACCTCGCCGCTGTAGAAAAACGCCGGCGCCACTGTATGCATATGGTCACCAGTGTTGTACTTATGTCGCATAAGTAGACCATCGACGTCTCGCTGGAGACACATTTCGCCGATTTGCACGTCAAATGAAGTTGACTCTTACGAAGAACACGCAACAGTTCATGGACCAACGTTTCTAGTTCTGTAAGCAGTTTTGTACAACCGACCGTAGTAAGGATTCGTACGGTCTTGTACGCCTGTGAATAAAGACGTCATCGCCGTATCTCTGTATATATATTAATATAGATATAACAGATTTAGCGTTTTAACATTAAAATAAAGATATGAAGAAAATCATGTGGCCACTATGCCCGAACGAGTGTCGTTCTTCTATACTCTACATAAAATGGAGAAACCTTTGGAAGCTTATATTTGTTGTATTTGTTCAGCTTTTAAATTTAAAAAAATGGCTGTTTAACAAACAGTTTCGTCAACCTCGAGTCCACGATCGTATCGATTTAGTATAGTACCTAGTCGTATAGTGTCGAGTCCACACCACCAGCCACAAATCTCGACGATTACGTTGCTACGAATGCCACGAATCATACCAGACTCAGATGTGCTCTAGCCTAAAAGCGCCTTCCCCTTATAGTCGATGACTGTTTGGCACGGTCGAACGCGTTCAGAACGTCATAGTCGAACTGCAACAAAATAGCCACAGAGGTCAAAAGTGTTCTCGTGTACGAGAACATCGTCGACTTGCGATTAACGAAACGATCGGAAATCGTTAGCGCATCCATGTGCTCTCGGTAGGACAGAATCGATTGAACTTCGGCGAATACCGCCGCGCGACTCAAGTGGGACCCGTCTTCGTCAGGGGGACCCGGTGTACCGCTATGAACAATACCGGCCACAGCGATGCCACGGCCTGCGGTCGCTTCGATGGCTTCACAGATCGAGGGCGCTTTGACGCTAAACTTTGAACGGGCCGAGCTGGTGTCGGCGGTGGCTGTGGTCCTCCTCGGCGTTCGCCTCCGCATGGCAGGAGACGTCGATGTTACGGCCGACCGAAGCAGTAGGAGCTCGGCGCGATGACATTCGGCAACGACAGCCGAACCCAGGCGCGCTGTTTCGAACACCTGAATCACCTGTGCGCACGCCACTGCAGCATACGTGATGTCCGCCAGATAATTGTTCTGCGTGCGGCCGCCCAGTAACACGGCCGACCCGAAGCGTCGGCCCAGCAGGAAAGCAATCTTGACGTAGATGACGAGCAGAACCTTGCTAAAGATCGTGTTCAGCTGGGCTATCTGCGATCGAATCGAGTGCTTGGCTTGCGAAAGTCGCCAAATAATTGCCGGCTTGATGGGCTTCGTGGGCATAATGGGCATCATGGGCGTCGTGGGCATCGTGGGCGTCGTAGTCGTGGTGGTGGTGAGAAAGTTCGCGAGACAGCGAAGCTGACAGAGTACGGCCGATTCGCACTGAGCGTACATGCAGAACGTCAGGTACTGTACAGGCCACACGTAGAGGCCAGACACGTGCGCCAACTGCACGATCAGCGGATCTCGGCGGGCGACGGAACGCACGGCGTTATAGACGTCAACGGCAAACGACGGTGTGATCAGCAGAAGCTGTTTGACGAAGGGCACCACGTCAAACGTCAGGCAGCACATCGCCTGTCGCCGGAACAGGATCCTCGACAGGATTCGCTCGTGACGCATCATGGCCGCCCCGCCCGACAGCATGATGAGACACGAGTTCACACGGTGTCCGACGGCAACGAAGAACAACACTGCAGGCTTCTCTTTCGCCTGGCGGACGACTTCAACGATGAGTCCGCTGGCGAATACGGCGAAAGCAACCAGCGTCCCGAATCGACACAGCCGATCGAGCCGCCTCGTGGCGCCGGGTTCGGGCGTATCGCCGGCACCGAACGTGTGCTGCCGGCGTCGGGGTTTGACGTCGATTCCGTACAGGGCGAACACGGAGCAGAATAGCCTGGTGTACCAGGAGAGGCGTGGCGGGTAAGTGAAGCCCTTCGGATGGCCAGTCGTCATAGCTGTCACGATGCGGCGAGCTCGCCGGCAGTGGCTAAGTGAACCGATCTGCTCAGTTTATCGTATCGATGCCTTTCCCGAGATTACAGCGTTACGAACGCGTCGCGTGGTGGTGACCATCTTCCGCGTCAGTCAGGACCGCTGCAGTTCAGTCGGCCGATCTGTCAGGATCTGCAGCCTGTATAGCGTTTAGTAGGACAATGAGATCTTGTATTTTGTACTTGTACAAACGGGTATTGGCGCCCCTTTTGGGTGCTATACCACTTTGCGGCGGAGAGCCTACAATCTAACTAACAATATGCGTTGCCGGACGGGCGACTGATACGGTTACAATGCGGCAAGCAAGCGGGCATACACCAAATTGCATGTAATCCTGCTCTCTCTCGTTCTTTCTTTCTGCCTCACGTAATACGAAGAGCGTATACGCATTCTAATGGATAAGTTTCCCGAGATATCAGCACAGGGTCTGCCGAATACATACGAGCAGCAGTCGCTCAACAGGACAATGTATCATCGCTGTCGCTATTGTTCTGTGGGACAGTGAGCCTGAAAGCGTCTGGACTATGGTTTCAACACATGTTTTTTGTGTCGAAGCCAACGACAGCCGAAAAGCATACGCTTCCCCTTGTTCTAGCGGCAGCAAGCGTCGCTTGAATGCGAAACAACCGTAACGTCATTGTTCCGATAAATAGAGGCTCTACTTGAGTTGTTTCACCTCATGTATCGACTATCATGCCATGCATAGACTGTCGATCGATACCGCGGGAGAAGCACCTTAATCAGTTTCTCAAGATACAAGCACACTTTGCGATGTGTGCAACTTCTCTCTCTCTCTAGAGAGAGAGATTTATAAATATATATATATACATATAACCAACATGTAGCTCAGAGCGACACACATGCTTACATGTAAGCTGCTCATTCTTTACGCAAAAGGTGTCTATGTCAAATGTACATATGCATGTATTTTCATAAGATCAATTTAAAACAGGCCGCTATTTCATATACGCAAAATTGGGCTCGTCCGGAATATGAACCCGGGACCTCTCGCACCCGAAGCGAGAATCATACCCCTAGACCAACGAGCCACACTAGATGCAGTTATACCTAGGGGAGCAGCCGGGGATAGAATTAGAGGTTTTTAAGCAGGTTGTTTTTAACTCTAGGTTATCCTCCGTCTCCTACGGGCTTGGACCTCACTGTAAAACATATCTCACACAGCCGCGGACATGTTGAGAAAGGGGCAGCACAGCTGCTGGCTCTCAGTGGTATACGGTTTATCATCCATTTTCGATAAACATCGCTCAAAGAAAATTTGATTGGCAACATTGATAGAATTCGCGGCATTCCGGTGGATGATAATCATGACCAGCGCGCTAGACCACGCCGCCACTACAAGCGACCGGGCCAATAATTTAAAAAAATAAGGAGGTTGTTTTTAATTCTAGACCATCCTTCGTCCCCTACGGGCTTGGAATTCATTCTGAAGCATACCTTCAAGGCACCGAGGGCCGGACATGTTGAGATATCTAGAGTTTCGTTAACAGTCTTTGTAACAGCATGGCCGCTGACTCTCAGCGATATGGTCTATCATCTATTCGCAATGAGCATCACTCAAAGAGAATTCGATCAACAACAGGGATCGAAACGGCGACACCCTGATATATATAGGCATTTTTTTTAAAAATATATTTAGGCATGTATATATATATATATGTAAAGGCGAGCACTGCCGAGTGTGCAAATGTATTATAAATGATTAATAAATCATCACAATATTTTCTATATATATATATATATATATATTATTCACACACCCTTTAGCAGGGGGCTTTATTGAGATCACGGAAGAAGGTTATTGCAAGTCAGCCTTCAGGCGGCATAGATATCGGGTTGTACATGATTAAGATTACGTGCTAAGCGCCATGCAAACATTTTGTTAACGATCCCACTTTGCTGGTTAAGTTGGACCTTCGTAGCTGAATTCAGACGATAACACTCGAATAGTAGAGCCATCACCCGTGACTATTTCCAATTTAGTTCAGAGAACTTGACATTTCGCAGGGCCGGGGTGCTAAGTCTTAACCTCTAGAGGTCTGAAATGCTTCCAAGTGACGCTTCCATAACGTCGTCGATATGTTTATGGCCCATACAAACTACATCTTCGTAAAAATAACCTAATTCCCTAGTTTACAGTTTTTCAAAACAGAAAGAATTGCACTAGAAAATTGTGGCAACAAGATGTAGACCATGAAGGAGCAATTGCCTCTTGCCGTTGCTGCACACAGTCATCACTGCCATCTGGACGGGTTCCTCTTAGACTCTACAATCGCCCATATCCGTAAAAGGGTGAAAAGCTAAACAGTTATCCGGGTTACTTAAAGCTGGGTCCGCTTTAATTTCATTTACAGACAGATCGTCTACTAAGGAGCATTCCTTTTAGCTTGGAACCACATGTTAGCAACACGTGACGCGATGTCCGCGAAGCGATCGGTTTTTGGCGGAAACGCGCCGGAGCGAATTAGAGCGAGGTCCAGAAATAGCGGTCCGGGAGGCATCCCGGGTGTAACGATATCTGGGAAGCGTTCCTGCTCTTAACGAAAAATGAAGCTGAGAGCGTCAGGACCTTGATAGTCTTTCGTCGATACGCGGACGCCAGGTTCACGCGCTGCGGTGCGCTTACGCATATATGTCGGTCCTAGCGCCAGAGCGTCTTAGTTTCGTCTCAAAGGGGTCAAGCAGGTGTAGTATGACACTGTGACTGACTCTTTGGCACCCTCCTGCACGCCCTGACGCTGAGTGAGAATCGAAAACAAGTTAATAATAATACTGCTAGGCGACTTAATAAATTGAAAGCAGAAATTACTGCCAACGAGTTCAAACTACCGAATGGTCTTTTCCGCACTGTCACTGCACAAAAATGCGATAGAAGCATCAATGGCAAAACCTGTCCCCGCAACTGAAGCATTTAATTTTTGTAGCTTTCGAGACACACACGTTAGTTATGTACGTGGGAGCTGCTGTTGCATGCTAGAGGTGCTTAAACTCTAATAGGTCATATCGCTGCAAATTTCCGAAGCAATCTAGCTTTTAAGCGTTGTGGCCAGTCTGAGCAGGTCTGCCTATCCGCAGGGGGTAAATTGTATTAACTGCAGGAATCTATATTCGTCGACTCTATGTCCTGCCGCTTTCGAGCATGCAAAATCAAAAAACGCAGGGCATAATGAAACTTCTACAGCCGGTCAGCACTGAAGTTTCTGCGTGACTGGTATTAAGGTTGTCGACTCGACGAACGCCTTGTCTTACATAAAGCTTAATGATCCAGATCGCTGAGACATCTTCCAGACTGGATGTTCGAGTCAATCTGCCAGGCTCCATAAGCATTTTTGTCGCTAAAGGGTGAAGGTGCAGTCGATACTAGGGGCTACTTTTATGTGTTCAACGCGAAGCTTGAATCATGGTCGATATCCAAGCGGCGTTTTATGGAGCCGCATGAGAAAAACGAAGCAAAAAGAAACATTTTCCAAAGTATGCTCTGGCAGAAAGAGAGCTGAAACCAAGAAATAACTAGTCAGAAGGGTGGCTCGATTTGGAGAGCGTATTAGGGCTAAGGCAATTCTCAGTTAGTTATTTAATAATTATAAATTTCGTTTACAAGACTTCCCTAGTAAGTCCTGTACGCAAAATGTTTGCTTAACGAACTACATATCGATGCAATTGACTATCGAGATCGATATTAATTAGTATTGTTGTAATATTTGATCGGGGCATTGTTACATAGCGTGTCAACGAATAGTCGCAAGTATACTAATTTATCAATCAATTTCATTTATTCACCTTTGTAGGTAGCAGTCAAATACTTAGTCAAACAAAATCCATGTACTTATACAAGGGTAACAACACAAGACTAGAGTAATTTCAGGAATAAAAACATTTCAGCCAAGTCAGCTTGCCAGGCTTCCCAGCGATTGTACTAGGGGGCAGTTAGCCGCGAAGTATCTATCACAAAAACTCTCACATCTAGAGCATTTACAACTATCGCAAGGGTCATGGAAACCCCGCTCCGCACAGAGCTTGTGGTGAAAACCATGAATGGCGAATCGGGTCACAACATGTCTGTTTAGCCTATGTGTTTCTTTCCACCCACTATTCCTCATTGCCCCCGTATTAAGGAACTCTACGTCAATGTCCGCCACTTTGTCCTCCCAATCCCTGCGGTTTGCAAGAAAGGCCTTCGTCACGGGTAGATTGAAGCGACGTTGCAGGTCCTCAGAGAGAAGCGGCGTGTCCGCGAGGAGATATACGTAGCGGTTCCGAGCCGTCAGATGTAGACCCAGAGCTCGTTTAAGGAAGGAGGCCTTGACGCGGTTTAATTGTTCGAGGTTCTCTGCCGTGAGGTGGTCCCAGGTGACTCTCACCCCATAGGTCGCGATCGGAGCTATCTTGAGTTCGAACAATCTGAGTGCCGTCTTCAGCGATAGTCTGTTCGGAGATTTGATCGCCCATGCCGCCGCCAGTGCTTTCCTGCACCTCTCAGATATGTGCGCGGAGAAGCAAGTACCGGTGACAGAGAAAATCACCCCTAAGTATGGAAAGCTGTTGACATACTTAAGTGGCGTTCTGTTGAGGCGTAGCGTGTCCTCGGCTGCTGTCCTTCCCCCTCCTCTGAACTTCATGGCCACGGTTTTGGAAAGGTGAATTGTCAGGCCTAAATCGGTGACCGCTTTGTGAAGACGGGCTAGTGCTTGTTGCACCTGAAACCTACTAGGCCCGTAAAGTACTAGATCGTCCGCGTACAAAATGACCTCGACCAGGTTTCTGGGTCCCTTTATATGACTCGGGAGGTCTTTTAGGAGTACGGAGAATAGGAGTGGGCTTAGGTTATCGCCCTGCGCCAGGCCCGTTGTCTGTATGAAAGGCTGGAGCTCCGCTACCCCGTCGTCGATGGTGATCCTATTCTCCTGGAGAATTTGTGCGAGAAGCTTCAGCACCTTCATTGGGACCCCTACGTCAGCCAGTGTGCGCAAAGCCTTCTCTCGAGGGGCCGAGTTAAAAGCCGCCTTGAAATCCACGAATACCGCATACAGCGGGTTACGTGGCTTAACCAGTGCTGCCTTGATATCTGCCAGCAGAATTGTACACGCTGTTTCTGTAGATCGCTCTCTCCGAAACCCATGTTGTTTCATTGGTATGGCATGAACACTTTCAAGAAAGCTGTCTAGTCTCCTCGTCAGGAGGGCAGAGAGTAGCTTATAACAAACGCTCTTCTTCGCAATGCCTCGCCATGACGAGGGGGCTGTCGGGTCGCCCTTGCCTTTGGGGATTACGAGTAGGGTGGCGTTTCTCCATTGAGTTGGAAGAGTCCCAGCGCGCAAGCATTCGTTGAATAGGGCTGTCCAGCACGGTGCCAACACAAAGCCGTTCTTTAGGTGCTCGTTGCAGACATTGTCGGGACCGGCCGCTTTTTTGTTTCGTAAGCTATCCAGGCCCTGCATTAGCTCTCGGACTGTGAACTCCCTCTCTAGAATATCACGACCCCCTTCAGTGTCCTCATCCCACACGGCAGCAAAGTATGGAACCGCGCGAGGTATTGTGTCAGACGACGCGAACATGTCCGAGAAGTGATCGATGAGGGAAGCAGAGCTTATCGGGCAGGCCGCTGTCCTGGAACAGTTCGATAGCCATTTGTATGGCTGGCTCTCTGCCTCGGCGATCAGCCGGTTTTTCAGGAGCTCATGATACTTCTTCCGCCGCATTTCGTACGTCTTCCGGCAGATCGTCCTGAAGACGGAGGCCAGCGCGCGAAATGCCGGTTGCTCCTCTGCGAGAAGCCTGAAGCCAATTTGCGCCCTCCGGGCGAGACGGCAGTGGTGGTCAAACCATGGCCTGTGCTTCTTGTTCCTTCTGTCGGGAGGCGGTAGTGCGCACGCCTGTAGAATCTCGGTGAGCTGTTGCGCATACCTGTCTGTGTTCACCACGGGAGGCACTGGGAGCACCTCGTGAGCGCGTTCCTTAAGCTTGACCATATTCAGTTTCCGTGAAAAGGATTCGTGTCTGGCTGTTCGATCCGAAGCGACTCGCACCGTAATGTCAATTGCCATCGGAATGTGGGCTCGAATGCTCGCGCCTTCCGCGAGTGAGTTGTTCTCGCCCTGAAACTTAACTTTATTCCTGGTTAAGTTTGTTCCGAAAACGTCGATAGCGGAACTGCCGGCGTGACCCAGAAATGTCGGTACCGAGTATACTAATTTATCTGAACAATAAATGTACCCTGTTATAGAACTAATGCGAAACGAGAACATATTTATACGAAGAATAATATAACACACAGCGCTGTATTTATTTCTCGATACTAGTCTTGCTCTAATGGGTAGAGCTCACATTCGTTGCCACTATACGAACGGCAAGGTCTGTTTACATATATATATATATATATATATATATATATCAACACACATTAATCGGATTGCGGCCGTACTAAACATCTAACGTCCACACCTAGTCTACTCTATGCACACCGATTCGTGAAGCAGCATCTCAACATGCCCGACACTGACCTACCCCCTGGGTAGCTAGCTGATCGGCTGTACCGCGTGGTACCGCCGCCCTCGGACGCCGCTGGGGCCAAGTGATCGACTCTAAGCGATCCGGAAAAGACAAGAGTCAAGAGTGCCTCTAACATTGTAGCGGTCGTTTATATACCGCGTTCGATGACCCCGCCCCCTCCACGGCGCACCACGCTACTACATGGGGGGCAACTTACAATGTGTACCCACTGTGCTTTCACATCGTCTGCTTACGTACATTACGCACGTCACTCTGGCTTCCGTTGTGTTCAACGTCTGCTCTAAGTGTATAGCGCGCTCTAATTATCTGTGACATAATCCCCCTTTTGAGGGACAAAGTCACCTCAAAATAACATTGCCAGTAGCCTAACAAGCATCATCTCAATCACACTCAAATGTATGTCTCGTGATACATTACATGGCGGCCCACAGAAACCTCGCAAGCGGTCGCGCTGGTCGACTGGCGAGCCGTCCCTCGCCGAGATGAACACGGTAGGCGCGCGGTGTTCCGTGTCTTCCTTGCAGAGGCTCTTGAATGAGGCCGAGTCGCCAAAATGCTTGCGGTAGTGCTTCGTTCTTTATTACGACGCCGTTGCCCCTCTTGAGCAGGTCGTTCCGCTCTCCTCCGCGCCGTAGAGCTGTTCTCAGTACGAGCATGTATTCAACCCGCCACAGCTTCCAGATCGAATTCAGTAACTTTCCTGCTGCTTCTATATCTTCTTCGCAAGCCCGCCCAAATGATTGCCGAGCGACGTTATTTTGCCGGCTGGTAACGTCAGCGGCACCCTTGGCGTGAGGAAATTACCTGGTGCCAGGACTCTCGGCTCGTCGGGTCGACCTCGAACTCGTGTGATGGTTGATTAATTATTGCGGTCGCCTCGTACAATATTGTTATGAGATTCATAAGCTTAAGTTTGCTGTTCTTCAACGTCCTCCGCAAGCAGCCTTTCACCACTCCAACCATTCGCTCGAAAAAGCCACCCCACCAGGGGGCCCGTGGGACGTTAAAGTCCCCACAGGCTCCCCCGTGGCCCAAGTAATTCTGAAGAGATTCGTCACGGGGCGCTTTGGTGAGGGCTACTAGGCATCTGCTTGCCTTTTGGAACGTCAAGTGCGCGGCACAGTTGTAGATTGTCGTCTTTACTAGTTGTCTCATTCTGATAATCAAATAGTTTTCTCCTAACTTGTTCATCGTTGCTTCAACCTGCATGTGACGGACCCTGCTCTCGCGATCATGCGCGATAATCAACCGCGTGAGCGGAGCGTTTTACAGTAGGACCGGGTGTCGCGTCTCAAAAGACTCTTCTGCCAACTGTAGGCGACCTCCGACCCGCAGCAGGCCTCCGTCATCGATGAACGGTTTCAGATCCGCAATCTTCGGATCGTCGGGTGTTTCGCTCTTGGCGAGACTCGCTATGGTCTCCCCCATAACAGCGTAGCTGGACTCGCCTGAGGACTCCGCGCCCGTCAGCATGTCGTCCATGTACAGGTCATGGAGGATGCTCTTACACGCGTCGTAGTGACTGGCTGCGTATTTCTGTGCGTAAGCGTTGATGACGGTATTATGCTGGCTGTCCTTAACACCGAACGAGGTCGAGGTCATTCTATAATGCAACCGGTCTGTCAGTTGTTCGTCATCCTCGAACCATAAGAAACATAGCTGGTTTCTATCATCTGGGTGAACACGGACCATCAGATAAGCATTGCTGATGTCCGCCACCCATGCGACTCTATACCGTCGGAATCTTGTCAAAATAGACATCGGACACAGCAACAAGTTCAGCGTCCTCGATGCAGTCGTTGAGCGACAATTGACCTTTGATCGCAGTCGATAAACTGAATACGGGCTGAACTTTATACGATAGTTTGCTAGGCTGTATTACAGGAAAATGCGGCATAACGTATATCGGTGACTCTCCGGGTGGAAGAGGTTCCGCAAACTCTTGTTCGATGAACGCGCGGATTCCTCGTACGTAGTCTGTCCTCAACTCCGGGTCTCGTCGTAGCCTCTTCGCCAATGCCTCTAGTTGCTTTTCTGATGCTTTTTCGTTGCTGTTAATCAATGATACGTTGGGCTTGAGATTGAGCCGAACTTGGTAGCTCCCGTCGGTGGACCGCTCCACCTTTGATAGGAAGTGCTTTGGCACAACCTGTGGGCTCTTCTTTTGTAGTTCGTCTGGCTGTGTACCGATAGACTCAAGCGACCAAAACGTGTCCAGCTCAGTTGCCGCCGTAACTGTTGCCTCCGCTCGCACCTGATCAGTCGTCTCCGAAGCAAGTACGAGCCCGAAGTGAGTTTCAAGGCCAACGGTCCGGGTATCCAGACAACGTGGTCCGCTCTCCATGACGCTGAACCAGTTGTTTGCATCGAGCAGCAAATAAACAGTTACCGGACCGCCGGCTTTTTCCGCAAGCTCGTGCCTCCGCAAGCTCGTACATAGCCCGGAACCTTGGCGGACGGGGTGGGTAAATGGGCCGCTGTAATCTCCTCCACTACCCTCGGGGTAAGCGTCACTGGCTCGCCGTTACGCGGCACCAACCGCAGCTGTACAATGGGCAACATCTTGGCTTGCCGGGGTCTTTTGCCACCAAAGGCGTGCATGTAGGTGCATTCGCTGCCGATGGTCTTCGGCTGAAGGGAATCAGCGAGACAGCGAGGAACGAAAGTTCGCTGTGAGCCGCTATCTAACAAAACTCTAGCTACAACACGTTCACCCCTATCACACACGACATCTACATGTCCCGTGGGCAACAATGGATTTACACATCCTACAGGTAATACAATATTGCTCGATACATTCTGTGTACACATCGCGGATGCATGCGGACCCTTACAATGCTTACATGTAATCTTGCTGGTACACAATGTGCGTACCCAATGTCGTCCCGCCGTCAAACACTTCCGACACACCTTGGTCTCTGCCACTCGTTCACGCTTCTCACCATCGACATCGTAGTCATACATGTGGTTGTGTTGTGCCCACCACCGCAAAATAAACAGCTAACCAACTGTCGTATATTTTTGTTGCATGGTATGTGATTATAGAACATGTGCCCTCCCTTTATTAACACCCAGGTTGGGTAAATTATAAACAAGTACATCAGTCTCAATTAGTCGTTCTTCTACATTACCGGATCTTCTCTCATCTTGCGAGTTCAGCTATTGACTGCACTGCTGGACATGTTGCGGCGTGGTATCTATCGCAATGGCCTAAGCATCTCGCGCATCTACAACAATCCTGCGGATTGTTGTGTGCTGCATAACACGTGATGGAATCTGTGGGCTGCAAATGCCGTAGTTAGATGCCTACTCTTATATTACGCTGCTCGCCAGGCTGTACTTTTCATTGCTATCGTCGTGTATATTTCTATGTTTATGTCCTTTAATTGTCCCCCCCCCCCACTTCACAGTGTTGGTCACAAACGCCGCCGTTTTAGGTAAACCCCATCGTACTTGTAATTCCTGTGTCATTAGAGCCTAACTATCTATTCCTACAAGAATTAGCTAACCCCCAAACTCGCTTCATAAAGAAAAATCGAAGTCTATCTAGTGACTATAGATCTGCCTCTCCTAATTTCTCCCATATAAGTGATGCACCAAATGTTGCTATTGGTTCTCGTCCATCTTGAAAAGGGCGGACGCAGTCTGTATTGACAACATTTGCGGGTTTTTAATTGCTGCTGCCGCTCGAATGGCTTTTTCTACTCTGCTCTCAATATGCTTTAGGAAACTACTACCAAAACTCCATTGGAACACCCACTACTGTGGTTTGCCAGTTAATACTAAGTCCCATCTCGTCCATATAATCAATTAGTCGTTCCAGTCTCTGCTTAACCCTAAATAAACTCCTGCCATAGATCGCAATGTCATCTGCATACATTAAAGTACTTGCCCAGTCTCGGGTCCACCTCAGCCTCACCCGGTTGGGTAGCCCTCCCAGCAATCGTATATAATACAGCACCGTAACATTTCTCATTAAACTGCAAGGTTCGCAATGCTGCTACCGAATTGTTCACTTGGTCTTATAATCCGTGTAGCGCTATGTGATCCACGCGAATACTTCTAAACATGTCCTAATAACTTCTGCTATATACCACACACATTAGCCTCAACACAACCATGCCTGTCCATCAGATAGTTGAGCACATGTGGAAAGTTGTCGGCGGTTAGGGGTATCTCGGCGACTGCACTCGCTGCATCGCCCTCGAGTAGATCACGCAAAATTTTGTGTCGTTGTAAATCTGATAAACTTTCTTTCTTACCGACCAAACTTCTAAACACTGGAAGGTAGCAAATTCTTAATCTGATCTATCATTTTCATATACGTTTCACAACGTGCCATTTGCCCGGCTAGCTCAGTTGGTAGAGCATGAGACTCTTAATCTCAGGATCGTGGGTTCGTGCTCCACGTGTGGCGCCAACAATGATACAGAACTAATGCGGAACGAGAACAATTTTATATCAAGAGTAATATAATACACAGCTTTGTATTTATTTCT
The DNA here is from genome assembly GCA_003439945.1 of Dermanyssus gallinae. Classification (NCBI taxonomy): domain Eukaryota; kingdom Metazoa; phylum Arthropoda; class Arachnida; order Mesostigmata; family Dermanyssidae; genus Dermanyssus; species Dermanyssus gallinae. The sequence continues at coordinate 52,709 of QVRM01001772.1, read as the reverse complement.
CGATACTGGTCTTCCTCGCGTGGGCGGAGCTCACATTCGTTCCCACTATACAGACAGCGGGGCCTGTTTACATAAACAGGTACATATATATATATATATATATATATATATGTATTATATTACAGCCATATTATATACTACAGCCAGGGCTTTCAGATCCGCTCTAATATCGTGCATCCGAGAGCCCGCCGGCCTCCTGAGAAGCGATGGAAAGAGACCAGACGGTCTCACCCTTATCCCCTTTGAAAGGGGAAAGGCGCTTGTTTGGGATGCGACTATCACCGACACGCTCGCCCCGTCAAACCTGGAGGCCAGTGCATCTTCCGCTGGCTCCGCAGCACGCAAGGCTGAGCGTCTAAAGACCAACAAATATGCCCAGCTCGCCAACGAGTTCATTTTCGTGCCGCTAGTATTCGAGACACTCGGGGGGCCCGGCCCTGAGGCATGGTCGCTTTTACAGAAGATTGGCAAACAAATTGAACTGGCGACAGGGGAAAAAAGAGCACTTGAGTTTCTACTTCAGCGACTATCGCTGGCAGTTCAACGCGGCAATGCGGCAGCAATAATGGGCACAATGAGGGGCTGCCTCGAGGATAAGCTCGACTGGTAGCGCTCCCCACAAGCGCTAGTGTTGATAGTTAATTACATCTCGCTGTAACACTTAAATGCCACTTAACAAGCGGAGACATTTGTCCACTCCAAAGTGCTAACATAGCGAAGCTATATAAATAAAGCTACCTTGTCCTATATATATATATATATATCAACACACATCGGCCGTACTGAACATCTAACGTTCACACCTAGCCTACTCTATGCACACCGATTCGTGACGCAGCATATCAATACGTATGTCCGACACTGACTCACCCCCTGGGTAGCTAGCTGATCGACTGTATCGCGTGGTGACACCGCCCTCGGACGCCGCCGGGGCTATGTGGTCGACTCTAAGCGATCCGGAAGAGACAAGAATCAAGAGTGCTTCTAAAATGGTAGCGGCCGTTTCTATACCGCGTTCGATTACATCGCCCCCTCCACGGCGCACCACGCTACTAAAACGGCGTCAACACTCAATGTGTACCCACTGTGCTTTCACATCGTCTGCTTACGTACATTACGCACGTCACTCTGGCTTCCGGTGTCTTCACCGTCTGCTCTAAGTGTATGGCGCGCTCTAACTATTAGTGACAGTACGCTGTCAGGCTTGTAAAAATACATATATAGAAGCTGCATGCATAAAACCTGTACAGCAAGACATGAGGGAGGGTAACGGCACCCATAAAGGCACGTAGCTTCAGACAAGGAGAGCAGTTTATCTAACATCAATTTGTTCTAAAAATTTTTAATTAAGCAATTTATGTCCTCGCCTGGATAATTGACAAACGATGACGAATAGAAAATAATCCGTGAAAATAAGGGCCGCCGTGCTGATGGAATGGATACTGCCCAAAGCGCAAAAATCAGAATAAACATGTGTCATACCACATATCTTACGTAAGGGACACCTTGATATGGCTTAATGAATAAGGGGGGCACAAATAAATACCTACGAATATATATATATATATATGTATTTATATATATATATATATATGTATATGTATATATATATATATATATATATATATATATATATATATATATACATATATGTCAGCTATTTTATTACTAATAATATTTTCTTTAAATAAAAATAGCTCGACAGAATCCAGTGTTATTATTTTAACTGAACGTACGTAAAATGCATTTTACATAGGCCTCACTGTATCAACTTAATATTTAGTTCCACGTTGAGATGATCAAAAATGCGTGTATATGTGACCTATACCTCCAAAGATCAGCTGCAACTTCTAGTGAAAGAAATCTTATTGAATCTATTCTGCTCCCCTATTATGGGGTCACTACTGTGGAACATCGCCTATGACGACGTGCTGCGTATCCAACACCTCCCAAGAGGGGTGGAGACATTAGCATACGCTGACAACCTGGCAGTAATCGTCGAAGCCAAGACAAGTGTCCAGCTTGAGCTGAACGCCAACAAGATTCTGCAGGTGATTAACGAATAGATGAAAAGCGTACAGCTCGAAATGGTACCGGAGAAGAGCGAGGCGGTTTTGCTCACCGGCGGAGTCACAGTCGACCCGGTAAACTATACGTTGGTAGACAAGAGCATCAAGATCGTCGAGCATGCTCGGCACCTGGAAGTCTACCTAGACAGAGGTCTCAGGAGAAGTGAACACGTTAAGATTGCCATGACAGAGGCAATGAAAACAGCAAACGACGTTGCAAAGATCCTACCGAACATCCACGGACCCAAGCGAGCGGATCGGAGGAGACTTGTGGTGTCAGTGGCCGGATCGATAGCCCTCTTCGGTTGTACAGTCTGGTTCACCTCGGCAACAGCCACAGCGACCCTAAAAACTTGCTAAGGAAAACCCAGTGAATGACGGTGCTAAAAATTATTTAAGCACACCGTACGTTAAAACGGCTGCTGCCCTGGTTCTGGCCGGCACTCTTCCATGGGATCTTGTCGTCAAGGAATGACACAGATTGTGGAAAAAGGGATCACAGTACTCAAAAGAGGCGGAGCGTAAAGCTATGCTTTTCGAATGGCAACGAGAATAGACAGAATTGCGCAAGGGTGAGCCCGGAGCCAAGGTTCGGGATCTAATTTCGGACATCAAAAGTGGACGGATCGTCCAGGGGGCGACATGGACTTTTTATGACTCAAGTCATAACTAGACATGGAGATTTCCAGGCCCACCTGGACGATTTCAACGTAGTTACCTAATCGAGGAGCTGCATCCACTGTACACAAAGCGCACGAGACGACGCGTCCCACACGGTGTTTGTTTGCCCAACCCTAGAGCAAGCAAGGGCATTGGCTTTAAACAACGTGGCATACCGTTGACAGCAAAACGCCGATACGACCTTTGAGAAATTATCCTCCAAACATGCCAAAAACAATCATTATGGATTTAATTCCATTTATCCTCGAAACGACTAGCGGCTGGAAAGTTCGGTCTTAAACAGCAAAAGAAGTCATCGAGGAAGAAGAGCGACTTGCCCGAAAACGTCTGCAAAGGTCCCCCCTCATGGAAGATGGAGGCAAAAAAGAACACAGAGACGCGGAACGGAATGGTTCTAATGAGGGAGGAACCTTCCCCACGAGTGACCTCGGCTCATTGCTCCGGTAGGCACCCACCGCTTCTGCCTACCCATAACACTAATAACCGAAGATCTGTAAGGCCTGGAGTAAATCTTACGAAAAGTGCAGCTTTCAAACCATTGAAAACCCGGAATTTCTAGCCTTTCCGCTAGAGACGAGTCGCATGTTTAGTAGCTTCGGCAGTTCTCCATTATGATTTATCATTGTTTAAGGCGTGTGTCCTTCCATCATCCAGATAGCGTTTTGAGTGAGTTAAAGGCAATTTAAAAATTAACCAGCATAGCTTAACGTGTAGACTTAGAATGGTTTTGCTGCCGCCTAATGCCCCTGTTCCTCAAATGAGCACAGCAAGCAGGCTTCGCGATGTAGCTAGATCGAAAGAGTTTGGGCCTGATATAACTTTTCGAATGATCAAACAACTGCTAAAGTATCCCCCCAGAAATCGTCTACAAACCAACAATCTCTGGAGAAGGGTTGCAATGTTTCGAGGCAATGCGATACAATGAGCCTGAGGGGATAAAGGGAACACGAGCTTTGTCGCTGCTAGTTGCCGGCGACCCACATACAAGTACATCAAGCATTCCTTGAACCTTCCATACAAAAAAAATTTGAAGAGACAAGCGAGGGAAGGCTAACCAGCATTGCATATGTGATTGTCGTATTTCTTATTAACCATATTATTGGTAGTTACAAGTAATTTGCATGCCTTATAATTCAGTGTTTAAATAAGTAAGCCGGTAATTCACACGTGCCTGCAGTGGTTGTGCGTCGATTGACTGATGAAATTGACGCGCATCGTGTGAAATGGTAGCGGTTGATGTTTCATTCTCCACAAAATTTGCACACACATTCGTCAATTTCATAACACGTTTCTTCCAGACAGATATAATGGTGATAACCATGTCAGGGTATTTTACACAACAGACTTAGATTTGTTTGTAGAGCTTTTTTCCACTTATCTGTGGAGAACGCTGATTCCTCTGTATAGTTCTGCATTACAAAGTTAATATTTCTTCCTTATCTAAACTCTAGGTATTGGTCCAACACATCTGCATTAAATGGTATTCTGTCGGATATGGAGTCCTATTGTCGACTTTTTGAAGATTAGTTTAGAAAAATTAATTAAAACGCCTTGATTTTGAAGGGGGGGCTTTTTGAACGGGGCTTAAATTGGTGCGTCACAATTGCTATTACAGCATGGAGGGAGCGATCGAGAATGATGAAGAGCGATAAGATTAAAGATGGACCGAGATTAATTATCGTTAACGTTAACGCTGTAGTCTAAAGGAGAGAACAAACGGTTTTATTATTTATGTACATAATACTTAACAGAGAACTTGCGGTTTACTAACAGAACGGTGGACGAACAATTGTTTTTAGGCAAACGTTTTTCATTATTTGAATGCAGGAGCGTGACATGTTTTCAGACGTTATCCCTCCTCAGGAATCATCTAGACAAAGAGTGGATCAATGTACAATATATTGTAATACAATACAAAGTCGCCTTTCTTTAAGGGATACATAACGCGCGTGTACACCCCAATATAGGTGAGCGTACTCAGTGCTCAAATCGTCGCTAATTGGAGCTGACTAAGGGAGTTTGAGAACTCTAAGGCTTTTAAAGAGTTGCATGTAAAATTCTAGTCGTGCAACAATGAAGCGCTGAAGTATGGTGTTACAAACCTCTAAGCGTGAATTAGCAGCGAGGTGCTAACTAAAATCTAGTTGAGTCAAGAATTTTAGAAGGTCTCAACGTTGATATTGTACAGATTGTACAGACAAGTATGGCATTTTTGGCGCACCACTCAGAAATGTTGTTGATGGCAACTTCTAGCATACTGGATCAAAATATTTTCATAGAATACAAGCAACAACCTAAAAAAAACCACGTACTTTTCTTTATTTATTGTAATCTGCCCAAAGCTCAATACACATCTAGTACAACAATAATCAATAGCTGTTAGACAACGAGCAAAATATTCAGCATTTTTAGGCCCAACATACTTCTACGGCAGATATCATATCACACGTTTTGGCTCTTATATCTAGATATTATAGGGGATGTTCAACACTTGGAACAATAGCTTTCGTCAGTGTTCTTCTGCATTCCAAGCCGTTGTGCTACGACGCCCTCATTAAGGTGGTCCAAGAGTATTGCGTAGTACTCTAAAGTAATTGCTCATCTCGTGAAAAGCCGACTAACAGAACACCTTTTGTATCTCAGGAAACGGTCGCCAAGACCTGGCCGGTTGAGATGTGCTTCTTTACCCTAGTGGGAGGCATTTCGGCCGTCTTCGGTTCAGGGGTGAAGTGGTGGACAAATCGACAAAAAAATTCCCGCGGATTCTGTTGTAAAAAATTCCTGCGGATTCCGTTCTAAAGAGAAAAGACCGCTCAAACTGCTCTCCGCGGCTGATACGCACGTCGTTATTTGTGCGGAGTCACTTTGCGTACATTTTAGTGCATAATTGTTGATGCAAGATTTTACGCAGTGCACCATGGGCATGTATGGCACTAATGGTCTCCATTCCTATACCGCGCAGCCTTAGTCGGTGGTCAGCCATATCAAGCTAGTGGATTTCCAACACAGTTTTCTCATCCGAAGCCGTTTTTGGCCGTCCAGAACGTGCTGTCACTTGATCCTCATATTTAACCATTTAGATGAGGCAACCCACTTGGCGATGGTACTGCATGCTGGCGATGATACGATATTTGCCTCCGAAAAAGAAGTGTTTAATCGCTACACGGTTCTCGTTTTGCTTCATTGTAATTGAAGAGTCTGACATGTCACACTTACGCGGCCTGCACCAAACACAATTCGAAATCAATTCACAAGATATTTGTTTCTTCTTTCAAACATTTGTTTTACCGTCAGCAGATACACAAGGCGGTTCTTGCCCGACCTCCCTTGCGGAACTTCATAGCCTCGGTCTTGGACAGGTTGATCTCGAGACCGATGCCCTGCACGTAGGTCGCGAGCCTTGCCAGGGACTGCTGCAGATGGAACCTTGACGTGCTGTAGAGCACTACGTCGTCAGCGTACATTAGGACCTGCACCATATTGCGGGTGCCCTCCACCTGGCGAGGGAGGTCGGCCAGCAGCACCGAGAACAACAGAGGGCTCAGGCTGTCGCCCTGTGCGAAGCCCGTCGTCTGCAGGAAGGGGTCGAGTTCAGCCACGCCGTCGTCGATCGAGATGGGGTTCTCTTGGAGGATAGCGGCCAGCAGATGCAGAATTTTGGAGGGCACACTTGCCCCGGCCAGCTTAGCAATGATCTTGTCTCTTGGTGCCGAGTCGAACGCTGAGCGGAAGTCCACGTAGACGGCGTACATGAAGGCGCCTCGGCATTGAAGTACCCGCTGAGCGTCATCGATCAGGAAGCTGCACGCATCTAACGTAGACCGCCCAGCTCGGAAGCCATACTGCTCTTCTGGAATTACCCCGCGACCCTCTAAGAACGCTGATAGCCGTGTGGTCAGGATTGCAGAGAATAGCTTGTGGCAACAGCTTTTCTGTATATATTTATTATAGTTTTATTATAATTTTAATGTTTCGTTAAAATCAAACATAAATTGGGGGGGCCCGGTCGGAACTGTTTCCGGTTTCGCTCGGTATATCCCAGGGGTCGTGCCTTGGTTCACTAGCTTTCCTCTGCTTTATAAATGTCCTGCTCAACGATCTTCCGCGACGCATAGTGGGCACTCGAGAGTTCGTCCGCCCAGACATTCTGCTATACGCAGACGATCTGGCGATATATGGAACAAGCCGATTCGAGGTGTAGCAGAGCCTGGCGAGGCTTGAGCAGTACGTGGCGGATGCAGGACTGGAGATCAACATCGGCAAGACCAAGGCCATGAAGTTCCGTAAAGCTGGTCGACTCGCGGCGAGCGATGAGCTACGGCTGTACTCCACACCACTGGAGTATGTCAACAACTTCCCGTATCTTGGCCTCTCTCTCCCCGGTACGTCGTTTACCGAGCACATCGCCGAGAGGGTCAGAGAAGCTCTCGTAGCAAGCGTCGGAATTGAGAAACCCACGCTTCTCTGCCTCAACACGGCGCTAAGACTTTTTAACATTAAGATCGCGCCTATGGCATCCTGCGGCATCCAGCTTATCTAGGAGAACTTGAGCGTGGCCCAGCTCGCGAGGCTTGATAGAGTGAAACCCGCCTTTCTCAAGCGAGTGCTCGGCTTCCACACGCCGTGCCGCAATCGTCTGGTCTATCTACTCGCCGGTACCCCGCTCTTCATAGAGGACCTGCAACGCCAGTTCCGGTTGCCGGAAACACAGGACTACAGGGATTTTATCTGTCAGTGGGAGGAGCGAATGTCAGACGTGAATCCCGACTTCTTTAGTACGGGTGCAATGACAAACAATGCGTGGAGGGGACTACATCGCACTAACCGCAGTGTGGTAGTACGCTATACAGTACACGGCTTCCACCATGTTCGCTGTAAAACTCAAGGGTACCACGAGCCGGCAGAAGAATGTATCTGTAACAGGTGTGGGAGAGCTTGTGGGAGATATCATGCGGGGGAGTGCTCCAGAGTTGAATCACTGGCCAGGCTGGCCCAGTGACCGTGTTTTTATGCATAATATTTGGCTATATACCTAACAAAGGTGATTAATAAATTAATGAATGAATGAAATAAAGGATGCGGAAAATATCGCACGAGGATCGGCTATAATTTATGCCGATGACAGCACTTTTAAATATGTTTGGCAGCAAACCGTATTGCTATCAATACAAAGAAAACTTACTTGGTGGTCTTCGGAAAAAGTAACACCTTTGAATGTCACCTGTAATTCAAAATGGCCACCTGATACAACCTAGCGACTGTGTAAAGATCCTGGGTGTAACAGTACTTTCTGGTAACGCGTATGTATAGTCCCTTTTGCATCGACTTGCGATTATTCATCAAGATTCACACATTCATCAAGATATATGAAGAACACATGTTAAGCATCTTCATTCAAGCTGCTTTATAACGCACTTTTTTGAGTCACCTTACATTTAGATCCGAATTTTGGATTGCCTGCAGTAATGGTTGGGCGGAACAAATGAGTGTGTCACAGAGGCGCTTCCTTCGTATGTTTCAAGAATCAGCCAGTCGAGAGAAAACAACACAATATATTGAATATAGAGAATACTATGCGCTACTTAATTCTGATGGTGATTTTTAAGAACATCCATGGGATTGAGCCAAAGATACTAGAACTTAATCACCTTGGAGAGGCGAGAGAGGCCAGGGCATCTCACACGGTCACACTGAAGATCCGATGCATCGAAGCAGCAAGGGCTGCTGTTAGGGAGCGGAACTTTCTTCCGGTCAGCTTGATTTGTTTAAAATCCTTAAACAACTTTAAAGGTAATCCAAAGTCACACATATTATCCCGTCAATGCTGCATATACTTATCTCTTTAAATTAACTCTCACATAGAGAAAAAAAGAAGGTAGTTTCTTTCCGGCTGTAACTTTGGAAACACAATAGTAAGTGGAATAGGTTTAAACTACTACCGACTCCTTGCAGTGTTTTAAATATATGAAATAATATAGCGTTGTAAATGTGTATATAATAAATAACTGACTTTGCTCAAAAATACATTTATATTCTTTCTTTTGACGAATACTCTAAACTGGACTGTTTATCTAATACTTGTTTGCACATGCTCTAGCAGGTTTGGCACGATAGAGTCGCTTCTAGCTGTGCAAACAAATTGAGCACTAATATACCATAATATTACCACTTGATCGAATTGTAATCATGTTGTGGTAAACCCTAAAATCTCAAAGCTATGTAAAACAAAACAAATTATGGTTTACTTGCTCATGTCTAATACTTAATCATCGAAGCGTCGGACATCAACGGCCTCGATAAACGCTTGCAGAGTGGCTTTCTCTATACGAGCCCTATTGCAAATTAAAATATGCATATTTATATATCGGTGTTCAATTCGCAATTGCCGCAGTGCACTGCTGAGACTAAATGTTGGTAATACACAAATTCGCTGTAATGAGTATAAGTATAAGCGACTTGAGTTAGATAGCGCAGCGGCCTCGCGAATTTCAGAGGGGCGGTACAATGGTGGCGGTATGGTTGTCTCTGGGTCAGCTCGCTAGGTCGTAAAAATGTAGCTTAACATATAAATATAAAATCAGCATACACTGGGCCAAAACGAACTTAATGCTTATTCGATAGGCCGGCCTCTTGCCTTTCTATAAATAATACAGGCACACGAATCAAACGGAATTTCTAGCTTTTTTATAGCAACCACGCTAGTACACTGTTAGATATCCTTAGGTAACTAATACCTAAGGATATCTAACAGGCTTTGCGAAATTATCGTTAAGTTACCACCATGCAAATATATGTTCACGACTCAATTATGCTCACTGCTCATTCATCTCTAACCTCATGGAACCTTTATGATATAAATAAAGGCGCTTTCATTGATTGTGCCCATATTCTTTTTAGAAACGAATAAAAAACGTTATTATATATATATATATATATATATATATATATATGTCAACAACTTGCCAGCTTGTTATATATATATATTTGTAGGCCTTGTGGTGGTAACAGAGGATCATTGAAAGCTGCATGACGCTCCCGGCGACCGCAACTAAATGCACACGACCAGCTGTGGAGAGTTCCAACGGTTACCCTAATCCCTCATCTGCAGATAGGTGGGAAGACCATACGATTCTGCTCCCAGCCGAAGCCCACTGGAAAACTATGTACATGGCGTGTTTGATTGAGAGCCTGACAAACACCGATATGACAATGTCGACGCGCTGCTTACCGTCTCTCGATCAAGTAGCTCGATCAGCTGCAAACAACGACAAGCATATATTGAAACTGCCAGTTTTGTAAGCGGTAAGCGTGACTTTTGAAAAGCGACTGAAGAGGTGTGCATCTCCCTTTCCCCCCCTCTCTCTCTCTCTCTCTCTCTCTCTCTATATATATATATATATATATATATTTATATATTTTTTCCAAACCAGACTTTCTCCGTGACGTTACCGAAAGGTAGAGAAGGTAATCACCAACCTATAGAGAACATTTGATCTAGCTTTTATATCGACATCGACGCCTTGCGGTGTCAATGGCGGATGAAGAGGCAAGTGTTCTGCGGCAAGCTCCTCTCTTTCTCTCAGCGGTAATTAATAGCTCATAGTTAGCGGGTAGTTAGTTACTTTGTTGCTTAGTTCGTCTGTGCGTTAGCTCATGTTGTCTGCCATTCATCCGGCTAGCTGACAATGGCGTCGTCAGACACGATGTTGTTGACCTTGTTGCGTTGAGAGGGCGTCAATCTGACATGGCGACACCACGAGCCTGTATAACGTCACGTTTATCTCTCTCTCTCTCTCTCTCTCTATATATATATATATATATATATATATATATATATATATATATATACCTTCTCTCTCTATCTCCGTTACTCTGTTCCTATGTACACTTCCACCTCCAATCTCTTATGTGCTTTACATGTCGCCTGCTGCGGGCGGTAGCAAAGACCTTCTACCAGTAACACTACCACCACCACTACTACTACGACGACGACATTATAGCGCGTTGTCGTAATGGTGTGACTCATATAAGCTGCTGTATATTGTTAATCGTTTCTCAAATGACCTTTGCGTACGCTCTGACATTCAACAGTAGAAGCTACCCCTTACGTGTCTCTAAAGCCGGGGATCAGGTTGTATAAATATATATATATACAGGAATGTATCTATTTATATAGATATTATACATATGTATATTAACATTGTGTTCATACATCCGGAATAAAAAAATATATATATACGTTGTGTCGATACATCCGGAATATATATATATACACCTTACAGCATTTAAAAACCTACCTTCAGGCAAATGCGCTTTTATGAGGATTATTTTGCAAGTTAATGTTGGTTATTGTTGGATTGCAAGGTACTGAAAATGTTGCCGGAAACTAGTGGTGCTTACGTACAGTAAAGATTAAGTTTTGCTTTATGAACACATATTACTTGTGTTACTCTTTAAATAATCTAAACGTATGCATGACGTTACAAACAATGTTCGAATAAGCGATTGCCGGTCATTATAGACGTTCTACCGATTTCAAAGATTCTATCGCATGCGCACATTTCCCGAACGGTTCCAGCAGCGTCGGATATTTTGGTGATCAGATCATGAATACAATCAAGAAAAGTCGATTTAGGAGAAATCATTTCTCCAAACCGGCAAGCCCGTACCGCAGAGTTACTGCGTGCTGCTGCTGCAGTTCGTTGAAGCTAAATCTCGAATAAATAAATTGTGGAACGTCCACCAACCCTTGTGGCAAGGTGTCACTCAGAAATGCTAAAATTGTGGCACGTTTCTCGCTTTAACTTCTCAGAAGGTAAACAAGGGCCTAAACGTTGGTCAATTAGTATGCCAACCCAAGCACTCACGGTTTATATGCGAGTTCCCCGGGCAAGGGAACCCCTGATGAGAAGTGTGCCCATTACACCCGCTGGTGCGTGTTGTGTAAACAAGGCTACATCATTAAACAAATATACCGGAATAGATGTCGTTTTTTGTCGATTAGAGTGCATTGTGCACTGTACGGCACCTTATACCAACACTTGCCGACACTCGGCTTGTAGAAGAAGCTTGACCGATGGGCTCTTTTGGTGTTTTACAAATCGACTTCATTCTACATTCCACGTCATACCATGGAAGATGTACATCCTCCATGGTCGGGGAACGGTACCCTGTCACAGAACTGACAATGTATACGCTCTGATGCGCACGAATCAAGTAGGCGTCTAAAGTTTTCGGGCTGACCCTCAGCCAAGATTTAACGTCCACGCAACTGTTTTTCACATTGCTTCATAGACGGACCCCCATAAATACAAATGTGCAACGGTGGGGCTCGAACCCGCGCACCTATGTGTCTACTCCGGTTGCGAGGCGGAGACTTAATCCACCACGACACTGTCCGTAGGTCCGCTGCGTGGCGCACGCGTCATGGCAGAGAAGTTTAAATGATAGCAAAATGCGTAATATTTGTAACGGTGAACATTTCTATCGCTAAACGTTTACTACATCGCAACCAAGAGCTAAACTAACATCCGTTGATAGCGCAGTATTCTTCAAAAGAGTGCGCAGTTTCCTAAACGTGTGTGTTCGATAGGGTGTACGAATGAAAATCAGCTGGCATTCCGCGCTCAGCTCTGTCATCTCCGCGATCTGTTCTCTTCGTAAACAGACCTTCATAAAAACAGATTGTGAAAATGTCTTATAAAGCGGGAAACTCTGTACAGGCGTGCTGGCGGGCTCCTCGTGCAATTTACGGTAGACACAACCCGCCCTGTGAGAACATCATTCGTGAACTTGTGCAAGAGTTTCACAGCACAGGTGCGATGCAGCGTGTCATGTAGAAGACAAACCATTGAAGACCACGGACACGCAAATATTGCAACTGTGGCAGACAATGTGGGACAACGTGCGGAAATATCGGTTAGGCGACGTGCCCAACAAACTGGGTATTTTGCTTATTTCAGCCTGCTGTATTTTAAGGTCGGATCTAGCGACGCATTCATATAAGACCCAATTGGCGCAAGAGCTCAAGCCAATGGACCATCAGAAAATTGACATTTTTTAAAAAATTTAAATGAAGTCAATTGAGCTTCCGAGACGAAGCAGCGCGATGCGAATCTGTGAAGAAAGTTAGTTATTTTAATCACTCTTGTTTTTATTTTACTCCAATGATCTCAAGCTATTTTTCAAACACCCTATAATACGTCTAGTAGTATAACCGCGATGTCGAATTTCTAAGTTAATAAGCGTAAATGCTGAGAAACAAGACATGTTTTGATGTTTGCGAACTTTCCTCGCTAATCAACGTTGAATGATTTTTTTGCAGCTGATCCCAATTACATCGAGGGGTGTAGTTATTTTATGGAACAAGCAGCTTTCTCGCAATCGCACATTTTAAAAATCAATGTCCGACGAACTACATCCTAAACCTGTTCATAATTTCACCATCACTCCGAAACCTCAAAAATTCTAAGTTTAAAGGCAAAATTTAGTTTGTTGTTTGAGTTTGAATAATGACAAACTAAAATGAAAAATTTTGTTTGTTAGTTGAGTATAAGTGGTACCGTCGTTTTTGCGACGGACCTGAAGAGACCGAAGATGATTCCCGTTTGAGGATCATACGTCAATACCAGAGAACAACGGTGAAAAGGTTCGTGATATCTTACTTAACAATTGCTGAATTACTATCGCGTAGATGGCTGAATAATTGGAGATATCTTTTGGATCAGTTGTAACAATCTTGCCTAGGTTTAATGCATCAGAAAACTGACAGCGAAGTTCGTTCTAAAAAAATCTAAGATTTCCAGCGAAGGAACGCCCGTTGGGAAGTGCCCGAATTGAAGCTTATTGCTGTTGTTACTGCTATTGGTTGTGTTGTTGTTGTTGTTATTGTGGCGGTAGCAAAAGACTCTATGTTGTTTCAGAGAGTGATTACAGGAGGCAAGCCATGGGTATATGATTATGACATCGAGACTAGGCAAAGCCCAATCCTCCCAGTGGTGTTTCCTCTAGAGAGTCGAACAAACACAGACAGAGCAGACTGTTTTTTTCGACTCCAAAATAATTGTCTTTTGCCACCTGGTTCTACGGTCGATAAGGAATACTAAAGCGACATTTAAAGAAGAATACGCGAGCAAATCCAACCCGAGCGGCCTGAACTTCGGGCAAACAACACAGCGGCGCAATCATTGTTTCTGATGTTGGATTATTTGATGAATAATTCGTCGATTTCTATATTGCCACAACCTTCCTATTCGCCGGAGGACCTAGCTCCGTGCGACTTTTCCTGTTCTCACGGATAAAGAAAACCTAAAAGATAACATTCCGAAGCTATTAAGGATATGCAGTGAAACTCGTAAGAGCAACTCGATTTTCAAAGATTTGTTAAAAAAATGTTTCGAATAGAAAATAAGGTGGCAAAGATGCACTGCAGCGGCGGGAGCTATTTTAAAAGAAACAAAAATACGTTTAAGTAACTTTCAGTTAATGTATATTAATTTAATTACCGCACGTCGTATAAGGTCGATAAGGTTAGCATATATGCATTAAATATGCACTTCGGGACAAAAAAAATGCATCACCTATCGCTTTTACTCTCCGTATATTTTGTACTTACAATGATAAGTGATATTAAAAATGACTGCACCTACGTCGAAAGAGAGTACAATCAGTTTTAAAATACGCTTCGAATGTTGCGTTAGAGTATGCGTTTTATTATTTACATAATTTAAATAAAATATGTCAGGAAAGCTACATGACGTTTCTTTTTTTTTCAATGTATTTTTAAGTCTTATGTGTTGTTGAACTGTTTATTCTACTGTAAATTCACAGTAATCACGCCATGTTTACCTAATAACGGCCGCCATGCGATATGGCATTGATCCAATGAACTCGTCAGTGAATCGCTGTGAGATATTGTTTCTTGTTGTAACGTCTATCGATCGACATGCAATCAGGAAATGCGTTCTATTTTAATTCTTGCAATGCATTTGTGTGCAAGCATTATTTGACCCCTACCGACATCACTTGTTCAAGTGGCGGCGTGGTCTAGGGGACTAGTGCGCTAGTTATGGTCGTCATCTACCGGGGTGTCGCCGGTTCGATCCGTGTTGTTGGTCAGATTTCCTTTGAGCGATGCTCATTGAGAATAGATGATAAATCATACCGCTGAGAGTCAGCGGCCATGCTGCCACAAAGACTGTTGGGAAAACCCTAGATATCACAACATGTCCGGCCCATGTTAGTGCCTTGAAGATATACTTCAGGTTAAGTACCAAGCCCGCAGGGAACGGAGGATAGCCTAGAATTAAAAACAACCTCCTAAAAAATGTTTTTAATGCTAGACATCACTTGTTCGCACGCCAAAGAATCGGTCAATAATATGTTAGCTTACAAGCTATGTGGCATGCTACCCCTAAGTCGTTGTTCTTAAGTAACATTGACAGCGCCGGAAGATTAAAGCCACTCGGCATATGCCGTCACATCTCCTGCAGAGCCTCTTCAGGAGGATCTTCTTTGAACACCCTGAATCGTACCTATGTGTTTGCACAAATATAGGCTTCAGACGGGTGAGTATTGTAAACGTTTAGATAACACGATTGATGTATACAGACGAATGTTTACATTTGGATCCTTAATGATGAAACAACGAAAAAGCATGTTTACACGCACGGATGTACGCTTGACTAGATGAGCAGCGAATGTAAAATTCGTCTTTAATATTAATGAAGAAGAATCCCACAATTGTAGCAAAATACTGGAAAATTGAATATTAATAATAATAATAATATTTAGAAACGTATCTCATATTATTACATAAAATTAGTGGGAGAGTCCAGAGGAGAGTATATTTGTAGACGTATAAAATATACAGAATATAGGCTTTTATATCTAGAACAAATCATGTGTATAGCAATGGAGAAACGCAGCTCCCGTGGGACGCCAGACAAGCCAGTAAAAGCTCCACCGCATTTCACTCGGGAGGACCGATTGTGCAATAAAGTGGCCAGCAATTTATAAATCTGTGGATAAAATTGGAGAGTCTTCGTGTTGTCGATAACGAGCCAAAGATCGACTTTATCAGAGAGACTCTGATTAGGTCAAAGTAAGTACAGCGAAAGTCTTTGTTGGCATTTATGTACAAAGCCCAATCTTTTGTCATTTCTAACAGTTGCGTGCACGTAGAGCGTCGAGGACCAAATGTATGCTGGAATGTGAAATAGATTAATATAAAATCGGTTAAGTGTCTGACTAGTATCGCTTCAAGAATGGTGCAGGCAATAAAACGTTGAGACACAAGGCGATAGTTTTCAACGCGCTCGCTGAACGCAAATTCGTTACGAATATGAATATGTCTGTATATCCAGGGAAGACTCTGGAACTGCTCCGAAGAAAAAGTTCTGCAGATTCTGTGTCGTATAATATCAGACTATTTAAAGTATTAGTTTGTGCAAGACGACGGGATCGCATTTAACATGAAAGCTTGTGTTTCTCAGGGGGTGTATCGTTGATCCCTCTTGTGGAATCAGACTCACAGTGGAACGACTTTAAAAAAAATCTTTTCGGGCCTGACTCTCAGCCAAGATTTAACTTCCATGGGATTTTCGCATTGCTTCATAGACGGACCCCCATAAATACAAATGTGCAACGGTGAGGTTCGGACCCGCGCATTTATGTGTCTCCTCCGGTCGCGAGGCGCAGACGCATGCCACCACGCCACCGGGCTCGACACAGTGGAACGACTTAGACACCGCCTGGTGTCGATCCGGATTCGTGAGCTATTTAGCAGTGACTGGAGCGAAGATTGCTATTATTGCTAGCCGAGCCGTAAATGCTATAACTGAAAAATTATAGAGTGACGGGGCTACTCCAGACGTCTTCAGGTTTGGTATCAGTGCGGCTGTTCATAGAAAAAATCGAGAACTACTGTCTTATTTCCCAGTGCACTATACCTTACGGGATTTTAAACAAACAAATAGATAACTACATTGAAAAAATGCCTATCACTAAATCATATCAGACTGCTTCTTGGGATGAAACAAAACGGGGCTATGATTATAGATGGCCGTAAAACGTTTCACTGTGTTTACTTCAATAAAAACAATGCATTTGCTAGACTTTTCCTCTCTTCTTCTTTAAAAAATAGAGCGTTTCCACCTTCGCACTCTTGAAAGAAGTACTGCTGTGAATAGAAGCATTTTAAAGTTATCTTTATTATCATCATGCTAGAGTTCATGATGAACTCAGTAAATCTGTCCAGTTTTAACTGATGCCTCTTAGGGTGGATGTCTATCTACTCTGGTCTGCTCGACTGAGTATCATGCAGAGTCTTGCAACCCTTAACGCCTGGCGAATGGCCATATGAGTGCATGCAAATCCAAGTAGAAAAAAGCCGGTATTTAGATACACTCGTATATCTCGACACTGGCTATAGGGAGACCCCAGCTTTGGGTTACCACGGCGCAAGTGCTGAACGCGGGCAAAAATAATGGCATGGTTCTGCCAAACTCTATCAGATCCAGTCAGAGTCTACGACATTTATATGTCCGTGGCCAAACCAGCAATGATTTGAAGGTTATAAGCCCGCTCTGCGTTTGGCATACAGCTGGGGCTGCGCCAGAATAGGCAGTACTACACTATACACTCTGGCGGAAAGCCAAGGGACAACTGCCCATGACCGTAAAAAAAACTTCTTAAGGCATTAATTTCACTCACCATGAAGAAGACAGAGGCCAGGCCGACCGCATGAATCTTCTGCAGCTTCAGAAGAGGTTGGGGTGACGACAAATAATTGCAGGACAGCCCTATTGATCTGAAAAAGTTTTGCGAGTATTGCGAAGAATATTCTCGTTTGCGACCGAAAGTAAGGTTCAGTGAAAAGGTCGATCTGTCTGTGTAGACCCACACTATCCCGCCAGCAGTGGTTGAGTATTCATAAGAATCCTCCTTCTCTCAGTAAAAAGTATGCACTCTAATTATATGTATATCACTCCGAAACAAGACCTCTACCATTCTCTATATCGCTACTGACACACTTTCTGGGCTACTTGTATATTCTTACACGTACACAACAACATTTATAAATGTATAAACATTTATTAATGTATTTGAAAAAAATATATCTGTACTACTTATGGCTATTTAGACATATATAAAACTATATTGTGTAGACCGGCCTAAGCAAATGTACATAATATACATGTATATAAGCGCTATGTATGGTTTATACACACTTCTATGCTTATATATATATTTTTTTTTGTAAGTTTATCAATATATAATTTAGTATTTATTTCAGTCTATGTTTATATATATATATATATACCATACGCCACGTTTAGTTTTACTCCATGTTGGATAAGCACACGTATAAGCATTTTAAGACGTTCATGGCAGTCCTGCCCGTGACGTGATTAAGTGGCCTTCACTAGCATGATATTTCGCGCACAACCTGTGTTAAGATTCACAATTGTCAATATACAAAGGCAAATGCCATGAAGGTTTTTAGTCCGACAGAGTGTAAGGTGAAATGGATTGATCTATACGTTCATTTGTCCTGCCCGCTCCCGTCCGCTCTGAGTTAAACCTTGTTCCCTGCGCAACCTTTTTCATGTGGACAACTGGGGATACGCCTGCAAGTGCGAACAGTCGCTAACTATTGAAAAGGCACAGCATTTGCCTGTCTCGTCGTTAGCCTCTCCAGAGTTTCGCATATGGCATGCGATGGAGTTGGCGTTGCCAATGCTTTCCTATTCCTCCGTCCCGCACTTGATTAAGGGGCATCTGAATGTTCTTTGACCATTAAGTCTCAAGGAATTTGTCCAGGGAGGACTTGTATGGATTCTGTAGTCGCAGTGACACTTGTCCGTGCAATGTGGAGCTCCACAGGTCTTTGTGTTAAATAGAGAACGTGGCATGTCGAAGCCTTGGTAGCCGTGCGCTCCCATAGGGGTCCGGCATGATGCTGTTGACTACTGATGCTAAGAGGCGGCGCCGAGAATTGGTTGCTTTTTAGTCCACACGAGAATACTTCACAGTTCGGCTAAGGCTTCCTGTGATGTTCCTGTTATAGCCTTGTCTAGGATCAAGCCCAAGTTGTTTAATTGTAGATATTGGTGTTTCTGGTACCTTGCGAGGCGTAGGTTTAGATTCAGGCTTGTTAAAACCCTTGCTTTCATTTTCCGAAGTCTAGCAGCTTGTGCATATACTGTTGGATATCTGCCACCGCTTCATTAGTTGTTCCTTTGAGTAGATCCTCATCACAAGCAATGGCGACCAATGCCAGACCGTCGGCGTAAGTAAAGGGCTAGCCTTCTGAAGTCTAAGTGATCTTTTGTAGGTTACATTCTTTAGGGTTCAGTAATGCTCCTTGGGAGACCCCGGCTGAGACTGCATAGTCCACGGCTTCATGGGTAGATGCTCGATCTTTGAGGTACGATGCTAGGATACCCGTGCGTAGGGGCACTCGCCTTGGTATTTGACAAGTGTTTGGTTTATTTTGTCCCACGAAAACGTCTTCAACACGTTTTTGACATCTCAGTGGATGGCCAGACATCGGAGTCGGTCAGCGCCTTATGTGTGGATTATCTGGTTCGCAAACCGTGCTGTTTTTCTGACAGCGCTTCCTTGTCTTCCACAAATCTGTTACTAACCGTCCGTTGATGACGTGCTCAGCTGCTTTGTACAGACAGAATAGCATTCCTATAGAGCGGCATGCCGAAGAATCTCATTACGATCACTGGGTTGCTAGATATGGGTCACCTGCCGTTTTTCAATATATGAATATGTAATTTTCAGTAATACGAAATAATTTTCTTTTAAACGGTTTCTGTAAGCAGGTCTAAAGCAAGTTAACTTTAATTTGGAAAAGCGTTGCCGCTATGTCGAGAAGAGGGGCTAAAAGTGAGTTGGAGTGATGGAGAAGTTTACGCAGAAATAGTCGCACAGGGTTTCATTCACGCCGTGCATCCTTCAATGACTTTTGATGCATATATTTTTCTGGTGCAAACTTCAAATGTACCGTCGATCTCTGCATGTGACTGTCGAAGGTGTGCTTAATGGTGTTTATAAGCTGGAGGTCTGTTTCGATTGCTATTCGAGTTGAATATTTCGTTCCCTTGTTGAGAAGCTGCATTCCCAGAGGCTGTGCCATGCTCCTTAGGTCCCTTCCCGCAATTGCCCAACATTGACCGTGTTTGATGATGCTGAGGTCAAAAGGTCTCCGAGGTGGCGGGATGAGAAGGGTAAAGGGCTCTTTAATCTTTTAGCTGCAATGTGCGAATATTACCCACATGTAGCTATTGTGTCGCTTAAGGGCCGTTCCGCAACATTTGCAATTTTTATTAATATTCATATATCTATACATTTAGCACTGAGCATATTAAATCAATTGTTGGTTGACATATTGTGCGCCGAATTTGTCATGGCCGGGACAATAACTGCTCTACTGCATTGCGAAAAATTATATAAATCAAACATTCGCCCACAAAATGTGCACAGTTGCCTGAGGAGATCTCATAGAACTTCTCCCGTATACATATCTTCAAGTGGAAACCATGGACTTCTAATCTAGTCATTAGATGTCTATTCTCATAATTGCAGTGCTTTTACAAGCTAAACGGATTATCCGTTGTCTGAATTTTATGTACATCATGTTCATATCTGTCACTTTGTTTTCAGACATTTGTTCGTTGAAATTCGAATGTTTGGCTTGTTTCAAAGAACTGGCTTGGATTTGACCGGGCGCCGTAAAGCTCAACTTCAACAAACCATGATACCTATTTATCGTTGGAATCGATGGGCGCGATCGTTGATTTAAAGAGACTTATGGGAAACTTCTAATGGTTGTTTATGGGCTTCTCGAGTATTTGCGTGCATTTGCGTCATTGCAGCTTGACCTTCTCAGCAAATTGCATACACATTTTTTGATTACCAAATTAGGATCTGATCCACACCCGTATCGTTTTCATCTAGGGATCCTTTGGCCAGTACCGTTTTAGAGCATGTGCAGATTCCATCGCTGTACCTGAGCAATGTTTGACCTCGAACTTGAACTCTACGATTATCTCCTTCCAACAGGTCACCTGCGATGACGAACCTTCCAAGTAGCAACTTTAAGACGGCGACCGCGATGCAATCCATTACTGCTTCTAGACAGCTGTCCAAACGGATATAAACAGAAGTCGAGCATCGACTAAACCACGGGTAGCTGCTCAAGATTTGCAAAGTGGTAGTTGTTCCGGTTGACAGCTCTCGACGTATGGTGTAAACCATCGTTTCAAAGGCCTGCAGCCGAGATGATAGAGCATGTGGAGAAAGAAGTTCAACTGCCGCTGTCAGTTAACGCCGTTGCATCGAGAATGCCGTCAAGATAAATCTGTTTGTTGGTCACGGAGTCCACAATGCCCTCCCACAGATTTCCAAGGCCTGCTCAAAGGTTAACGTATTGTGACCGAAAAAATCCGAATTGACTGGAAGAGAGAGAGCGTATAGTGTCTGGCGGTGGTTCTCTAGACGTACGTATAGAAGCGTCTCGATACCTTTTAATACATAGTTCAATCACTCGCGAGATTGGTATACAGATCGGATTATTGTAAATGTTCTACATTCCTAATATGTAGCCCTTGAACTGTACACACTGACCTTTCTCGTACCTACTCGTATTTAGAAGTTTCACTGCACGTTCGTCAGTACGTCGTGTGTCTACCTGAACTTGCCCAGACACAACAATTCCTATTTGAATACCGATACTGGCTATCTGATGACTTACGTCAAGGGTTGCCGTTACGCATATGCTTAAGTGGCCTGTAACGCCCGAGGCGGCCGTATTGTATATAATTTATCCCACAGTCATATTCAAGTGTGCCGTGCTTTGAAACGACGCATTTGGCAAGTAGTACTGAAAACAAATTTAAGGTATGTCGCTGAGCACGCATATATACATCTAAAGAAATCACACGATTTAAATCAATCCCACTGGCTTGCTATATACGTATATGATGTTCATGAGTGAATGTCGTTTTTACTGTGCCACACCTAGTGCGTCGCAATTCAAAACGAGGCTGGATTATTCTTTACTTCAGTCTCAGTTGAGACTCAGGTTCACAGTCCGGGTTATTTTTAATCTTCATATTGAAGCAACTAGCATGTCTGAGATATTCGAACCCTCGCGATTTTGATAATCTTCAATTGGCGGTGTGCTGCATTGATAGAAGGTGCAACGAGATAGGTGCAAATGTGAAGGAATTGCAAAAGCCAATATAGTATGTGATCAATGCTTTTGAAGATGGTAACGTGCGAGGAAGAGCATATCTGCCAGTAGAGTAGAAAGGTGTGAAAATTGGAGGGCTAGATTGGATCCTGAATTGAACCTCTTCAGAGAAACAGCGTGGACTCAGTAAAAGTAGGAGGGAAAATAGTATTTTGTATACCTTGCACCAATTCCACTATGAGTCAGCAAGTAAAAGCGCTTGCTGCAAGGGTCTGAATAGATGGATACATACATGGAACATGTAAGAGGAGACGGCCTAATGGCTATGTCAAGTTGCCTCTCCAGCTGGCACTATGTAGAAGTAACGCCGCGTCTTTAACATTGCGATAATAAATACATTAATTAATTACTAACGTGATTAATAATATGTACGTTTTGATTATAGTAACAGTAGTAGCCGCAAACATGTAAACTCATAAGCAAGCACTTTAAAAAGAACTAGCTCAATTCTGCTAAACATTTGGCAGTGTAGTCTCGTAAACATTTGATTAGTAGTAATAAGTGTGTTGAACTACCAATGGAAAGTGGTAACCACCACTAATTTAACGATCCTACATATGTTTGTCTGGCGTGTATGAGGGAGTTAGAGCATTATATATTCTTATTATGAGCACAATATTAGCTAACGTATAAAATGACATCATCAACCACAACAACAACTACTACTACTACTACTACTACTACTACAACTACTTTTACTATCACTACCTTAAACACCGGGGTATTATGATTACAAGCACGGCGGCCACTTGACGGCATTGCGATTCGAAGCCAAAATAGAACCACGAGTTCAACAACAACAACAACAACATCAACAGCAACAAGAACAACAACAACATCAACAGCAACAAGAACAACAACAACATCAACATCAACAGCAACAACATCAACATCAACAGCAACAAGAACAATAATCAAACAAATAACAACAAACGCAAGCAACAGGGCCACCATTCATTTGGCGATGACGGCATCAGTCATGATAGACCAGATCAGCAGTCCATAGCCAAAGACCGCGACGACGACGCCATGATGTATGCAGCTGCGTAATGCTGAGGTTACACAGCTACCGCTCACTCGTCGAGCCCGGTGGTGGCGTGGTGGGTGAATTCGTATGCGCCCCGCAACCGGAGGAGAGTACACTAGATAGGTGCGCGGGTTCGAGCCCCACTGTTGCAGCACATGTGTATTTATGGTGGGTCCGTCTATGAATGAGCAATGCAAAAAGCAGTCCCGTAGACGTTAAATCTTGGCTGAGGGTCAGCCCGAAAAAGAGGTTTAGGTACCGCTCGCTCAAGCCCGTTGGTCTTGAATCACGGCAGCGTGCAGTGCTGTTGGTTAGTTGGTTAGTTGGTTAATCGGTCGGTCGGCCGCAGATAAGGCGTAAGCAAGCCAGACTAAATGGGCAAGTGTCGTTTGCTGAAAGCGGCAGGGGCCAGGGAAGTTCTGGTTAGGCTAACCAGTGAGCCAGTGAGCCAGCCAACCAACCAACCAACCAACCAACCCCATGGTCCATGGTTACGGCCGGCAGACACATCCACAGCAACTGGAAGCAAAGACGGGCGATAGGGGAGCGGGGGTATCAACAGCGTTGCAGGCTGCTGTGTGCACTGGTGGGGGACCGAGTGCGCTTACGAACGCACCTGCCTGCCTGCCTGCCTGTCTCCTGTCTTAAGACGAGGAAGAGATCATGATATCTATCGGTGGTCGGAAGCGTACGTCAATTAGTGAGCGGGTGGACAGACTGACGGACGGGTGGATAGAATAAGTGCGTGAGCCGTGTCAAGAGATCGGTCATGTTAACATGGCACGCGTCGCCTGGCTTCCTTTCTCTCTCTTAATCTCAATTACTATATATATAAATATATATATATACATAAATATATATATATATATATATATATATATATATATATATATATATATATATATATATATATATATATTATGTATATATATATATATATATATATTTATGTATATATATATATATTTATATATATATATATATATGCCCAGTTCTCTCTGTCTGGTCCTCTCGTGGTTTTCCACCTTTCTGTTTTCCCTCTCTCCCCATATTCCTCTCACACACTCTCGATATATATATATATATATATATATATGCATATAAATCTCCCGCTCTCTCTCTCTCTTGATCTCATCACCGCCCCTTCTTCTCCCTTTCCCCATATAAATATATCATCTTTCTATCGTAACGAGAAAAGTCACGTTAACAATGTCCAACAACTCAACCCTCCGAGGCGAGACACGGCAGGCAAGAAACAGCCAGAGCGTCAACGAGGATGGCCGACGGAGAATGACGGTGGAGAGGACTGCAGCGACGACCATGCAGCAAAGTCGCATGGTCAACAGCATCGTCGATGATTATGATGATGATGATGATGTCGTCATCAGGCATTGTCATCGATTCGCATCGAGCCTTGCCGCGACTATAGACCATCAGAGCCACCCTCCAGAGCACAGAGCTTGCCCCCCCCCCTCCCTCCCGCGTCAGCTTGAGCTGCTCTCTAAGTGGGCTGGCGAGGGTGAGCAGGAGAGAGCGCTTGCCGCGACGATGAACTCCAGCCAGCCGGGAGCACCTCTACCACCACCAACGCCGACGCCGACGCCGACAACGTCCCACGCACGGCGACCAGTGTTCGCCCGCCGTACCATCGGGACGACTTTAAGCGTCGACGCGGCGACCGCCAGCATTGACTGCCGTCGTCGCGTCGTCGCCGTCGTCGCCTGCATCTGCTTCTCATTCATGCTCGGCGTGTGTTCCCGACCTCTGTCTCTGGCTGTCTCCGTTCGTTCGTCCGCCCTTCTGTAGTGTCAGCCCATCCAGCTGTCAGCCCGTCTCTCCAACTGTGTGTCTATGTTTC
This sequence comes from Dermanyssus gallinae, assembly GCA_003439945.1. NCBI lineage: Eukaryota > Metazoa > Arthropoda > Arachnida > Mesostigmata > Dermanyssidae > Dermanyssus > Dermanyssus gallinae. Next base: position 27,807 of record QVRM01001772.1, on the reverse strand, counting down.
AGTCTGTCTATCATGTCATCAGTCGCTGTAGTGCTAGTCGTCTAGGTCTATTGACGTGAATCTTGCTCTTTCGTATTGTTGCCAGAATGCTCCTCTCATCATTGGTGTAGTAGTCATTGTAGGAGTCTACCGTCGCGGTCCGCTTCGGAAAGCGGCGGCGGTGGTGGTGGTGGTGTTGGTGGTGCGTATCGGTGTAGCGTGGAGGCGGGCTCGATTTCGTGGATTGATTGTCTCTCTCTTTCTCTCTCTCTCTCTCTCGTTTTCTCGGAGATTCATTCCTACATTGCATCTAGCGTTGTCTTGCAGCACTGTTGGGATGTATTGTTAACGACGACATTGTTGTTGTTGTTGTTGTTAGTGGATTACCGCACCGTGATGGAGACAGATTGATTGAGTTGCTCCGACAAATGGCTTTTTCTTGCCTATAGTAAAAGTAGTGGAGCCATCGCTGAGGACGTCAGAGGTCGTCGACACCGCGCCGACAACGACGGGAAGCCGCAGAAAGCACGGCGGCCACGACAGGAGCCTCATCATCATCATCATCATCATCGCCATCCTCATCGGCAGGTGAAAAAAGCCCACTCTTAAGACAACGAGCTATTTCCGGTCACAAGTCGTTCGTGGTCACTGTGTAGACGTGTAGGCAGCGTATTGTATCTCGGTGTCTCGGGCGCAGCCTCTCGAATCGTCGCCTTCAGCGGAACTTTCATCGTCACCTTCAACGGAGCTTTCATCAACGCCTTCAACAGAGCTTTGATCGTCGCCTTCGTCGGGGCTTCCATCGCCGCGTTCGCCGTTGACGTTGTCGTTGTCGTCGCCGTCGCCGCGGCCGCTATCTCTCTCTGTTCGACAATGATGAAAGACTACCACCCGCCGTCCGGCGTCATACTGGCGCTGCTCTGCCTCGGCCTGCTGCTGCAGGGCGCCGGCGACTCGCACATGGCGTCGTTTCTGTCCGAGCACGCGCCGCTCGTCGGCATGTCGACGTCGCGCTACGGCATCATCATGGGCGCCAACAGCGTGGTCGCCATCATCATGCTGCCGGTGATCGCCAAGCTGACGATCGCCAAGCTCATCAGCGACAAGGCGTTCCTCATCGTCGGCTACTGTCTGGACGCGACCGGCATGCTCGCCATGGTGTCGCTGCACTACCTCGAGCTGAAGGGCACGGCGTTCTTCGCGGCGCTGCTCGGCCTGCGCGTCGTGCAGTCGCTGGGCGCGTCGATCGGCTTCAACCTCGTCTACTCGGTGAGCGGCGCCGAGCTGCCCGACTACGCGCACATCTCGGTGCCCTTCCTCGAGTCGATGTACGGCATCGGCCTGACGCTCGGCCCGGCCATCTCGGGCGCGCTCTACGACGTCGGCGGGTTCCCGCTGCCATTCGTCTACCACAGCGTCATGCTCTATCTGCTGGTCGTGGTCGCGTACAGCTTCCTGCCGCGGTCGGCGTCGGGCGGCGCCAGCCCGGCGGGCGTCTCGCTGCGCCAGCTCGTCCGGCCGACGATCGTCGTCTGCATGCTGATGGTGGCGACGTCGAACGTCGTCGACACGTTCAACGACTCGACGTTTGCGCGCGTGCTGTCGCGGTACGCGCTGTCGACGACGGCCGTCGGCCTGTCGTTCTTCCTGCCGGCCGGCTCGTACACGGTGTCGAGTCTCGTGTCGGGCTTCCTGACGAGCGGGCGCGAGGCGCGCCGCCTCGTGCTGCTCGGCTGCGCCATCGGGACGATCGGCGCGCTGCTGTTCATCGCGCCCATCGTGCCGCTGTCCGGCCACCCGCTGTGGGTCGTCTACGTGAGCGAGGTCGTGCTCGGCCTGTCGGTGGGCCCGTTCTACGTCTACTGCTACCTGCTGATCTGCGACGACCTAGCGAGCGTCGTCGACGCGAAGACGGCACACACCGCCACCGCGGCGCTCGCCAACTGGTCGTCGTTCGTCGGCTGTTTCGTCGGGCCCGTGCTCGGCAACTGTATCATCGAGGCGAGCTCGTACCACACGGCGTCGGTCGTCATCACCACCATAACGGCGTGCTCGACGCTCGTCTACGCCACGTACCTGGGCGTCGTGACGTTCCGGCCGGCCGCGGCCGCTGCCACCGCCTGCGCCTCCGCGTCCGCCTGCGGCTCCGCGTCTGCCTGCGCCTCTGCCTCCGCCTGCGTCATCGACAAGAGCTATGCGCAGCAGCCGAACCCCAATGACGCTCTCGCCTGATGGATGACCTCTCTTCGAAGGTTCTCGCTTCTCTCGAAGGCTCCCCCTACCATTCCGCCCATTCAGACGACCACCCACCCCATCCCCTGCGGCCTCCGGTGCCCCCGTTGCCGCCGCCTGCTGCAAAGTGTGGGTGTCTAAACTCTCCGCAATGTGTGTCTGTTTGTATGTAAACTCTGCAACGTCTTTGTGTGTGTGGGGGTTTGTGTGCAAGCTCTGCAATGTGTGCGAGTGTGTGTATCTAGACTCTCTGCAATGTGTATATATAAACTCTGCAGAATGTCTGTGCATGTATGTGAACTGTGCAGAATGTCTGTGCGTGTATCTAAGCTCAGCAGAATATCCGTACGTGCATGTTAACTTTGCAATGTGTGCGTGTATGTAAACTCGACAGTGAGTGTTTGTGCGTGTCCACCCAGTCTAACTGCTACAGAAAAACGGCAATCAATGATCTCGAAACAGTTGAAAGAAGTGTCTGCGAATTGACCGCGTCAGACTGATGACTGACTGGCCAACTGATTGACCGACTGATTGATTGATTGATTGATTAACTGCAGCGGAACTACCCGCAGCACAGCACACCTGTGTGTGACCTCACCCGCGTCTTGGGCTCATCTCATCTTACCTTACCTCATCTTATCTTATCTCACCTTACTTTACCTCATCTTATCTTACCTCATCTTATTTTATCTCATCTTACCTTACCTCATCTTATCTCATCTTACCTTACCTCATATTATCTTACCTCATCTTTTTTTATCTCATCTTACCTTACCTCATCTTACCGTATTCTTTCTTCCCTCCCTCCCTCCCTCCTGTCTGCATGTCTGCCTGAGAAGCCTGTATATGCGTCTGCCTGTGATTGGACACTACGCAGAAGCGCTGCCGAGTCTAAATGCACACTAGCCTTGTCTTCGTCACAATCGCTCAATCTTTTTGCCACGAGGAATTCGACGATTTGCGTTTCACCCTACGATTTGTAGTCATGTTGAGACAGCAAGAGTGATATCAAGCGTATATATATATATATATATATATATATATATATATATATATATATATATATATAGGTCTATGATGCGACGATGGCCGTTGTTGCGATAGCCTACATCATTATATGGAACCACTGTGTATACATACGTTCAGTTCGGGCTAGGCAAAACGTAAAGTAGATATGTTTTTGATTGTGCGCCCCGCAGCTTCTGCCAGCGCGTCGCGCGAACTGCGCAAAAATAGAGACACAAATGTGTCGCCAGTGCATGTACATGATGTTGATGAGGACGACGACGACGACGACGGAAAGTTTTTGATTTTAAGACGGATATTTTTGTTGTTTCGCTTAGGACGGATAGCTTTTGTTAAGTGCGGCATCCCGCTGTCTATGAACATGTACATGTGCGCGCATCCTGTAGTATAGCTTTGCGCCTCAGATCATTTTGTAAATAGACTGACTTGTAAATCATTATGCCGTGTGCTAGTAGTAAGCCTCGACAATCCTCAAGTGGACCACGACAATAGTAATTTGTTGCCATATAATCTGTATGTCTCTGTTGCCATATAATCTGTATGTCTCTGTTGCCATATAATCTGTGCGTCTTGCCTACCCTGATCAACGGACGACCAACGAAGTGCTGCTACAGAGAGAGAGAGTTTACACGTCTGACCAATTTTCTATTTTCGAGGAAGGTGCTCACAGCACGCGTAAATCGCCCGTATCACGGGGAGAGATCACGTTGGAAACAAAGTCACTAGTTATTTCCGCAAGTTCCCGCTGAATTTCCGCTTGAGATTGATGATGGTAATACTGTGTGCTTATCAATGTGTGCATCAGCGTAATTGTGCCACCTGCATGCTAGTGTCCTACGTTAAGTTTAAGCAAAGTAACAAAAAACACACATGTAAAATATCTGCCATCGAAAAAGGTGTCGACAGTCTACTGGACACATCCCAGTAGGCTGGAGAGCACGCCACCAAACCAACCATATATAGGCCATTGACAATATTGTAAAAATGAAATGCGAGTTGAGTTGACCATGAATTCCGTCGAAAATAAATGATAAAAGTGTGTTAATTCACACCACATAAATGCACATGTTTACTTAATTTAAGTAGTTGTAAAGCATTACCCCTACCAGTGCTGGCGCAATATTTAGTGCTGTCAGCACGTCGTAAAGATACTGAGAGTGTACGCGGTGTTTACCCATGTACGTATATAAAAGTTATTTGCGATAGTTACTATTACGATAACTAGGGTCATCTGACAAGCTGGTGTTTCCAGCATGCATACATGGTGTTTCGCAGGTAACGATTACGCGCCCGAGGTACCACTGCACCAACTCTCATAGTGCCACATGCCTGAAGACGGTGCAGAGCAGCAAAGCACGGCGTGCAGGCAGTTCGCATTGGGACCGCTAGTGGGAAGAGACAAAACAGAATCAATCAAGTTATATTGAGCATACGCTTGCAGATACGCTTATAAGAAGTGCCTTACGGCAACAAGCATATCGGCTAAAACGCAGGAGGAGGGAGGAGGGGGGACACTTTTGAGAGGAGATAAGTCACGAAATGGTGTAAGCATACGTATGCGAACAAGGTAAATCGATAGAGTGAAACCAGTAGGGGTTTTTTTTTTCTGTTCTGGGAGGTTTCGGGAATGCATGATGCACATGCGCCACTAGCAGCCTGCGTGACTAGTGTGAGACTCGCAAACCCACTAAACCCGGATTCCTCCCCACCCCCCAGGCTCGGTATTACTTTGGCATTACATCGAAGCCGTGGGAGAGGCGTCTCTGCCGTTCTCCTTCAATCAGCTCTATCCCTGACTATCATCCCGCATGTCTACCTGCGGTTAGATAGGGGGATGCCATTTTGTAATCCGTCCTGTGAGGGTGCGTCGAGACCATGAGGGCTTAGGAGGAGTAGGAGCTTACGACAGGAGAGCAGCGCCAACTGCCCTAGACACCAAGCGCCTTTGGGCGTTAAGAACGATACGATTATATTCGCTAGAAGGTCGAGCCCGGTGGGTGGCGTGGTGGCTTAAGTCTGCGTCTCGCAACCGGAGAAGACACATAGCAGGTGCGCAAGTCTGAGCCCCACCGTTGCACATTTGTATTTATGGCGGTCCGTCTATGAAGCAATGTGGAAAACAGTTCCGTGGGCGTTAAAGCTTGGCTGAGAGTCAGCCCGAAAACTTTAGATTCGCTAGAAGAGTGATGAGCGGTAAACATAGGTAGCATCAAGGCGGATAATTCTAGCCATCTGCTGTCATATGCAGGATTTGCCAAAATGCCACCCACCTGCAATAGGCCCATAGGGAATGAGTCTTGTGCAGCGGACAACGAAGCAATTTTGTTTGCGAACAACAAACGTGCATCAGCATTTGTTAACAGTTCTAAATTTTTTGTTTTTGACGCTAATGCTTATTTATAATAATATTAATAATAATATATATATTTTTTTGAACAAGGGTTTATTTTATCAATATGTACATGTATCACAATTATCAATATATTACTTATATAATATCTACAATATTGCTTATATTATTCTTATTGCTTGAGTGTCGGTGACCACTCAACATCATCTTGGCGTTGCCTCTCTGTAATTCTAATGACACTCTCTGTCGGAGCGGAAAGCGGTCGATCTTGGCTCCGCTGTGGCCTCGAAGAGCTTTTTCCCAAGCTCTTTTGTCAGTTTGAGTGCATCCTTGCCCCAAACGCCAGATGACTCGAGGCCGAACGCCATTACAACGTGGTCCTCAAGAAGATGCGCGTATAAGCGCCGTTTGTGCATCTCCCGTTGGTGGATAATGTTGCCGACGCCCGCGTTGGCTAGTGCACGATAGACGAGGGCGTACGTGTCGGAGACGGTGACCTCCCATGCCAGCGGCCGATTGTAGTCCCAATCTCGGCTGGTAAGGCCGTCTGGTCGACGCTTGTCGTCGCTCTGTAGTCCACCAGGCTCCAGTGTGAGGCGGTAGCCGGCTTGTGTGAAAGCGCGCCCGAGGGATGTCATTAATGGCATCGCGGCGGCCCTGCGTAAGCCCAGCCAGCTTAGTGCAACTAAGTCGGTGCAGGCCACGTTCATCCACTGTTCCACCACATAGGCATGCCTCTGTCTCAAACATGGCAATGCCAAATCTGAGGCCACTGGCGGCACGGAAGTGGTCATCAGCCAGCTTACTGCCGACTAGCTCGGACGGAAACACGTCAAGCCACGCTCCGGCAGCGTCGGATGAAACCGCTTTCAGTCTAATGCCGTCTATATCTAACTCACAGGCAGACAGAAGAGTTAAGTGGGTAGCCTGAGTGGCGATTTCATCCCACCCCTTCTGCCTAGTGACCTGTTCCTCAGAAGGACGACCAGACTGACGCGCGTACCAGATCCGAATGGCGTCTTGTTGGTGGCTGATGAGTCCGCCGGTAGTAGCGGCTACTGCAGAGGCGCAGCCATGCGACGAAGCAAGAAAAGAGAGCAAGGCAAGGTCCGTGGCCGAGCGAATGCCCATTCCACCCAGCCGGACCGATAGGCTTGCCTGCATCCACGCCTTATCATCGAGCGTCAGGTCAAGGATGTTTTCCAAGGCTCTCCTCACTTGGTCGTCGAGGTCCAAAGTTTATGACGGCAAAAGAAACGTAGGTGAGGTCCGTAGTACATACAGGACCTTTTGTACTCCCATTGCGTGCCGAAGCAGAAAGTAGGCTTGATGTCTACCGAGATGACTCAGCCTCTGGTAAAGTCGGGAGAGTTGTTCTCCCTTCTCGGCCAGTACCGGGCCGATCATTTCGGGGAAGACCGCCGTACCCAGCAGGTCCAGTTCACACCGGTCCTTTACAAGGATGCCCGGGAGGTTGCTGTCAAATTCTGCAATCACCTGCTGTCTCTCTTTGTCCTCGAAACCCTGTAGGAATAATTCGCATTTAGATGGGTTAAGCTGCATCCCGCTCTATTGCTCGAACGCTCTGAGATCCTTGAGGTCTTTGAGTAATGCCGAAGGATCGTTGTCAAGAAGGGTCCCATCGTCGAAGTAAAACAGAGGGACCTTGGATGTCACCTGTTTGACGTACTGATGCAACAGCAGGCTAAACGCAAGAGGAGCTAATACGTCTCCCTGCTGACAACCGGCTGATGACCTGATTTCAACTTCACCGAACATCAGAGGAGTCGGCCTGCTATATGCCTGGTGCATCATTGGATAGAAGCCAACGCATTTTTAAAATCTAATTTTAGGAGGCAGCATTTCTCGTTGTTTTCGAGGGAGGTGCGAGCAGTGTGGGCAATTATTTCTGCACCATTATGAGTGGCGTACCCCATTTGCCGAGGCTGCAGGTAGTTTTTCACATTGACCTGGGGAAGCAGGGTCTTTGTGGCCAGTCTACGCAAGGTGCAGTCAACGGCTATGGGTCGGTATCCTCCGGTTTTCTTCTTCAGGGCAATAAGCCACCCTACATATATGACGTTTCTCACAGTCTCCGGAACTTGCCCGTTACTATGATGTCGCATACCTTAGCGAGTGTTTCCAGCACATCGATGTGGTCTCCGTTGGCAGGGAGAAGGCATTTTAGATGGTCAGGCGTGAGACCGTCGAGGCCTCCCTCGAAGAAGGCAGCGGTTGTGAGATGCTGCTAGTAGTGGCAGCGGCCTGCTGGAGCACTGCTGGTCCACTAGACTCGGCCACTATCTTCTTCTTATGAGTCCTTCCTGCGTGGATCTGGACACCCCGCTTCGTAGGAAAACACATAGAACACCACTGACATCGAAACTCATTCGCCATTGCTGCTATCTCTTTGAAACTAAGCAGTTGCTGGCTTTGCTGTGGCTGTCCACTTCACATGCCTCGCCGTGCCAAGTGAAAATGGCGTTTTAATTGTCGGCGCGGTGAGTTTCTTTATATTAATAATAATATATATTTTTTTAATTAAGGTCATTTATTTATTATATTCACAATTACAATGGTATGTTGTTTCATACATTTACAAATATTTGCAAGGAGGATATAGTAATTTAAACCTCCTACAGTTACCATTGTGTTGGTAAAAAGTTGCAGCCGGATTAAAGTTACTTGTGTTTACCTCTATGCGAGGGTCAATTTAGGAAAACTAGTGTATCCATTATTGACGGGGTAATAGGTGTGACTTTAAATTCGCTTTGAAGTTATTTAAGGATTTCAAACAACGCAAGCTAACCGGAAGAGTGTTCCACTCTCTAACAGCTCGCACGCTAAAAGCTTGGCTGCCCTTGCTGCTTCGATGCGTGCGGATCTTCAGTGTGACCGTGCTAGATGCTCTGATCTCTCTCGCCCCTCCAAGGCGATCAAGTTCTAGTATCTTCGGCCCAATCCCATGGATATTCTTAAAAATCACTATCAAGGTTAAATAGAGCATGGTATTTTCTATATCTAATATATTGTGTTGTTTTCTCTCTCGACTGGCCGATCCCCGAAACATACGAAGAAAGCGCCCCTGTGCCACACTCAGTCGCTCCGCCCAACCCTTACTGCAGGCAATCCAGGACTCCGATCCGTACGTAAGGTGACTTAAGAAAAAGGCGTTGTAGAGCAGCTTGCATGAAAATGCTCCAATTTGGTTCTTGATGTATCTTGATGAGTTTGTGATGACAACAAGTCGACGAATAAGGGTCTCGAATCGCGCGTTGCCTGAGAGTTTTGCATCTACTGTTACACCCAGGACCTTGACACATTCGCTGGGTTGTATCAGGTGGCCATTTATGATTACAGGTGGCATTCGAGGAATGGCGTTACCTTGTCCGAATACCACCACTTGAGTTTTCTTTGCATTGATAGCAATACGGTTTGCTGCACACCAAGCGTTGAGGGCAGTGGCATCCTGCATCATCACCCGGTGTACCTCCTCACCAGACTGCCCAACATATTTAAAAGTGCTGTCGTCAGCATAAATGATAGCGGCTCCTCGTGCGATATTTTCCATATCATTTATAAAGCAGAGGAAGGCTAGTGGGCCAATGCACGAGCCCTGAGGTATACCTAGCAAAACCGGGAGCAGTTCCGACCGGGTTCCCCCCACGTCCACAAGCTGGTGACGCCCGAGGAAGTACGCCGATAGCAGTTTAATAGCGTGATCGTCAAAGCCCAGGTACTTGAATTTAAGTAGGAGAATATCTGAACGAACGCTGTCAAAGGCGCGTCTAAGATCTACAAAAAGTGCTGCATAAAATAGTCCTTTATCTAACTCGAAACGGGTGCTCTCAACTAGCCGCATAACAGCATGACCTGTGCCCTGGTTTTTGCGAAATCCAAATTGGTTACCCGAGAGCATGTTGTTGCTTTCGAGATGCCTCGTCATTTGGCTAACAAGTGCTTTTTCAATAATCTTATTTAAAACGGGTAAAACACTCACTGGACGGTAGTTTGAGGGGTCGCTCATACTACCACCTTTGTGGATCGGTACCACTCTGGCAATCTTTAAGCGGCTAGGATACGCTGTTTCTTCTATCATGGCATTCATGATGTGTGTCATCAATAATAATAATATTGTAATCAATCACCAATGGTGGGAACGTGACAATTGGGTCCCTGCGAACGTGTGCACCTTTACGAAGAGTCGAATGCAGGGACCAACCATCTCTGGAGGGTTCTCCGGACCTAGGCCGCGTTGTCCCGTAAATTCATGTTACAATACAATTCGCAAGGATTGTGTGTATCTTGTAATCAATCGAGTATGCATGCGATTTTAGCGAGTATCATTCATTTGGCATTCACTGTCATTGTCTATTCAGATCACACTAGCTTGGTAATAAATGCAGTTTTTGTCTTCTAAATGAATTATGCTCAACATTTACTACCGACCGATAATATAGTTTGACCGTGAGGGTCTATCGCAGCAAAGAGGATACCACGTTCTACTTTTATAAGAAAAAACAAACAGAATTATTAGCGATCGTAATATAACATCATTTTAACAAAATGCCAAGATTTTCGTTCCCTCCACAAAGTTCGAAAGTTCACGTGTTTCAGCTGGCCCAGGTTAATATATGACCGCACGAAAGAAGGGCTCCGAGACAGACGTCACAGCGCGACGCATCGGCGCTTTGCGGTGGGCACGTTCGCCCTTTTGCCTGACCTTAGGCTACCAAACGAGTTATGCATTCGCCAGCAGAGAGCCTTAAGTGGCGAGTTGCCACTCATGTATTGTCCAATTGTCCAGCTGCTTATCCTGAGACGATTATTGGTCACGAGTCAGTCTCGAGCCCTCGATGCCCTTAGCAAGGTCTACCTTCGTCGTCTGGAGACCAGCACGATAGTTTAGTGCGGTCACAAGAGGTACAGCCCTACGATTTTCGAAAGCAGCGGCATAGCCAACAGGCAGCGGGAACAGTTTAAGGTTTGCGGTTTGGCCTCTCTATAGCACAAGCATGTGTTTGCTATTTGTGCCAAAAGAAACGTTAACCAGAAACCTCTTACCAATAGTACTCCAAAGGCGTCGGGCATTTCTTCGCTATTCGTCGGGCATATTTCCCAGTTAAACTGGGGTGGAATGCGAGCCGGTTTTACCAGCACCGGCGGATCTATCTAACCTTAAAAGATGAAGCAAACGAAACGCGTTCCGAACAGCAAGTAAATGGCATCGTTATCTACCCTGGACAAAACGTTTTGGGTGGAGGCGAACATTTTCTAAAACTATTTTCCAATCCCTTCATTAAACAATTTTAACTTCCTCCATATACATAGTTTTGGTTTCATCGTGAGCTGCACACACGTGAGCCCATTATCAGCTTCAGAGAGTCGACTAGAAAATGAGCTTTTGCGATCATTTGTGCAAGTGTGGCAACATAGAAGATGACCACTTTGGTCTGATGTTTAGCATTGGTATCTACTGCTCAGGAAATCTTTGGAATAGAAGAGCGCGCACAGTAATTATTACCTGATTTGATCTAGAGCTGGGTTGCACAATTTTGGAGGCCATTTGCGGTCGAATCTGCTTGCAGTCTTGCTCTAACCGTGCTATCAGAAATATCGGCGGACCCTGCACTATTTAATGGGATGGCAACGGAATTATTAATGTGTGCATCACCGTAATTGTGCCACCTGCACGCTAGTGTCCTACGTTAAGTTTAAACAAAGTAACAGAAAACACACATGTAAAATATCTTCCATAGAAAAAGGTGTCGACAGTTTACTGGACACATCCCAGTAGGCTGGAGAGCACGCCGCCAAACCAACCATATATAGGCCATTGACAATATTGTAAGAATGAAATGCGAGTTGAGTTGACCATGAATTCCGTCGAAAATAAATGATAAAAGTGTGTTAATTCACACCACATAAATGCACATGTTTACTTAATTTAAGTAGTTGTAAAGCATTACCCCTACCAGTGCTGGCGCGATATTTAGTGCTGTCAGCACGTCGTAAAATACTGAGAGTGTACGCGGTGTTTACCCATGTACGTATATGAAAGTTAATTGCAATAGTTACTATTACGATAACTAGAGTCAGCTGGCAAGCTGGTGTTTCCAGCATGCATACATGGTTTTTCGCAGGTAACGATTACGCGCCCGAGGTACCACTGCACCAACTCTCATAGTGCCACATGCCTGAAGACGGTGCAGAGCAGCAAAGCACGGCGTGCAGGCAGTTCGCATTGGGACCGCTAGTGGGAAGAGACAAAACAGAATCAATCAAGTTATATTGAGCATACGCTTGCAGATACGCTTATTAGAAGTGCCTTACGGCAACAAGCATATCGGCTAAAACGCAGGAGAAGGGAGGAGGGGAGACACTTTGGAGAGGAGATAAGTCACGAAATGGTGTAAGCATACGTATGCGAACAAGGTAAATCGATACAATATGTACATGTATCACAATTATCAATATATTATTTATATAATATCTACAATATTGCTTATATTATTCTTATTGCTTGAGTGTCGGTGACCACTCAACATCATCTTGGCGTTGCCTCTCTGTAATTCTAATGACACTCTCTGTCGGAGCGGAAAGCGGTCGATCTTGGCTCCGCTGTGGCCTCGAAGAGCTTTTTCCCAAGCTCTTTTGTCAGTTTGAGTGCATCCTTGCCCCAAACGCCAGATGACTCGAGGCCGAACGCCATTACAACGTGGTCCTCAAGAAGATGCGCGTATAAGCGCCGTTTGTGCATCTCCCGTTGGTGGATAATGTTGCCGACGCCCGCGTTGGCTAGTGCACGATAGACGAGGGCGTACGTGTCGGAGACGGTGACCTCCCATGCCAGCGGCCGATTGTAGTCCCAATCTCGGCTGGTAAGGCCGTCTGGTCGACGCTTGTCGTCGCTCTGTAGTCCACCAGGCTCCAGTGTGACGCGGTAGCCGGCTTGTGTGAAAGCGCGCCCGAGGGATGTCATTAATGGCATCGTGGCGGCCCTGCGTAAGCCCAGCCAGCTTAGTGCAACTAAGTCGGTGCAGGCCACGTTCATCCACTGTTCCACCACATAGGCATGCCTCTGTCTCAAACATGGCAATGCCAAATCTGAGGCCACTGGCGGCACGGAAGTGGTCATCAGCCAGCTTACTGCCGACTAGCTCGGACGGAAACACGTCAAGCCACGCTCCGGCAGCGTCGGATGAAACCGCTTTCAGTCTAATGCCGTCTATATCTAACTCACAGGCAGACAGAAGAGTTAAGTGGGTAGCCTGAGTGGCGATTTTATCCCACCCCTTCTGCCTAGTGACCTGTTCCTCAGAAGGACGACCAGACTGACGCGCGTACCAGATCCGAATGGCGTCTTGTTGGTGGCTGATGAGTCCGCCGGTAGTAGCGGCTACTGCAGAGGCGCAGCCATGCGACGAAGCAAGAAAAGAGAGCAAGGCAAGGTCCGTGGCCGAGCGAATGCCCATTCCACCCAGCCGGACCGATAGGCTTGCCTGCATCCACGCCTTATCATCGAGCGTCAGGTCAAGGATGTTTTCCAAGGCTCTCCTCACTTGGTCGTCGAGGTCCAAAGTTTATGACGGCAAAAGAAACGTAGGTGAGGTCCGTAGTACATACAGGACCTTTTGTACTCCCATTGCGTGCCGAAGCAGAAAGTAGGCTTGATGTCTACCGAGATGACTCAGCCTCTGGTAAAGTCGGGAGAGTTGTTCTCCCTTCTCGGCCAGTACCGGGCCGATCATTTCGGGGAAGACCGCCGTACCCAGCAGGTCCAGTTCACACCGGTCCTTTACAAGGATGCCCGGGAGGTTGCTGTCAAATTCTGCAATCACCTGCTGTCTCTCTTTGTCCTCGAAACCCTGTAGGAATAATTCGCATTTAGATGGGTTAAGCTGCATCCCGCTCTATTGCTCGAACGCTCTGAGATCCTTGAGGTCTTTGAGTAATGCCGAAGGATCGTTGTCAAGAAGGGTCCCATCGTCGAAGTAAAACAGAGGGACCTTGGATGTCACCTGTTTGACGTACTGATGCAACAGCAGGCTAAACGCAAGAGGAGCTAATACGTCTCCCTGCTGACAACCGGCTGATGACCTGATTTCAACTTCACCGAACATCAGAGGAGTCGGCCTGCTATATGCCTGGTGCATCATTAGATAGAAGCCAATGATGCACCAGGCATATAGCAGGCCAGCCAATGATGCACCAGGCATATATCAGGCTCTGCCAAAAGTTGTCCTCGTTTGTTCAAGTTAAACGCATTTTTAAAATCTAATTTTAGGAGGCAGCATTTCTCGTTGTTTTCGGGGGGGGTGCGAGCAGTGTGGGCAATTATTTCTGCACCATTATGAGTGGCGTACCCCATTTGCCGAGGCTGCAGGTAGTTTTTCACATTGACCTGGGGAAGCAGGGTCTTTGTGGCCAGTCTACGCAAGGTGCAGTCAACGGCTATGGGTCGGTATCCTCCGGTTTTCTTCTTCAGGGCAATAAGCCACCCTACATATATGACGTTTCTCACAGTCTCCGGAACTTGCCCGTTACTATGATGTCGCATACCTTAGCGAGTGTTTCCAGCACATCGATGTGGTCTCCGTTGGCAGGGAGAAGGCATTTTAGATGGTCAGGCGTGAGACCGTTGAGGCCTCCCTCGAAGAAAGCAGCGGTTGTGAGATGCTGCTAGTAGTGGCAGCGGCCTGCTGGAGCACTGCTGGTCCACTAGACTCGGCTATCTTCTTCTTATGAGTCCTTCCTGCGTGGATCTGGACACCCCGCTTCGTAGGAAAACACATAGAACACCACTGACATCGAAACTCATTCGCCATTGCTGCTATCTCTTTGAAACTAAGCAGTTGCTGGCTTTGCTGTGGCTGTCCACTTCATATGCCTCGCCGTGCCAAGTGAAAATGGCGTTTTAATTGTCGGCGCGGTGAGTTTCTTTATAATAATAATAATATATATATTTTTAATTAAGGTCATTTATTTATTATATTCACAATTACAATGGTATGTTGTTTCATACATTTACAAATATTTGCAAGGAGGATATAGTAATTTAAACCTCCTACAGTTACCATTGTGTTGGTAAAAAGTTGCAGCCGGATTAAAGTTACTTGTGTTTACCTCTATGCGAGGGTCAATTTAGGAAAACTAGTGTATCCATTATTGACGGGGTAAAAGGTGTGACTTTAAATTCGCTTTGAAGTTATTTAAGGATTTCAAACAACGCAAGCTAACCGGAAGAGTGTTCCACTCTCTAACAGCTCGCACGCTAAAAGCTTGGCTGCCCTTGCTGCTTCGATGCGTGCGGATCTTCAGTGTGACCGTGCTAGATGCTCTGATCTCTCTCGCCCCTCCAAGGCGATCAAGTTCTAGTATCTTCGGCCCAATCCCATGGATATTCTTAAAAATCACTATCAAGGTTAAATAGAGCATGGCATTTTCTATATCTAATATATTGTGTTGTTTTCTCTCTCGACTGGCCGATCCCCGAAACATACGAAGAAAGCGCCCCTGTGCCACACTCAGTCGCTCCGCCCAACCCTTACTGCAGGCAATCCAGGACTCCGATCCGTACGTAAGGTGACTTAAGAAAAAGGCGTTGTAGAGCAGCTTGCATGAAAATGCTCCAATTTGGTTCTTGATGTATCTTGATGAGTTTGTGATGACAGCAAGTCGACGAATAAGGGTCTCTACACGCGCGTTGCCTGAGAGTTTTGCATCTACTGTTACACCCAGGACCTTGACACATTCGCTGGGTTGTATCAGGTGGCCATTTATGATTACAGGTGGCATTCGAGGAATGGCGTTACCTTGTCCGAATACCACCACTTGAGTTTTCTTTGCATTGATAGCAATACGGTTTGCTGCACACCAAGCGTTGAGGGCAGTGACATCCTGCATCATCACCCGGTGTACCTCCTCACCAGACTGCCCAACATATTTAAAAGTGCTGTCGTCAGCATAAATGATAGCGGCTCCTCGTGCAATATTTTCCATATCATTTATAAAGCAGAGGAAGGCTAGTGGGCCAATGCACGAGCCCTGAGGTATACCTAGCAAAACCGGGAGCAGTTCCGACCGGGTTCCCCCCACGTCCACAAGCTGGTGACGCCCGAGGAAGTACGCCGATAGCAGTTTAATAGCGTGATCGTCAAAGCCCAGGTACTTGAATTTAAGTAGGAGAATATCTGAACGAACGCTGTCAAAGGCGCGTCTAAGATCTACAAAAAGTGCTGCATAAAATAGTCCTTTATCTAACTCGAAACGGGTGCTCTCAACTAGCCGCATAACAGCATGACCTGTGCCCCGGTTTTTGCGAAATCCAAATTGGTTACCCGAGAGCATGTTGTTGCTTTCGAGATGCCTCGTCATTTGGCTAACAAGTGCTTTTTCAATAATCTTATTTAAAACGGGTAAAACACTCACTGGACGGTAGTTTGAGGGGTCGTTCATACTACCACCTTTGTGGATCAGTACCACTCTGGCGATCTTTAAGCGGCTAGGATACGCTGTTTCTTCTATCATGGCATTCATGATGTGTGTCATCAATAATAATAATAATATTGTAATCAATCACCAATGGTGGGAACGTGACAATTGGGTCCCTGCGAACGTGTGCACCTTTACGAAGAGTCGAATGCAGGGACCAACCATCTCTGGAGGGTTCTCCGGACCTAGGCCGCGTTGTCCCGTAAATTCATGTTACAATACAATTCGCAAGGATTGTGTGTATCTTGTAATCAATCGAGTATGCATGCGATTTTAGCGAGTATCATTCATTTGACATTCACTGTCATTGTCTATTCAGATCACACTAGCTTGGTAATAAATGCAGTTTTTGTCTTCTAAATGAATCATGCTCAACATTTACTACCGACCGATAATCTAGTTTGACCGTGAGGGTCTATCGCAGCAAGGATGATACCACGTTCTGCTTTTATAAAAAAGAAACAGAATTATGAGCGATCGTAATATAACATCATTTTAACAAAATGCCAAGATTTTCGTTCCCTCCATAAAGTTCGAAAGTTTACGTGTTTTAGCTGGCCCAGGTTAATAGACGACCGCACGAAAGAAGGGCTCCGAGACAGACGTCACAGCGCGACGCATCGGCGCTTTGCGGTGGGCACGTTCGCCCTCTTACCTGACCTTAGGCTACCAAACGAGTTATGCATTCGCCAGCAGAGAGCCTTAAGTGGCGAGTTGCCACTCATGTATTGTCCAATTGTCCAGCTGCTTATCCTGAGACGATTATTGGTCACGAATCAGTCTCGAGCCCTCGATGCCCTTAGCAAGGTCTACCTTCGTCGTCTGGAGACCAGCACGATAGTTTAGTGCAGTCACAAGAGGTACAGCCCTACGATTTTCGAAAGCAGCGGCATAGCCAACAGGCAGCAGGAACAGTTTAAGGTTTGCGGTTTGGCCTCTCTATAGCACAAGCATGTGCTTGCTATTTGTGCCAAAAGAAACGTTAACCAGAAATCTCTTACTAATAGTACTCCAGAGGCGTCAGGCATTTCTTCGCTATTCGTCGGGCAAATTTTCCAGTCTAACTGGGGTGTAATGGGAGGCGGTTTTACCAGCACCGGCGGATCTACCTAACCTTAAAAAATGAAGCAAACGAAACGCGTTCCGAACAGCAAGTAAATGGCATCGTTATCTACCCTGGACAAAACGTTTTGGGTGGAGGCGCACATTTTCTAAAACTATTTTCCAATCCCCTCATTAAACAATTTTAACTTCCTCCACATACATAGTTTTGGTTTCATCGTGAGCTGCACACACGTGAGCCCATTATCAGCTTCAGAGAGTCGACCAGAAAATAAGCTTTTGCGATCATTTGTGCAAGTGTGGCAACATAGAAGCTGACCACTTTGGTCTGATGTTTAACATTGGTATCTACTGCTCAGGAAATCTTTAGAATGAAAGAGCGCGCACAGTAATTATTACCTGATTTGATCTACGCTGGGTTGCACAATTTTGGAGGCCATTCGCGGTCAAATCTGCTTGCAGCCTTGCTCTAATCGTGCTATAAGAAATATACCCTGCACTATTTAATGGGATGGCAACGGAAGCGTGGCGGATAAAGAATGTATTATCTATCACCTCAAACAGATAGTCTTACATCCACTTTTACTATGAGGTTGATTTGGTTGAGCCTGCTTCTCTATAGGGTCAATTAAAGCTCACCGGGAGATCGAAAAATAGTGCACAATTACTTATATATATATATATATATATATATATATATACGTATATATAGCAGCTAGTAAGCGGCGATGAGGCGTAAAAGGCTTTTTCGAGCCTCGGCTTTGCTGCTACATTCCTCCGTTGAAGAATCCTGCCCATAAAAGTTCAGTAGCGGGAGCGTGATGACGACGGGCGCCTTTCGACACCATCGTGCCACGGGCGTCTTTGCCAATTACGAACGTCTAAATCGTGGTTGTCCGAGAGTTAAATTTATTTATATATATATATATATATATATATATGCGGCATGGCAGCCAGACTAGAAATTGGAGGTCCGGCTTGCAAGCGAGTCTCTCTCCAGAGAGATAGAGAGAGAAAGAGAGTCCAGTGAAGGCTGTCTTCTTTCATCCATAAGGTGCTCACTACTGCCTCGAAGTGGGTAATCTGTGGAGAGGAAAGCAGCAACAGACCAAATAGCAAACCAGGCCAGTCGGTCGGCGCATATCATAGCGCTTTTGTTCTCGAGATAACCGCTCAAGCACCGCGGCGCAGTGTTGTCGCTGTCACTCGACGCCGAACAGCAAATAAATCGCAAGCGGCGAGCTTATGATTACTATGAGAGTACGCGCGCGAACTCGAATAAGCTCGCTGACGCCGTAAGCTAACGAGGCTGAACAGTCACAGGTGACGCGACACGTTAATAAGGCTCGAGACGAGTCACAGATGACACCGTCAACGCCACCATCTGGTGTTGTTGTCATTGTTGTTGTTGTTGTTGTTGTTGTTGTTGTTGTTGCTATTGTTGCTATTGTCGTTGTTGCTGTTGTTGTTGTGGTTGTTGTCGTTGTCGTTGGTGCTACGGCGCTGCGACGTTTGCTATCTGCAGATAATGAGAAGAAGGAGTCAACAAGCGAGTGTGTTTGTGAGAAAGAGAGAGAGAGATATAGAGAAATGGGGAAAGACGTCAGACTCATCTTTCGGTCCATTCACCACTCAATTGCAACACATATCGGCGACACTTACCAACGTGATACCAACGCTCGCCGTCTCGGTATCAGCTGTTTGAGTCGGCTATTCAACACTCTAGACCTTCCGGGTGGTTGTACGATATGCACAATGCCTATATATGTATGTCGTACGGCGATCATCCGATGATCGCCCTTCGTAGACGACGGACGGATGGCAATTAAGTGCAGGATTGGACAGTGGGTCTCTTATTGGTAAGTTCTAAGACTGGGTGATCACCAAAACAAAACAATTGCGAAACCGACACTGTCGGGAGCGCACGGTTTTCCCTGAGCTTTGAGCGACAGCAGCAATAGAGCGCATAGCAGTGCAATACTTATGACGCTTGGACCATCCATGGTTAGGGAGACTGACCGTTGCATCCAAGCTGATAATGCAATCAAGTGCAGTGACGTACTATCCCGCACGGCTGGACGGCTAAGGATATCGGACTTGTGGTTTGCTCGTTGGTTTGTACCTAGTCATCCGCGGTTGGCCCGGATGCTCGGATCGCGGTTGATGGTTCAAATCAGTTGAAAATGGTTACTAACAGGAACGCAACCAGACGTATTGATAACGCTTGGTTCGCGACCAGATCCGGGCTTGAAAAGAATCAAGAACAAACAAAATCGGTTTTGCCAACAATAGAACTCATCAAACCAATTAAATAAAGCACACCAAGGGTTTCTTTTTTGCCCCCGCAGGCGGAGCTGCACTCTAAAGCCGGTCTCATTTCAATTTGTTTTCTTAAATGATTTGGCTTATTTGAAGACGTAAACAAGGTCGCTCAGGTTAAAACTCTACTAGGCATCCGTGTTATAGCAAAGTGCCATGATCTGACAAACTACTGGACTAAGACAAGTGGTGTAGATCGTGGCTTATATATATGTCTATATATATATATATATATGAATATACATATATATATATATATATATTATATATATAACAGCAAAGTTGCTGACCGATACGGTGCGTGACTCCAAAAAGATTCCCCCAGCAGTGGTAAGTGTCTATGGCTGGAATTTACAGCGGCTATTTGCCTGAGTTAAACATTGTGTTGGCAATATGGGCAGGCTGGCCATAAAGTGGCCAAATATATCAATTGCAAAGAGCCGCAATCCTCTTCGTCAACGGCCTGCCTCCCAAGGACTGCTGAGCTAAAGAAGCTAAGGGCACTAATAGAATGTAGGCTTCTCCAGCAAGTGATTTCCGAATATCTCTCTGGTGCAGCATGAAGGTGATTGAATCGGCAACGCTTGAACCTATTCCTGCCACCGCCAGTTATCGTCATTTTTAGCATCTCTTAATCTGCACGCTAAATATGCGGCCGTCGCGAGATCAGTGGTTCTTGAATAATTCGAAGGCTCTAAAGTAAATCTGAAGTTTTTAGGCACAATAGTTATCCCTAAGGCCTTATCCAAGTCTGCTCCTGGAAAATAATAACCTTTGCCACATCGGAAAAACGGCCCACTTCACGTTGCGACTAGAAAAGGCTGCCATGAACAAGAATTGTGGCAACTTCAGGCCACGCTGACACCTCTCAAGGACGCCCGGATAAGTATTTGCTATAAAACGGCGCGATGTCCCTAGAAGCAATGGGATCTTCTGGGAAACCACAGTCTGTAACAGGGGAGCTATTCTAAGCCTTTATTAGTTTGCGTTTGTCAATATTAACACTCACTTATGTTATTATACAACACAAATTACATCTCGCCCCAGCGCCCTGCAAATCTCGGGGATTGCAAAATCCGAAATTATGTTTCACCTGAAGTCTGAACCCTTTTTAGCCATATAAAATGGCGTCGTTGGTGGATAGTGTAGTCGTAGTGGCGACAGGTAGGTAGTTAGGTGGGGAGTTTATTGTGTGCGGTGTGATGCGAATGAATGAATGAATACGTGCATGGTACCGCTGCCACGCTGCCATCCCTCATTGCGTGGCCGGCGGTTTCCTCAGCGCAACAGCACCAGAACAACAGTTCTGGTGCTGTTGCGCTTGAGGAAACATGGCTCAATGAATCTGGTTGTGCTCGACACTCAACCGACGAATATATGATCGTGCGGTCTGTAAACGAGATCGTGGAAGGTTATGTGCTTCGGTTTTACTTCTATAGAGTTACTTACTTGAATCATTAACTACATATTCTGGAGAAGCCCCTGCCTAACAATAGCAGCTCAACCTGTATTATGTTGGGTGAAATAAATAGCAATGTTTTAGCAACTTCTCAACCTAGAAATTACACATTGGCCTTTGAACCAAAGAGAATTTACATCTGCGGTCAATATATTTATTCGGCTCTCCTCTAAAGATCTACATTGATCACATAGTTATAATAAACTAGTAGCATTGAGGCAGCAGTGTTGGATATGCCACTTTTCTTGACAAACTTCCAGCTATTATCTCGATCATTGGTGGGCAACCTATGCCAACAGCGGAGACTCAGCTAGGTCGTAAGTGCCATGATGCCATAAGAGTTATCCCTAAATTCCTGGATAATATCAACGTAAAGCCTCTGGTTAAGTGTTTGCGATGCCCTTGGTGCCGAGTGACATTGGAAGCTCTACAAATGAGGCCAACTTGAACTTTCTATACAATCTATTTTTTTAACTAGAGTAAAACGGACAGTTGTTGAAGGCGCATAAGATGGCTGAGAGTAAACTGCGTCCTGTCGTCCCAAAAACGCTACGTGACCGCCATTTGTGTTTTTAAACTAGTTAAATATAAATCATTTTCGTGCACTTACGCCAATGGTGGCGTTCTCATTCGTCATCTGTGACCACCGCCAACGCCACCATCTGGTGTTGTTGCCGTGGTTGTTTTTACCATTGTTGTTGTTTTGCTATTGTTGTTGTTGTTTTTGCTGTTGTTGTCGTTGTTGCTATTGTTGTTTGTTGTCGTTGTTGTTGTTGTTGTTGTTGGTGCTACGGCCTCTGCGACGTTTGCTATCTGCAGATAATGAGAAGGAATCAGCGAGTGTGCTTGTAAGAAAGAGAGAGAGAGATATAGAGAAGTGGGGAAAGACGTCAGACTCATCTTTCGGTCCATTCACCACTCAATTGCAACACATATCGGCGACACTTACCAACGTGATACCAACGCTCGCCGTCTCGGTATCAGCTGTTCGAGTCGGCGATTCAACACTCTCGACCTTCCGGGTGGTTGTACGATATGCACAATGCCTATATATGTCGTACGGCGATCATCCGATGATCGTCCTTCGTAGACGACGAATTACGACGGTCTACTAGAATAGTAAAAACAACCTCCTTAAAAGTGGCTGGAGCCGGCATGTTGGACAAGGCTGGAGCCGGCACACGAGGAGTTTAGCGTGCACGCATCGATCGACGCCATCATCTTGTTATTCGTTAAGATAAACGACAAGCTCCAAAACGATACTTAACGGATGGCTGGCTGGCCAATACAATGAAGCATTGGCCATGTGTGTATGCTAGCCAGGCTAGAGGTGCACGGATGCACCGATAGATACAATGGTCAATGCCATTACGGTTTTTATCTCTTTTTTTTATTATCTCTCTTTCGCTTACTCTCGCTCTCTTTATATATATATTATATATATATATAGATATATATATATATATATATTTATATATATAAATATATATATATATATATATATATAAAGATCTTTCTATGCCTTCTAATCTTAGCGGAGGACCATTATGTACTTGAATCGATAGTTTGCTTTCGAGTGTTTAGCCACGTTGATGATAGCGTGCACCTGACACAACTGCAATTCGACTTCAATAGGCAATCAATCAAAGAACGCAGTGGCCACTTCTTCCACGACTCATTTTGCGGCGCACATCTTCAACAACCGTTTCAACACCTTTCTCAGAAGTCAAGTGTCTCCCTTAGAATCAAGCTCCTCTCTATCTCTCCTTTTCAAGAACAATGGCATAGGTGGTAAGCGGTTTATCATATCATTAGCAGTGAACCTATGGGGCAGCCATACAATGATGCTTCACGTAACCACGGCTGTTGGGGTGTGATCTAGCTGACTTATGTGATGCAATTCATTACATTATAGACTACAAACGAGAAATATATTACAATCAACACCAATTTCCCACGGAAGTCTAACATAGTCTAAATGGTTAAAATATGTTCTGCTTTTGTTTCTCCAGCATTACTTAAAACAAAGTTCTTGGTACTACTTTAATGAAAAGAGAGCATTTATATAGGCTGTAAATAGAGTGCTTATGTTGGCAATATGGTCGAAACTTGGTCTTTGTTGTAGGTTGGACAGAATATGACTTGCATTTTCAAATTTGTTCTTTGAATGCCCGTCTGTTATATTTGCAAAATAAATATAAGAGCCTCGTAAAGTTACTTCATTGTTTGTCTCTTTGCTGTAAAAATACTGTCAAAATGTACAATAAATTCCAGTTAAAGACGGTAATTTTGTATGTATGCAAAAAAAGGCCTTAGAGCCGCGGAAACTGATATCGATTGTCCTGGTAGAGAGATGGGAGAAAGTTGTGGTTCGAACCAATAAAAACCGGTTAACAGCATTCTTTACATTAATTTTAAAGTTGAACATTTCCAAAAGCTTACTTCTGTTAAAAAATGTATAACGAACAGACAGAGATTAGAGATATTACAAACGTTTAAATAAATATTCATACACATTACAGCTCGTAGGCAGATCATAAAATACGGGAGAGGCGGTAATGGTTTGACACGTCAGGATCAAGTAAGTGTTTTTCGTAATACATGTTCATACAAAAATGTTTTACAAATAAAGACAACAACATTTTTGTGGAGAACGTATCAATGCAGCTACGCACTATCGCTATAAGTCTTTATCTCAAGTAGTGTGGGACTCGATTCCAACGATTGAATGCTACACTGTTGAAAACCCACACCCAATTAACGCACTCACCTTTTAAGCTTCATACTTTAACAGGCCTGGTCTTTATAGAACAGTACTACGAACTGTCAGTACAAGTGGCGAGCGCCCTTCCAGATCAATTGGCCCGCGAACTTCCGCACCTTTTCAATCTCTCACAATCTGTTTTGTTTAAGCTGCGTTTTTTCTTTGGCCGCTCTGGGCTAGAGGAGGCGTCTATCGTTCCCTGTACATTTCGAATGTTTCTGGGGAACTTCGTTTTTTAACTTCCAGACTTGTGTACTGAAGACGGTGTGTTCTGTAAAATTATTTAGGCCGACCCGATGTGGGTTGCGGACCTCGTGGTGTGGGTCTCCCTCAGCGGGCTTTCATCACCATTTTAGAATTCTGGCCATCGAGCTGTAAAGTAAGCGGACTGTGAAAAGTATTGCTTCCTTTTCTCCGGGCCAGAAAAGGGCCCGCTGCATTCCTCTACTCTGACGTCAGGTGTACAGCTTTGTTCATATTCAGTTTTAGCACCTCGGCAGTTTGAGTCTGCACGACTATAGCAAGACCATTGGCATAGGCCCACCGTGTTCAATTCGAGGGGAAGATCTGTCAGTCTTCCCCTCGAAGTGTATGAAGAACGTCGTCATAAGCTAAGTTCTAGAGGAGCGTACCAAGTATAGACCCTTGCGAGATCCCGGCTATCATTGAGAAGTTCACCTTAACGCCCGTTAACAATCGGTCGCGCCTTGAGGTAACCAAAAATAACTCTTGCTAATTACAAGGGACATTTGTGTGTATCAGCGTATCTACAATGCACCTCTATAGAAGGCTATCGAAGGTGCTTTTTATGTCTAGAAGGTCGACCACGAAGAAGTGGCTTGCTTGTGTGGTCGAGAGCTGCGTAGCAGATCCGCCTTATTTGTTATCTGTTACTTGCTATCACAAAAACTTTCTGAGTCTTTCCTCGCCGTCATGGCTATGCCTCGTTCCGTTAGGAAAGTGGAAAGACAGCCTTGAAAGCAAGCACCTACCTTCCTGGGGACAAGGTTAAACAAGGGTCAAGGATGCCACTGCCCTCGCATCGATGTTGTTAATGATACCCACCACGTAGACACTGTTGGCACTCCCCCCAAAAACCTCCTTTGCTACCTAAACGAAAAGCTCAAGTCAAAATTAGAGAAAGATCAAAGATGAGAAAGACATCATTTATCGAAACGCTGATTTGTGACGAACAGTTCGCCTACTGTCCTAGCAGGTCTACTAATATACAGCTGTTCATGTGGGATCAGGATTTTAGTGAGAGGATGAATCGAGGAAGACCGTTTCGACGTGCTGGGCTCGAGTAATAATCAGCTTTCGAATTCAAGACTAAAATGTTTGACTGTATATCCCCAAATGGAAGCCTCCTTGTTAAGGTGGGCGACTGCTTCTAATCTCCCGCCTAAAGTCACCTCTGGCTGTCCGCAAAGAAGAGTTATGGGATGTTTATGGACACACTTTGCAAACGAATTCGATTTTATCCGTAATACCCGATGAGGTATTGGCGAAAGTGTACGCTAATTACGTAAACATAATTTACGTGCTAATTCTACGTCAGGCTGTTGTAACGCATTCCGAAATGCTTAGACAATTTTTAGAATAGTCAGAGAAGTTAAACTTGAAGCTGCCGATGCCCAAGTGCAAAGTAATGCACTTGGGAAAAAATCGTAATTATGTATCTACAATCAACAATGTTCCACTCGAAATTGTAACTGCTATGAAGCACTTAGGTATAAATGTTACACCTGACATAAAGCAGTGTCTGCAAGTCGTGCTATATATATATATATATATATATATATATATATATATATATAGTTCTACACTATGATAACGAAAACAGCGTGTCCGCTTCTTAGCCGTACCGATGAAATCGTCCGGAAAGTTAACTACGTTTATGTATGGTGAAGTAATTTTCCCTGTTAGCCTCTTAACCGACCGCTGATATATATAATATATATATATATATATATATATATATATATATAGATATATATAATATATACTATGTATGTATATATATAAATCACTAGATGGTTTCAATACATGAATTAATGTGAGTGTCAGCTAAAAGGTGATATGTCTATGATTAATATTACGTTTATAACCATGTCCGTTCGGGCGCCCCTACGATGCAAAGCGATTGTTCCCTTTGCACCACCTGTCCGACGCTTCAGGGCATTCTCGATACAATGGCAGGAGAGCAGATCGATCACCACCATCGATCCACCAGAGAGACCAGCGTCCGAGAGCAGCGGAGGCACATTGTACACAACATACTGCTGTGGATGGGTAAATGGCGTAATAAAAATAATTATTTCCTAGCTGTGTCTGGACGATACGTGCAATATCCGTTACACCCAGTACGCGATGTAGAGAATTATTTTTCGCTTACACAAATTATTTTAATGTCGTAGGAATGTATTCGTGTATATATGGCGAGCACTGCTGCAATAAATCATCACAATATTTTTCTATATATATATATATATATATATATCAAACCTGAAAGTTAAAAAGGTTTATTACTATTCAACCCTGATCACATATTCACTAAACTTTCGATGGCTTCTAGGGAAATGTTATTTTTCCTTGAAGTTCTGTAAAGCGTTCGAGAAGTCTCTCTCTCGGCCTCTATAGGTTTTAATGAAATGATCCGAAACGACACCGTGTAGATATTAAAGTCTTTATTTAAAAGTAATCACCAGAAGTGTGAGCACAACTATCCTACTGCTTCGCGAACCGAAGGATATTGTTCCCAACCTAACTCGTTTTCTGCGGCTGTGACAAGAACCAGACATCTACTGTGTCATCCAGTTCGTTGTCAAAGAGTCATTTTTAAAGTTCAACCGGTGTGGTTAATACGACTCGTTTTGTGTCGGTCTGTACCGTCGCAGAACAGAAGTATCGATCAATCTTGAACCGCCGTTAAATAAAGGACCTGTTTGGTAATCTTCGTAAAGACCCAAATTTCATTACAAAATAGGCCCTTCCCATCTAGCGAATCCCGCCGATCCATTCATGCGATTTCAGCGCAGAAGTTGCGTAATGTGTTTCCAAGTCATCACGCACTTGGTGATGACCAGATAGGGATATTGTAAAATTTAAAAGGACGTTAAATTTTACAATATCCCTATCTGGTTCTTGAATCGCATCAACAAGCTTTGCTCTGATCTTTCGCCCGCGTCAAGAACAGCACATATAACATGTATCTCTGACAGGCTCTTTCTGCAAACCGGGTCGAATTGACAGGATAAAAGCCAGTAAAGGAAGGAATCATACATATTGTTTAAGGTTTATTTCTTGGTAGTATAGTACAATCGTTCATATATATTTTTTTGTAGACTAACAATATCGTTAACACTTGACTGTAGTGATGACGTTTCGATAACGAGCAGTTGACTATGTGGTAACGTGACCTATATTGCACTCTTCACAATATTTACAAACGCACTTGTAAATTCTATAACAAGTTTCTTTCAGCCTTAATGGGTAGTGGTATCATGCTATGTTGTCCGGCATATTATAGATCTGAGTTTTTCAACGATAACATTTCATTTAATAATAAAAGCAGGCCCCTCGACAAAGAGGACCAATACAATGTGTATTACAATATGCATAATACCTAATTCTAAGTTGCGGTTTTCTCTAAATTCTCTGTAGCTATCCTAAGGTTTGTGTACTGAACGGTATTGTGCTCAGTACTAAATCCTCTACTCGAGTGTGGGGGCAAGGATACGTGACTCTCATATTGCCTGCCTGGCCTCGACCTCCTGCGGTCTGTGACTCGAGCTTGACTTAGCCTAACGTACCGCCGTAGAGGGGAATGATTTTTGACACTGGGCCAGGTTCCATATCGTTCGTGGAGCCAACATCACCTGGCGCCAGGTAGACGCTGGTAGATTTAGTTTGAAAGTTGCTCAAATTTGCCTTTTTGTCGATAATAACCGTGGACTTACATTCTCTGGGTGCGCCGTCGTCACAATTGCTGCCAAAAAAATCCTCCGAGCGCAGTGATGTGAAGGCGCAAGTACAACTGTATTGTCTAGTCGCTTACATCAGCAGCACTGTGCTCTTGTATAGTCTCGTCTCGTCCGCCGGCCTACATTCACTGCCACCCGC
>QVRM01001771.1:0-21965 GCA_003439945.1 Dermanyssus gallinae | reverse complement strand
GTGACGAAGGACAGCTTTAGCAATCGGTCTGGGATTCCTGCAGCCCCAAGAGCCTTCGTGGATTCTAAACGTTTCCTGTACTTCCGGCGTACTTACTGGCAAAAAAGAGAATAACAAATCTTTCTTAAACCAGGTGGCCTCCAGAGCTGGCTGAACGTTTTCCTTGACCTGGAGAGCCTTTACTGTATTGGATCCCACCGTAGCAAAATGGTGATTTAAGCTCCGTCACTATATCCGTTGGGTCAGTCGCAAGCCCGGAACTAGCTTCCAGAGTAGTGGGAAGTTCCATCGACGTTCTGGCTCTGCCACACGAACTATTAATAAAGTTCCAAAAATTGAAAGTGCCACCCTGGAGTTGCCTAAAGCACGTTATAAAAATTAGCCTTGGCGTTACGAAGTTCACGCTTGAAGTGGTAAAACTAATGAGAGTCACAAGGCAACATGGTATAAACACTGTACAATAGTCTTTACCTGGCAATGGAACCAGTTTAAAAAAATAGATTTCTGACCGACAAATCTGAACGGGATTGTGCTTTGGGGCACACGCACGACAAAATTGAATTAACAAAGCTGAGTCTGGTTTTTGCGGTACAGAGAAGTAGGAGCCGGATGTTGTTTCCGCGCGACACAACAAAGGCCTCCGACTTTCATCTCGATTTAGTTGGATTAGAAGGAACAGGGGGCGTTGACAAACACTGTCAAAGCATTTTCAGCCGACCGGCAGAGGAAGTGGCATCGGCGACATGCGAGTGTCCTTTACAGTGGGAACCTCGTGCACATAGACAGAAACGGATCTGCCTATTACGGATGATAAGCTGTTTGCGGTAGGCGCCGTAAAAGTGGCAGAAGGAAGGAATGAACGGAACTTGAACAGGAGTAAAAGACTCGCTGGCAAAGGGCTCGACAGGGCCCGCCACGACTGTGCGACTGCAGCGATACGCAAGTGTAAGAGATGTAGGATACGAGATTCCCTAAGGTTTTTGAAGTCTTTATATCCGATTCATAATTCCTTAACAACAGGAAGTTCAGTAGGGAGCTCTTGCAAGGGAACATGGCAGAGATCTCCGGTCTTCGGCAGTTGACATTCGGCCAGATACTAACGGAACGGGAAAATCTGGCGATGCCAGAGAACGAGCCTGCAGCGTGACATCGAATCAACCACAAGAGCAACAGAGATCGCCGGCAAGCGGCAACATTACTGCGGCTCTACCCCTACGACAGTGGGTACAACCCCGAGGCGGGAGAGTTGTTAAAAGCAGGGGGGAGCAGTCACGTTCGATTGGCGCGGGGTCGAGGGCGAGATAAATCGGACATCGATCGGAGATTCCAGCTGTTTTTGGTCAGCCTACACAGCCATAAGGCCACACACTCGCACACACACTCACCCACACTCACGAACACACACTCAAAGTGATCTATTATCTTTCTGCTACTTCCATTGGCTCTGTGCATTCACAGCTGCACTAGCAACGACGGCACACGGTCGCATATCAACAACGAAGCGGCGGCAGTGCGTGTTTGAATCCAGCGCCGCAGCAGGCGCAGCCATTGAGAGCCGCCAGCCAGTAGCGACTGGAGACTAGAATTAAACATTTTTTAAGGAGGTTGTTTTTAATTCTAGACTATCCTCCGTCCCCTACGGGCTTGGAACTCAACCTGAGGTATTTCTTCAAAGCACCGAGAGCCGGACATGTTAAGATATCTAGGGTTTCCCTAACAGTCCTTGTGGCAGCATGGCCGCTGACCCTCAGCGGTATGGTTAGTCATCTAATCTCAATGAGGATTGCTCAAAGAAAATTCGATCAACAACAGGGATCGAACCGGGAGCGACTGGAGACTGTAGACGGTAAACTCTGCTGAGGTGGTTGGTTGGTTGCTTGGGCAGGGCAAGACAGGTCGTATCGCAAAGCACGTCAAACGAACGACGTTAGCGAGCGCCAGTCGCGCCAGGCAGGCGGGCCTTCGAACGCTGGCCTTTCCGGCCTTGTGGTTGTCAGTCCCTCGTGGACCGCCTCGTGGACCCCTCGTTCGTCTCGTGTGACATCGCCGACGCCGACGCTGCTGCTGCCTTCGCCGTCGCCGCCGCCGCGTGCGTCCACTACCAATTCCGATGTCAGCGTCATCACATCTCGGCTCTCATTCGAAGTCCAGCAAAGAGGCGTCGCGCGTCGAACAACCCACTGCGCTGCGGACCAAGCGACATACGCCCGATAAGCTCCTGTCACGGTGCGACTACAACGACAGCACCATCGCCTCCGACCTGAACAGTCAAGCTAATAGCTTCGTGGGTATGCGGACACAGCGACATGCGTTGCGTTGCTGCACAATACTTATTTTGTTCCGTCAAATTAGCGTTCGTTTTGATTGTAATTCCCCCCCCTCTCTCTCTCTCTCTCGCTCCCATCTTCTTCTTCTCTTTCGTTTTTCTCTCTTTCTACCTGCCTACGTATCTATGCATTCCTCGGCAGGAGGAGCCCTATATGACCTTATTATCAGCTAACTAGGGTCAATGACGTCGGTCAATCAATGCTACACAATCACGTTTAGCTAAGTGAACGATTAGTCGATCATTCAATCGACCACATAACTTCAGCTAACAAGGATCGCCCGGCTCGATTCCTGTTGTTGGTCGAATTTTGTTTAAGCGATGCTCATTACGAAAAGATAGTAAACCATACTGCTGCTAAGAGTCAGCGGCCATGCTGCCACAAGGACTGTTGGAAAAACGCTAGATATCTTAAAATGTCCGGCTCTCGGTGCATTGTAGGTACACCTCAGGTTAAGTGCCAAGCCCGTAGGGGACGGAGGATAGTCTAGAAATATAAAAAAATATAACTATCCTCTAAACAACGGCCTTAAAAAATGTTTTAAATTTAATTAATGCCGTCTTTGTTCCGTTTCCTGTCCTTGCGAGGTGTCGAGAGGTTTGAATTCGAAGACGCATTATGATAGCTTGTTTGCCTTCTTACAGCGCTTCTATTTGCGTAAAGGGGGGGGGGGTGAAGGGGGATGACCTTTAGTCAGTGATCAATAGTTATAGCGCACTAGAACAAAAAAACACGATAAGTAAATAGAGACCACAAAATATGCATGACTATTCCCTACCAAAGGTAAGGAAACCCTAGATCTCTAGCAACGAAATTGTCACCACGGCACATACTTACAAACTTATACTGGTTTTTCAACGTTTTATGAATCTCCGAAGATATCGTCGCCGAAAGGAATAGACCTAAACAGCAAAACACCAGGCTATCCGCATGTTTAGCAAACTTGTTATTGCGCGTGCCTATGCACATATTGTTTATATGCTGAAAAACATACTCCTTGCACTTGCTGTGCGGATTGGCACTAGCCACTACGCCATTTGATCTTCTGCGTTCGCATGTACAGGTACGTTTTTACTTACGTACTTTAACGCTGAAGAATAGCTGAAGAGAATATACACAAAACCCATAAATATTCTCTATTTTGTTGCAAAGTTCTTTCAAGGGCTGTTGCGTTCCACAACAGCTACTTAACTGCATCACGTTACTACTTGTGCTTTTTTTTCACGACACTTACACACATACGAATGTTTATTCGCACGCGTTGGCCTCAATGTCACAATTTTGTTATAATACGTTAACGCCATTACGTACTATACTACTACTACCAATATGTTTCAATTCAATTCAATTCAAATGCGTTCTGCGCTATGGGTGGTCATTTGGTCATCGTTTCAATGCTTCAAGCTAACAGAGATAAATTCATGCTAGATTCCAGCCTGCTGACGGAACGCAAACATTCATGGGTGTTTGGTCAAGACAAGGGCAAGTCAACGCGCATCCTGCAGGATATTGATCGCCGTCCTGGATTTACACATACGTGCAAAGTGATATGGCTCGCAGCGGTGTCCTCTCTTATTCTGGTGTTCGCCACCTGTGTGATTATTTTTGTAACAGCCTCGGCAATGGACGATTCAGAGCGGATGACGAAAGAACGGATACGCGCTCCTATTGCGGCTACGAATTCCTACCGTCGTGGTTCGACGAAAAAAGAGAAAATTGTAAAAATGATCGCGGATCCTTGCGATGGAGACGGCCGCCTGTGTGGCCAGAAAAGAGCACGCCCTAACGATAACAGCTACGATACAAAACACAACAAGCAAACAGCAAACGCGATGGCTGCAGCGAGACTACCAGCTACAGTATCAATAACAGAAACAGCAGAACCTATAGCAAATGTAGAAATCACAGCAGCAGCAGCAGCAACAACGACTGCAACAACAACAACACCAGCTAGAATACCAATAAGCGGAGCAACAGAAATAGCAGAACCTATAACAAACGTAGGCATAACAAAACGCCAACATTAACAACAACAACAACGCGAACGCCAACAATAACAACAACATGGACAACACTATCAGCAAAACGGAACACAATAACAGCGACACGAATGACAAAAGAAAAATACGCAAGAAAACCAAGAATAAAAAGAAGAACAAGAATAAGAAGTAGAAGCACAACAACAACAACAACAACAACAACAACACAAACAACAGCAGCAGCAATATTGACGAGAAGTACATCAATAGCAGCAACACCAACATATGGCCCCAGCACCATCTTCCACCACGACAATCCGAGCCACAATACCAACACCAACAATAACAATGGCTACAACAACAAGAACAACAACAACAACAACAACAAGTCAGCAAAGGCAGCTCGAAGGCGGATTACTAAAGACGAATTGCTAAAGAACCGCTGACTAAAAGCGCACCGGCAGAGAACGGAGCCGATGGATTGCACCTCGTAGACGACGACGACGACAACGACGACGACCATGGACTCACAACGGCGGTTGTGCTTGTGGTGTACATATGTGTGTGTATGTGGGTGTATGTATATGTATATCGATCTGTATGTGTATCTATGTGTGTGTTTGTATGGCTTCTGTCGCCTACCCGACCGGAAGCGTAAACGCGGCCACCAATAGCGGGGCGCAGGCTGTCAACAACCACGACATCATCACGTGGGGGGTTGAACCCGGTTTTCTAACAAAAGCCGAGAGTGAAAGCATGCCCGCAGTCGGGCAGTGGGGCAAGACGACCCCCATGCGCAACTTCGAGAGCCTGAGGATACATGCGCAACTTCGAGAGCTGGGAAGATACATGCGCAACTTCGAGCGAGAGCTTGAAGATACATGCACAACTTCTTGAGGCACTTCGGCACTTCGTCGGCTGCAAAAATAGACAGCCAAACACGAAAAAGCCCGCTAAACACGCCGCCGCCGCAGCAGAAGCAACACTAGCGGAGATTCCGTGGTGTTTCTCTCACCGGGCGCGTGCGCGGCATCGCATGATTTTGGTAACTCATGTTCGGTTGCCCGCGGCTGCGGTGCCGGCGGCCGTAGCCGGACTACTCGATGGCTTTTATCTCAGTCATCAGCCCAGTGGAGCTCGGCAGTGGAGAATAATGGTTGGCTGGCTAGCGCCGGTCAAGACCGAAAAAGACTCGAATAGTAGGGCTGCCTTTGGCTGCCTACCGTTTCTGTTTGTAGCGTGCGGAATTACCGACTGTTTCCTCCTCCTCGGTGGTGTGGTGAGCTGTGCGCTTGAAGAACTTGTGCCCTTGTGGCTTTGTTGGGCAAACTGCTGCAGCGCTATTACTTGCTGTCTGTAGTACGACCTGTTTCCCGCAGTGCCTGCTGCCCGAGGCAGCATCGCGCACAAAACAGGCAGAACGCACTTTTGCTTAATTCAATCTCAGAATAAACGACACAGCCCTATGTGTATTTGTGGAAAGCCTGGACAGGGTTGGCCTCGTCTCTTGCGTACGAGTTGTTAATCGAGTCATAACTGATCTTGCTTGATCTAGCGGTTGCAGTGAAAACCCGAGTTTCGCAGATCTGCAACTGTGATGATTGTGGGAATCTTACAGAACTATAGCCTTTCGAAGCGACTCCTACTAGTAGTAGTAGTTAAGTTTATCTTAGGACTTCTGGAGAGATTAGTTTGTCACCTATTTTTTACTCGACTTTTTCTAATCTAATTTGGTAAATCATCCGTGTTGTAGTCAACTGAGTGTAGGTATACCCGTTTTGTGTAATGAATATAAGTATTATCCGTTTACTTCAATGAATGCATGAAACTGAGCCTTCGCTGATACGAAACCCATAAGTGTTGTTTTCCAACCAATGTGTCAAATCGGGGCAACGGGGCTTGTGTTCGATTGCGCGTGTCTCTACTTTTTCTATCTTGCTGTTGGGAGACGTTTTACTTGTAGCACACAGACAGCCCTCATAGCGGGTGGGCTCCTATGGCGTATCTCTTAACTCGCATGTCCCACGTGCGTGACAGATGCATCGCACTGCATCGCCAGAGTGGTTTCTCTTACGTTTTTTTGCCGGACGTACCCTACGGTTTTGGGCGATACTTAAATCTTCCATTAGCGGCGCGCAATAGACGTATACAACAGCAACACAATATACGTATGGCCTGAGTTATCGTAGCTAGTGGATTCTATTTAGGGCTCAAACGTTCATCAGTGCCATTTTCTTTTCTAGAGCTACTTTGTAACCGATGGTCAGCGATCCTTAGATGAACCCCACACATTTTACCGGCGTTGCAATTTGGTGTATGATTCCATTCAGTTTGCGGAAAGCAACTCCGGTTCAACGGTAACGAATCAGTATCTAAATAGCAAGCAGCGATTTATGCTAAATTTTTAAAAAAGCAATGCGTAAATTGAATAACAATTAGCCTTACACAGCTATCGTATTGGCTGCGACTGCGTTACACTAAGGAGTCAACGATTTTATATTTTCCATCCCATATTTAACTACAAATACGCGCTCGAATTGATTGAGCAGCAGGTCAGAAGCCGGCCTGCTGCTGCTTAGCGAACCCTGTGGGCGGAAAACCGTCTTCCGGCCCGGCTCGTGGCCACCGACAGGGCAACGGGCATCGTACTGGGACGTCGCAACAAGCTCCATATCTCCGATCACGGCTACGGCTATCGTTTCACCTGGATCTACGTAGCGAACGTTGCGCGTTTTTACTTCTGCTACTGCAGCCCTAATGCTCTGCTTGACAACCCGCTCAAGTTTTTAGACGACTTGTTCTCTTCTTTTAACTAAATGGATATTCCACTTCTAGCCATAGCTGGTGAGTTTAGCGGGGTGGTTAGCGCATGGGGCTCTGCCAGAACTACCGAAAGAGGCTCGCCGTCCTCGACCTGTTCACGACCGAGGACCTTGTTCTTAACACGGGTACGTTCACCTTCCTGCTACAGGAAGAGGAACCTCTCAGCGATCATCTTATCATCGAATTCCTTAAGATACTTCAGGTAAACCTAAACCGCTGCAGGGCGGCGCATGACATGCTCGATGACATAGTACGCAGAGAGTCCATAGGCCTCTGCCTGCTCTCCGAGCCAAACATAGCGATCACCAAGCGGAAGGCAGACTGGGTATCTGACGCAGAGGCGGAGACCGCAATCTGGTGGACGGGTTCCGAGAGAAACCTCGCGATTAGGGGCAAGGGGTCGGGGAGGGGGTTCTCCTGGCTGGAGATTGACCGGGTAGGGGTCTTCTATAGCTGCTACTTCTCTCCCAACAGGGAAGAGGAGGAATTGGAGGAATTTTTCAAGGAACTTGCCCAGAGCGCGGGGGAACATGCAGGTAAGAGGGTAATGATCACCGGAGATTTTAACGCAGCCAGCATAGCATGGGGTAGCCGAAACACAACTAGACGGGCTTAAATTCGTCTCTCTCTACCCTCTCTCTGCAGGAGAACTCTACAGGAGTGGATGGCTGAAAAGAGTCTAATGGTTCTTAATGACGGAAGGGTCCCCACCTTTTCCAGAGGGAGCCAGACAACCTTCATTAACCTAACAATGGTCAATGAGGCGGCCTTTCCACTGGTGGTAGAGTGGAGGGTGAGGGAGACGGAGGAGACCATGAGTGACCACAGATACATCTGTTTCACTATCAGTACCCCCAAGGTGGCCCTCGCCCCGCCCCCTAGTAAGAGATGGCAGATGCGAAAACTCGACGCCAAGATTCTAGTGGCTGAAATAGACGAGGGTTGCAAACGACTTGGAGACACGGTGGGGGATGAATATTAAATAATTAACATACTCCCTACAGCATGCGAGAAAGCTGCTTCCTCACAACACCACGGGAGCCGCCACACTCCCAACTACTGGTGGAACAATGGGATCGCAGTTGCCCGCAGGACTTGCATTAGGCTAAATAGGGTTTTCACGAGAACACGCAGCTAGTTAACGCGAAGAAACCGATGGGTGGGATTTTACGGGGAGCGAGAGACCGCAAGAGCTGAATCCCAATTGACGGAGTACAAGGCTGCTCGATCGAGACTCCGAGGACTCTTCGCCAAAAGCCAAAAAGCCCGAGCGGAGAAAGAGCTGATAGACGCGGTGGAGAGCAAACCCCGAAGACCTCCCCCGAAACTCCCCCCCGATGTGCTGCGGGAGGCTGTATCCGGTCTTTTTCCGGCACAGCCGCAAGAGAGAAAACGAGGAGTTCTCGGTCACCCCGGAAGACATTCCGGAGGTGACGCTGAAGAAGGTCGAACAAGCCCGGAATCGGTTGGCAACCGGTAAAGAGCCCGGCCTAGACGGAATTCCCACAGAGGTAGCGAGGCTACTGGCCAAAAGGTGGCCTAAGGTCTTCCAAGACCTTGCCAACAAGCTTCTGAGAGAGGGGAGATTTCCGAGGCTGTGGAAAAGGGCAAGCCTGGTTCTGATCCCCAAACCCGGGAGGAAGACGGGGCCTTCGGCTTACCGGCCCATATGCCTCATTGACGCCATGGGTGAGATCCTGGAGAACGTTATAGTCAAGAGACTAAACGACGAGATTCAGGAAAAGAACACCCTATCAGATGCCTAGTACGGTTTCCTGAAAGGCAGATCCGCATTAGGGGCTCTAAAGAAGGTTCTGAAACGGGCGGGTGAGGAGGCTATGAAGACCCCTAAAACAAGGAAATTCGTGCTCCTGATCCTCCTGGATGTCAAAAATGCCTTCAACACAATGAGTTGGAAAGTAATTGTGGAGGCGATGAAGAGGAAAGGCTTTTCCCTTTACCTTCGTCGAATGATTTCATCCTACCTGGATGACAGAGGCTTGGTTGCAGGAGGGCAGGAGTACGAGGTTACTGCCGGAGTCCCACAGGGCTCGATTCTAGGACCCGTGCTCTGGAACATAGCTTACGACGGGGTGCTCGAGATCCGAGGCTTCCCGCATGGGGTGGAGACGTTGGCGTACGCTGATGACCTTGCACTCATGATAACGGCCAGGACCGAAAGAGCCCTGGAGAGCGCCGCTATTGAGGCTTTGTCAATGGTGTCCGAGTGGATGGAGTCTCATCACTTGAAACTGGCGATGTACCTAACAGGCAGAAAGAGGACGACCGGCATTAACCTCGTGATGGCGGGCCACCCGATAGAAATCAGACAGAAGGTAAAGTACCTTGGGGTCATGCTAGACACTGGACTGACCGGATCGGCACACGTTAAGTACGTGGCCGAAAAGGCCCAAAGGGTCTCCCTGAACCTGGCGCGGATCATGCCTAGGGTCGGTGGGGTGGCTGAGGTGAAAGGAAGGCTCCTGGCCTCGGTGGCCGAATCAACGGCGCTATACGCAGCCCCAGTCTGGGGGGACATGGCAATGCGGACGGCGAAAAATAGGGGGGCACTAAGGTCGACCTAACGAACGCTGGCAATCAGGGTAAGCCGGGCGTATCGAACAGTCTCGACCGAAGCTCTCCTGGTCCTAGCCAAAATGCTGCCATGGGACCTCCTAGTGGCTGAACGAAGTAAAATGTATCTAGACGACGGTCTGGATCTCACCAGGGCCAGGAGTGCCACCATATCGGCCTGGCATGAGGAATGGGCGCAAAAACGAGTGTCGACACCCGCGCGTTATGCAGATCGGGTGAGACGGACAATGTCGAGCACATAGTTCTGCGGTATCTGGCTCTCCGAGAGGTCAAGACGCGGGTGCGGCCACCGTGAGGAAAACCCGATGAAAGTTGTAGCACACATGCTGACATCGTCGAAGATGTGGAGGGAGTCTAGTGCCCTCTTTGAGGCTATCCTGTTCTTAAAGGCGGTCAAGAAAACTAGCAGGAAAGCTCGTTTTAACTATAATTTCCGATCCAGTCTAGAAAAAGCGCCTGTAGGCAAATGGGAAAGAGTGGGGAATAGCAAAAGTGAACCAGCCTTGGAATTAGGCAGAGAAAGCCAGAGGCGCTCCAGGCGACGCATCTCTAGGTGTTGGAGTTGTGGAAGTTGTTTACGATCTGGCGGACGCGTTTGAGCTGCATCGAGGCAGACAGGAGGCACCGGATTGGAGTAGAATGTAGAAGTGGGTGCAATACCCGCTTCCATGGATTTAAAGCAGTGCCCACGCAGCTATCGATCTCTTTGTGCAGGTTTGCGAGCCCCAGATTTGACACTGGGGCTGGGGTGGCGCATGTCAGGATTCCCGTAATTTCTTGCAGTAGTGCCAAACGGTTTCAGAAAAAAAAGGCCGTAAATAAATCACAACAGCCTGCGTAAAACTCTAACCGAGCTCACTTGTGGCAAGACGCATAGCGTCGGCTACGTGAGAAAAGTATCGTCACACGGAATTTAAAATAATAAAAAATATAGAACTTGGAGTCACATTCATTCAAGTGATATGCAATTCACATCATAACACCTATTTAGAATAGAAAAGGCCGTTATTCACTACATAAAGTGTGGGAAGAAGCTGGAGTGCAGGTAAGTTCGCGAAGCAGCCTTGTTGTGCAATTTTCTGGCTACACGCCAGACGTGTATTGATTACAGCAATTTCTGCAATGCGTTTGGTACAAGCATTATTTGACACATACGCCCTTTACCCCCCCCCCCCCCGCATATTTCACTCGGAATGACCAATTGTGCAAATAAGCGGCAATTTATTTACAAGTCTGTGGCTGGACATAGCGCGTCCTCAGCATGTCAATAATCGGCCTATAATCAAGCCTATAATCGGCTCTATCAAAGGCACCCTTCTGGTCGAGGCATATACAGTGAAATTCCTTGTTGGCGTTCATGTACAAATCGCAATCATTTGTTATCTCCAGGCGTTGCGTGCACGTAAAACGTCTAGGCACATGCAAATTACCGACTTTCTTGTTGACCACCTTGGTGAAAGCGTCGATTAGAACGCGACAGCACAGCGTGATTTTATTGTACATCTTGGTAACACAATAGCAGTCTGAGAACAACACGTTCAAGTCGAAAATAATAACCTTAGGACTGTTATAGACAAGTTAATAGATCACTACTTGACTAGGTCTCCTGATCTAACCAGAACTGACCTACCTGTCTTGAACCACTTTAGGAGAATGTACTATTTAGTCACTTGATATTTGTAACTTCTTTTTTAAGTCGACTTTGACGAAATCCAAACCAGTAGCAATCTAGGCCAATTTTACATAATTTATAGTATAGTCAAAACTGCGTCTGAAGCTTGAAACCCCCTTAGTGGGGGTAAGTGAGCGTCTGTCACGGTTAATTTTTTGACGTTGCTAACTTAACAAATCTCTGACTGCCTGTGGTGCGGAGAAACGTGTGCTCTATTATACTGGAACGACCTTCACTGTGCACATCGTCCAGCAGTGCGCACAGCTCTAGACTGTCTTCATTGAGGGGTAGGTGACGTCCGGCGACTGCTTTTTAAGGTTATTTCAAGGCTGATGTATGTCTCGGCAGAGTATGAGGTCATCGGAGTCAGGCAAACTTTAATTTGCTTAAAAGGCGTTTTACAATGTAGACGATGCCAGTACTTGTTTTTTGTCAATCTGGGAAAGGACTCGCGTTGTGTAGTTAAAATTACGCCGTGCACCGGAATGGGAAAAGCTAAACGAGTCTGATGAAAAGTTAGAGACCTGGATATGTTATGTGCCTCTGACCTGTGGTCTGATCTTGCATGTTCAAGTTGCCACGTCTTTAGCAGATTGTTGCGAAAGTGCACAGAGTGCATCCGTCGGCTGTGCCCTTCAGAGTGTATGACGAATCATACGTCTACCTGCCTGACCCTTACGAA
Organism: Dermanyssus gallinae; assembly: GCA_003439945.1. Classification (NCBI taxonomy): domain Eukaryota; kingdom Metazoa; phylum Arthropoda; class Arachnida; order Mesostigmata; family Dermanyssidae; genus Dermanyssus; species Dermanyssus gallinae. The sequence goes on along the minus strand of QVRM01001771.1, from coordinate 9,887 downwards.
GAGATCTCTGCACTGCCTCTCTCAAATGACATGAACCATTTAAAGGGTTACGCAAAGGGTGACATCTTCGCGGTATCTCCCCTAAGTTAGGTTTCTTAAAATATAGTGATTGAAGAATTCTGTCTGAAATTCGAGAGCTTCCGTTATGTATTGATTGAAAACGTATATTATTGAGCCATTTAAAGGGTTACACAAAAAGTGGCATTCTCACGGTATTTCCCCTAATTTAGGCGTATTTAAATATCAGCCCCGTAAATGTGTTTACTTATCCTTTAAAGCTTGCTGCACTTGAGAGATGATAGTGTGCACACACACACACACACACCAAGCACCGCTTGTAGTGCATCGTTCTGAGCATTCTGGAAACTTTGCAAGACTGCCATGTACGCACCACCGCAGACTGCAACGCAATGTCTTAGCATATGCTCTATGAAAGCTTGAAGGTATGAACTAATAGAAAAAGGAAGATTAGCGACACGTCTTCTTGACAAGCGTCAATTGGCGTTCGACCTTTCAAAGCAATTCGATCTGTTAGAAGCGACTGTCTTAGGTCTCCTCTGAAGAGAAATTCCAAGAACTGTTGCGGATCTGATCACTTCTAGCAAACCATATATAACCATTATGCGTACCTGTGCAGGAATGTGTGGGTGCACTAAGTGCAACTGTTTTTATTTCAGGCACATTAGTACCTTTAGACCAAGCGATGAGGGTGTCGCCGGTATTCTATACAGGGTCACATTCATACCCGCGCGGCTAACACGCCGGTCACTGCTGATAGTAGCATTGGCTCAGCAGCTGATAAAACTGGTGCCGCTGCTGGACAATGCGGCTGCAGGGTACGATGCAACGTTTTTGAGAGGCTTCAAAGAATGCCTCCTGCACGGTCGGTTCCGGCAGCGGTATTGGCACTAAGTGCCCCCTCACTCTCCAAATTCCGGGTTCCTCCTCCACTTCGACAGGCTCGGTATGGCACTACTCCGCTTATCTCGACTGTGTGTGCAAGGCGGTTTCGACGCAGGTTCTCTGCGCGAATCCTCCAGTATCGCGTGTCGTCACGTGCCAGCCTAGACCGTGTGTTCGGTTTTGCCCACAGTTCCCGAAAAGCGGAGCATGCATGTATCGGTGGTCGATTTTCTAATTTAAAAAAAAGCGTTTAAGTTTGGCAATGTTCTGGGTCTGTAAAGTCCTTCGTGACGTAAAAGGCAAAGGTTCCTGCGGTGCCCAATTGAAGTCGAAAATCAGGGATGAACATGCGGGTACATGGGGCCGAATCAGCTTTTGAGCGTGAGATGGCCCATTCCTACGAATTAAGGGTCGAATGGCAAGGTGAGCGTACTCCTGCTAAAAGATCGCGGATCAGCTGCCAAGTTAATACGAGTAGCCCCTACTGGATCTACCGTATAACCTGCTGGTCGGGGAAAGAAACGATCGATCACTTGACGGGAATCTCTAACTAAGCACGGCTAGAGAGGCCACTGTGGGTGCTTGGCAGGACGACAGGGCCCGCCACGACTGTGCGACTGCAGCGATACGCAAGTGTAAGAGATGTAGGATACGAGATTCCCTAAGGTTTTGAAGTCTTTATATCCGATTCCCAATACCTTAACAACAGGAAGTTCAGTAGGGAGCTCTTGCAAGGGAACATGGCAGAGATCTCCGGTCTTCGGCAGTTGACATTCGGCCAGATACTAACGGAACGGGAAAATCTGGCGATGCCAGAGAACGAGCCTGTGGCGTGACATCGAATCAACCACAAGAGCAACAGAGATCGCCGGCAAGCGGCAACATTACTGCGGCTCTACCCCTACGACAGTGAGTACAACCCCGAGGCGGGAGAGTTGTTAAAAGCAGGGGGGAGCAGTCACGTTCGATTTTGGCGCGGGGTCGAGGGCGAGATAAATCGGACATCGATCGGAGATTCCAGCTGTTTTTGGTCAGCCTACACAGCCATAAGGCCACACACTCGCACACACACACACCCACACTCACGCCCACACACACACACTCACGAACACACACACAAAGTGATCTATTATCTTTCTGCTACTTCCATTGGCTCTGTGCATTCACAGCTGCACTAGCAACGACGGCACACGGTCGGATATCAACAACGAAGCGGCGGCAGTGCGTGTTTGAATCCAGCGCCGCAGCAGGCGCAGCCATTGAGAGCCGCCAGCCAGTAGCGACTGGAGACTAGAATTAAAAACATTTTTTAAGGAGGTTGTTTTTAATTCTAGACTATCCTCCGTCCCCTACGGGCTTGGAACTCAACCTGAGGTATTTCTTCAAAGCACCGAGAGCCGGACATGTTAAGATATCTAGGGTTTCCCTAACAGTCCTTGTGGCAGCATGGCCGCTGACCCTCAGCGGTATGGTTAGTCATCTAATCTCAATGAGGATTGCTCAAAGAAAATTCGATCAACAACAGGGATCGAACCGGGGACCGATAGATGACAACCATGACTAGCGCACTAATCCCCTAGACCACGCCGCCACTAGCGACTGGAGACTGTAGACGGTAAACTCTGCTGAGGTGGGTGGGTGGTTGCTTGGGCCGGGCCGGGCAAGGCAGGTCGTATCGCAAAGCACGTCGAACGAACGACGTTAGCGAGCGCCAGTCGCGCCAGGCAGGCGGGCCTTCGAACGCTGGCCTTTCCGGCCTTGTGGTTGTCAGTACCTCGTGGACCGCCTCGTGGACCCCTCGTTCGTCTCGTGTGACATCGCTGACGCCGACGCTGCTGCTGCCGCCGCGTGCGCCCACTACCAATTCCGATGTCAGCGTCATCACATCTCGGCTCTCATTCGAAGTCCAGCAAAGAGGCGTCGCGCGTCGAACAACCCACTGCGCTGCGGACCAAGCGACATACGCCCGATAAGCTCCTGTCACGGTGCGACTACAACGACAGCACCATCGCCTCCGACCTGAACAGTCAAGCTAATAGCTTCGTGGGTATGCGGACACAGCGACATGCGTTGCGTTGCTGCACAATACTTATTTTGTTCCGTCAAATTAGCGTTCGTTTTGATTGTAATTCCCCCTCTCTCTCTCTTTCCCTCCCTCCCTTCTTTTTCTCTTTCGTCTTTCTCTCTTTCTACCTGCCTACGTATCTATGCATTCCTCGGCAGGAGGAGCCATATATCACCTTATTATCAGCTAACTAGGGTCAATAACGTCGGTCAATCAATGCTACACAATCACGTTTAGCTAAGTGAACGATTAGTCGATCATTCAATCGACCACATAAATTCAGCTAACAAGGATTGCCCGGCTCGATTCCTGTTGTTGGTCGAATTTTGTTTGAGCGATGCTCATTACGAATAGATAGTAAACCATACCGCTGCTGAGAGTCAGCGGCCATGCTGCCACAAGGACTGTTGGAGAAACTCTAGATATCTTAACATGTCCGGCCCTCGGTGCATTGAAGGTACACCTCGGGTTAGGTGCCAAGCCCGAAGGGGATGGAGGATAGTCTAGAAATATAAAAAAATTATAGACAATCCTCTAACCGTCCTTGTTCCGTTTCCTGTCCTTGCGAGGTGTCGAGAGGTTTGAATTCGAAGACGCATTATGATGGCTTGTTTGCCTTTTAGTCAATGATCAACAGTTATAGCGTACTGGAACAAAGGAACACGATAGGTAAATAGAGACCACAAAAAAAATACATGACTATTCCCTACCAAAGGTAATGAAACCCTAGATCTCTAGCAACGAAATAGTCACCATGGCACATACTTACAAACTTATACTCGTTTTTTAACGTTTTATGAATCTCCGAAGATATCGTCGTCGAAAGGAATAGACCTAAACAGCAAAACACTAGGCTATCCGCATGTTTAGCAAAATTGTTATTGCGCGTGCCTATGCACATATTGTTTATATGCTGAAAAAACATACTCCTTGCACTTGCTGTGCGGATTGACACTAGCCACTACGCCACTTGATCTTGTGCGTTCGCATATACAGGTACGTTAGCAGCAGCCGCTTTTCCTTAACGCTGAAGAATAGCTAAAGAGAATATACACAAAACCCATACATATTCTCTATTTTGTTGCAAAGTTATTTCAAGTGTTGTTGCTTTCCACAACAGCTACTGCATCACTCCACTACTTGTGCTTTTTTTTTTCACGACACTTACACACATACGAATGTTTATTCGCACGCATGGCTTCAATGTCACAATTTTGTTACAAATACTGTTATAATACGTTAACGCCATTACGTACTATACTACTACTACTACCAATATGTTTCAATTCAATTCAATTCAAATGCATTCTGCGCTATGGGTGGTCATTTAGTTATTGTTTCAATGCTTCAAGCTAACAGAGATAAATTCATGCTAGATTCCAGCCTGCTGACGGAACGCAAACATTCATGGGTGTTTGGTCAAGACAAGGGGAAGTCAACGCGCATCCTGCAGGATATTGATCGCCGTTCTGGATTTACACATACGTGCAAAGTGATATGGCTCGCAGCGGTGTCCTCTCTTATTTTGGTGTTCGCCACCTGTGTGATTATTTTCGTAACAGCCTCGGCAATCGACGATTCAGAGCGACGGACACGCGCTCCTATTGCGGCTACGAATTCCTACCGTCATGCTTCGACGAAAAAAGTGAAAATTGTAAAAATGATCGCGGATCCTTGCGATGGAGACGGCCGCCTGTGTGGCCAGAAAAGAGGACGCCCTAACGATAACAGCTACGATACAAAACACAACAAGCAAACAGCAAACGCGAAGGCTGCAGCGAGACTACCAGCTACAGTATCAATAACAGAAACAGCAAAACCTAGAGCAAATGTAGAAATCACAGCAGCATCAGCAGCAACAACGACTGCAACAACAACACCAGCTAGAATACCAATAAGCGGAGCAACAGAAATAGCAGAACCTATAACAAACGTAGGCATAACAGAAGCAATGACAACACAAACAGAAGCAACGACAACACCAACAACAACAACATTAACAACAACAACGCCAACATTAACAACAACGCGAACGCCAACGCCAACAATAACAACATGGACAACACGATCAGCAAAACGGAACACAATAACAGCGACACGAATGACAAAGGAAAAATACGGAAAAAAACCAAGAAGAAAAAGAAGAACAAGAATAAGAAGTAGAAGCACAACAACAACAACAACAACAACAACAACACAAACAACAGTAGAAGCAATATTGACGAGAAGTACATCAATAGCAGCAACACTAACAGATGGCCCTAGCACCATCTTCCACCACGACAATCCGAGCAACAATACAAACACCAACAATAACAATGGCTACAACAACAACAACCACAAGTCAGTAAAGGCAGTTCAAAGGCGGATTACTAAAGACGAATTGCTAAAGAACCGCTGACTAAAAGCGCACCGGCAGAGAACGGAGCCGATGGATTGCACCTCGTAGACGACGACGACGACGAGGACCATAGACTCACAACGGCGGTTGTGTTTGTGGTGTACATATGTGTGTGTATGTGGGTGTATGTATATGTATATCGATCTGTATGTGTATCTATGTGTGTGTTTGTATGGCTTCTGTCGCCTACCCGACCGGAAGCGTAAACGCGGCCACCAATAGCGGGGCGCAGGCTGTCAACAACCACGACATTATCACGTGGGGGGGGGGGGTTGAACCCGGTTCTCTAACGAACGCCGAGAGTGAAAACATGCCCGCAGTCGGGCAGTGGGGCAAGACGACCCCCATGCGCAACTTCGAGAGCCTGAAGATACATGCGCAACTTCGAGAGCTGGGAAGATACATGCGCAACTTCGAGCGAGAGCTTGAAGATACATGCGCAACTTCATGAGGCACTTCGTCGGCTGCAAAAATAGACAGCCAAACACAAAAAAGCCCGCTAAACACGCCGTCGCCGCAGCAGAAGCAACACTAGCAGAGATTCCGTGGTGTTTCTCTCACCGGGCGCGTGCGCGGCATCGCATGATTTTGGTAACTCATGTTCGGTTGCCCGCGGCTGCGGTGCCGGCGGCCGTAGCCGGACTACTCGATGGCTTTTATCTCAGTCATCAGCCCAGTGGAGCTCGGCAGTGGAGAATAATGGCTGGCTGGCTAGCTCCGGTCAAGACCGAAAAAGACTCGAATAGTAGGGCTGCCTTTGGCTGCCTACCGTTTCTGCTTGTAGCGTGCGGAATTACCGACTGTTTCCTCCTCCTCGGTGGTGTGGTGAGCTGTGCGCTTGAAGAACTTGTGCCTTTGTGGCTTTGTTGGGCAAACTGCTGCAGCGCTATTACTTGCTGTCTGTAGTGCGACCTGTTTCCTGCAGTGTCTGCTGCCCGAGGCAGCATCGCGCACAAAACAGGCAGAACGCACTGTTGCTTAATTCAATCTCAGAATAAACGACACAGCCCTATGTGTATTTGTGGAAAGCCTGGACAGGCCTGGCCTCGTGTCTTGCGTACGAGTTGTTAATCGAGTCATAACTGATCTAGCTTGATCTAGCGGTTGCAGTGAACCCCCGAGTTGCGCAAATCTGCAGTTGTGATGATTGTGGGAATCTTACAGAACTATAGCTTTCCGAAGCGACTCCTACTAGTAGTAGTTAAGTTTATCTTAGGACTTCTGCAGAGATTAGTTTGTCACCTATTTTTTACTCAACTTTTTCTAATCTAATTTGGTAAATCCGTGTTGTAGTCAACCGAGTGTACGTATACCCGTTTAGTCTAATGAATATACGTATTATCCGTTTACTTTAATGAATGCATGAAACTGAGCCTTCGCTGATACGAAACCCATAAGTGTTGTTTTCCAACCAATGTGTTAAATCGGGGCAAACGGGGCTTGTGTTCGACTGCGCGTGTCTCTACTTTTTCCATCTCGCTGTTGGGAGGTGTTTCACTTTTAGCACACAGACTGTCCACATAGCGGGTGGGCTCCTATAGCGTATCTCTTAACTCGCATGTCTCACGTGCGTGACAGATGCATTGCACTGCATCGTCAGAGTGGTTTCTCTTACGTGTTTTTTTGCCGGACGTACCCTACGTCTTTGGGCGATACTTAAACTTTCTGTTAGCGGCGCGCAATAAACGTATACAAGAGCAACACGATATACGTATGGCCAGAGTTATCGTAGCTAGTGGATTCTATTTAGGGCTCAAACGTTCATTAGTGCCGCTACTTAGTGCACAGTAAACAGCACTTTCTTTTCTAGAGCTACTTGGTTACAGATGGCCACCGATCCTTAGGCCATGAACCTTACACATTTTACCGGCGTTGCAATTTAGTGTATAATTCCATATCGCAATTTGCGGAAAGCAACTCCGATTCAGCAGGAACGAATCAGTATCTAAATAGCAACCAGGAATTTATGCTCAATTTTTAAGAAAGCAATGCCTAAATTGAATAACAATTAGCCATACACAACTAATGTATTGGCTGCGACTGTGTTACACTAAGGAGTCAACGATTTTATATTTTTCATCCCAAATTTAGCTACAAATACGCGTGCGTGTGAATTGACTGAGAAGCAAGTCAGTAGCCGGCCTGCTGCTGCTTAGCGAACCCAACGTCCGGTCGGCGGAAAACCGTCTTCCGGCCCGGCACGTGGTCACGGACAGGGCAACGAGCATCGTACTGAACGTCGCAACGAGCTCCGCATCTCCGATCACGGCTACGGCTATCGTTTCACCTGGATCGACGTAGCGAACGTTGGGCGTTTTTGCTTCTGCTACTGCAGCCCTAATGTTCTGCTTGACAACCCGCACTAGTTTTCAGACGACTTGTCCTCTTCTTTTAACTAAATAGATATTCCACTTCCAGCCATAGCTGGTGATTATAGCGGGGCGGTTAGCGCATGGGGCTCTGCCAGAACTACCGAAAGAGGTTCGCCGTCCTCGACCTGTTGACGACCGAGGACCTTATTCTTAACACGGGTACGTTCACCTTCCTGCTACAGGAAGAGGAACCTCTCAGCGATCACCTTATCATCGAATTCCACGTGGCTACTGCCGCGATGGTAAATCGTCCGACGCTACATCCGCCTATCAGACGCCAGGAAGCTGAACAGCTTCGGAGGTCCCTCAGGGCACTCGAAGGACAAAAGGGAAGGCCCGCTTCCCTAAGAACGAGTACCCAGTGCAAATAACGTTCCTGGTGGACCTTTCTTAAGAAGCTAAAAGACGACCCCTGGGGCCGCCCTGTATAAGATGGTTAGGGGGTTTCCTGCTTTAAGAGGTACAGAGATGCTCTTTCCGCGACAGAAGAGGCGCGGAATGCAATCGAAGCGTTCTTCCCCATCACCCACGCTTCGATTGCGCCCCCTACCAGGGGGGGGGGGGGGGGAGATGATCATTCGGAACCCACTTTGTATGAGATGCAGGATGCCGCGACGCGCCTTAAACAGGAAAGGCGCCGGGCCCAGAAGGTGTCTCGGTTTCCGGGGTCTTGACCCCAATACAGGCGTTTCCAGAAACAGTAGCGACTGCAGCGACGGGGGTGCTTTAGTCGGGCTCGTTCCCTAGGGAGGGGAACGGCCTGCTGTCAGACGCCCAGCACGTGTTTTGCAAAGGTCACTTGACAATAGGGGCCATAAAGCAAATTCAGAGAACAAGTCAGGCAGCAGGAAGGCGCCGGGATAACGGCTAGGGGGGTAGTTAAAAGTAAGGAGGGTGGCGTTATAGTTAGAATAGAGGAGAGTGAAAAGGGCGCAGGAGAAAAAATGGCGGCGGCCATTCGGGAATCTGCAAAGATGCAGGCCGACTGCCGAGAGCTTATCCAGGGGCAGACCATCGCCCTGTGGGGGATTGACCCACTCTTGGACAGGGAGCAGGTCGAAAGGGAACTGCAAAAGGCCTTGCAGCTTCCGGCCGGCGCCAAGATCACAGCTACCGAGCCAAGGCTCGGAAGAGCTGAAGTTTGGTTCGCACTGGTTACGGCGTCCCCGGCGGCGGCAAGAGCCATATGCTCCCGCAAGACCCTCAAGCTGGGCTCGAGGTGGTGCAGACCTGAGAAGTGGATTAGGCTCCCCAACTGCTACAAGTGTCATAGGCCGGGCCATAAGGCCCGATGACCCCGCCACACTGTCAACACTCGCATTAGGACAAGCCGATCACTTCTCATTAGGTTGTTCACCTTGTCGATGAGTTCAGCCGTGACAAACACAGTCTCCTTCGTGTTCGGCCTTATCCTGCGATAAATATTGGCCGGCTGAATATCTTCCGGGGTTTGAAATGTATAACACCTCGCTGCCTCTCAATCCTTAAAATTTGCAATGGGAACGCCATGTTGTCCTACACGTATTGCGTCAACTGAACGGAAGACACACGTACCTGTTATTTTTCTCTGTCATGCCAGGTAGCCTCGCCTACAAATGTAACTGGCTAATGTTACTAATGTTCTTATTTCTGTCCTTTCTTTATTTATTTTTAATCCACCCTTTTTTTTAATGGCAGTTCTAGTTTACTTTATTGACTAACGTTACTAATGTTCTTATTTCTGTCTTTCTTTATTTATTTTTAATCCCCCTTTTTAATGCAGTTCTAGTTACTTTATTGGGTATCATTCTACGTCATATGAACGTACACGTGAGTATTAACTAATTAATTAACTATTTCAAACAATATCATTATAATGACTGATGGGTTCTTTTGAGTTAAAAGGTGTCTGAATATGGCGTCACAGAAGAGAAACATATCATAGCTCTTTCTTCCTACGGCCGACGTATCTGTTCGTTTTTTTATAATAAAATAGACCAACGGTAGCGTTCCTCAAACAAGTCTCAAGTAACGGCAACTTACTTGTACCACACAAAGGTGTATTGAGATAGTTGTATCTTTGAACGTTTTTTTTTGGTGAAGAAGGATAAAATGCAGTTGCACACCGTCGTCAAACGGGTGCATACCTGTCCAAAAACAGACAACA